>OY294039.1:600000-1068901 GCA_958510855.1 Rhagonycha lutea
ATCGATCCATCTTTGAAAGCGATTTTTTCCAAGATTTAAGCGCTTCCGCCGGATAAAAACTAGTTTTTCGCACTCTACGCATCCAAATACGTCGTATAAAATCTAAAAAAGGGCATGTTAAAATTTAGCGGATTTTGATAAAAACGATGGATTTGAAGTTTTTTTAGCCCAAAAAATCTTTTTTGGAAAACCATTGCTTTTTCGAGTGATTCTAATGTATTTTGACGAGAAAATTCGACTGACGCAGTTTATTTTGCAATATTTATTAAAATAACACTTTTACGGTCGATTGAAGTTGCAAAAATCGATCCATCTTTGAAAGCGATTTTTTCCAAGATTTAAGCGCTTCCGCCGGATAAAAACTAGTTTTTCGCACTCTACGCATCCAAATACGTCGTATAAAATCTAAAAAAGGGCATGTTAAAATTTAGCGGATTTTGATAAAAACGATGGATTAACCCCTTTGAAGTTTTTTTAGCCCAAAAAATCTTTTTTGGAAAACCATTGCTTTTTCGAGTGATTCTAATGTATTTTGACGAGAAAATTCGACTGACGCAGTTTATTTTGCAATATTTATTAAAATAACACTTTTACGGTCGATTGAAGTTGCAAAAATCGATCCATCTTTGAAAGCGATTTTTTCCAAGATTTAAGCGCTTCCGCCGGATAAAAACTAGTTTTTCGCACTCTACGCATCCAAATACGTCGTATAAAATCTAAAAAAGGGCATGTTAAAATTTAGCGGATTTTGATAAAAACGATGGATTAACCCCTTTGAAGTTTTTTTAGCCCAAAAAATCTTTTTTGGAAAACCATTGCTTTTTCGAGTGATTCTAATGTATTTTGACGAGAAAATTCGACTGACGCAGTTTATTTTGCAATATTTATTAAAATAACACTTTTACGGTCGATTGAAGTTGCAAAAATCGATCCATCTTTGAAAGCGATTTTTTCCAAGATTTAAGCGCTTCCGCCGGATAAAAACTAGTTTTTCGCACTCTACGCATCCAAATACGTCGTATAAAATCTAAAAAAGGGCATGTTAAAATTTAGCGGATTTTGATAAAAACGATGGATTTGAAGTTTTTTTAGCCCAAAAAATCTTTTTTGGAAAACCATTGCTTTTTCGAGTGATTCTAATGTATTTTGACGAGAAAATTCGACTGACGCAGTTTATTTTGCAATATTTATTAAAATAACACTTTTACGGTCGATTGAAGTTGCAAAAATCGATCCATCTTTGAAAGCGATTTTTTCCAAGATTTAAGCGCTTCCGCTGGATAAAAACTAGTTTTTCGCACTCTACGCATCCAAATACGTCGTATAAAATCTAAAAAAGGGCATGTTAAAATTTAGCGGATTTTGATAAAAACGATGGAGTAACCCCTTTGAAGTTTTTTTAGCCCAAAAAATCTTTTTTGGAAAACCATTGCTTTTTCGAGTGATTCTAATGTATTCTGACGAGAAAATTCGACTGACGCAGTTTATTTTGCAATATTTATTAAAATAACACTTTTACGGTCGATTGAAGTTGCAAAAATCGATCCATCTTTGAAAGCGATTTTTTCCAAGATTTAAGCGCTTCCGCCGGATAAAAACTAGTTTTTCGCACTCTACGCATCCAAATACGTCGTATAAAATCTAAAAAAGGGCATGTTAAAATTTAGCGGATTTTGATAAAAACGATGGATGTTCCCTTTGAAGTTTTTTTAGCCCAAAAAATCTTTTTTGGAAAACCATTGCTTTTTCGAGTGATTCTAATGTATTTGGACGAGAAAATTCGACTGACGCAGTTTATTTTGCAATATTTATTAAAATAACACTTTTACGGTCGATTGAAGTTGCAAAAATCGATCCATCTTTGAAAGCGATTTTTTCCAAGATTTAAGCGCTTCCGCCGGATAAAAACTAGTTTTTCGCACTCTACGCATCCAAATACGTCGTATAAAATCTAAAAAAGGGCATGTTAAAATTTAGCGGATTTTGATAAAAACGATGGATTTGAAGTTTTTTTAGCCCAAAAAATCTTTTTTGGAAAACCATTGCTTTTTCGAGTGATTCTAATGTATTTTGACGAGAAAATTCGACTGACGCAGTTTATTTTGCAATATTTATTAAAATAACACTTTTACGGTCGATTGAAGTTGCAAAAATCGATCCATCTTTGAAAGCGATTTTTTCCAAGATTTAAGCGCTTCCGCCGGATAAAAACTAGTTTTTCGCACTCTACGCATCCAAATACGTCGTATAAAATCTAAAAAAGGGCATGTTAAAATTTAGCGGATTTTGATAAAAACGATGGATTAACCCCTTTGAAGTTTTTTTAGCCCAAAAAATCATTTTTGGAAAACCATTGCTTTTTCGAGTGATTCTAATGTATTTTGACGAGAAAATTCGACTGACGCAGTTTATTTTGCCATATTTATTAAAATAACACTTTTACGGTCGATTGAAGTTGCAAAAATCGATCCATCTTTGAAAGCGATTTTTTCCAAGATTTAAGCGCTTCCGCCGGATAAAAACTAGTTTTTCGCACTCTACGCATCCAAATACGTCGTATAAAATCTAAAAAAGGGCATGTTAAAATTTAGCGGATTTTGATAAAAACGATGGATTAACCCCTTTGAAGTTTTTTTAGCCCAAAAAATCTTTTTTGGAAAACCATTGCTTTTTCGAGTGATTCTAATGTATTTTGACGAGAAAATTCGACTGACGCAGTTTATTTTGCAATATTTATTAAAATAACACTTTTACGGTCGATTGAAGTTGCAAAAATCGATCCATCTTTGAAAGCGATTTTTTCCAAGATTTAAGCGCTTCCGCCGGATAAAAACTAGTTTTTCGCACTCTACGCATCCAAATACGTCGTATAAAATCTAAAAAAGGGCATGTTAAAATTTAGCGGATTTTGATAAAAACGATGGATTAACCCCTTTGAAGTTTTTTTAGCCCAAAAAATCTTTTTTGGAAAACCATTGCTTTTTCGAGTGATTCTAATGTATTTTGACGAGAAAATTCGACTGACGCAGTTTATTTTGCAATATTTATTAAAATAACACTTTTACGGTCGATTGAAGTTGCAAAAATCGATCCATCTTTGAAAGCGATTTTTTCCAAGATTTAAGCGCTTCCGCCGGATAAAAACTAGTTTTTCGCACTCTACGCATCCAAATACGTCGTATAAAATCTAAAAAAGGGCATGTTAAAATTTAGCGGATTTTGATAAAAACGATGGATTAACCCCTTTGAAGTTTTTTTAGCCCAAAAAATCTTTTTTGGAAAACCATTGCTTTTTCGAGTGATTCTAATGTATTTTGACGAGAAAATTCGACTGACGCAGTTTATTTTGCAATATTTATTAAAATAACACTTTTACGGTCGATTGAAGTTGCAAAAATCGATCCATCTTTGAAAGCGATTTTTTCCAAGATTTAAGCGCTTCCGCCGGATAAAAACTAGTTTTTCGCACTCTACGCATCCAAATACGTCGTATAAAATCTAAAAAAGGGCATGTTAAAATTTAGCGGATTTTGATAAAAACGATGGATTAACCCCTTTGAAGTTTTTTTAGCCCAAAAAATCTTTTTTGGAAAACCATTGCTTTTTCGAGTGATTCTAATGTATTTTGACGAGAAAATTCGACTGACGCAGTTTATTTTGCAATATTTATTAAAATAACACTTTTACGGTCGATTGAAGTTGCAAAAATCGATCCATCTTTGAAAGCGATTTTTTCCAAGATTTAAGCGCTTCCGCCGGATAAAAACTAGTTTTTCGCACTCTACGCATCCAAATACGTCGTATAAAATCTAAAAAAGGGCATGTTAAAATTTAGCGGATTTTGATAAAAACGATGGATTTGAAGTTTTTTTAGCCCAAAAAATCTTTTTTGGAAAACCATTGCTTTTTCGAGTGATTCTAATGTATTTTGACCAGAAAATTCGACTGACGCAGTTTATTTTGCAATATTTATTAAAATAACACTTTTACGGTCGATTGAAGTTGCAAAAATCGATCCATCTTTGAAAGCGATTTTTTCCAAGATTTAAGCGCTTCCGCCGGATAAAAACTAGTTTTTCGCACTCTACGCATCCAAATACGTCGTATAAAATCTAAAAAAGGGCATGTTAAAATTTAGCGGATTTTGATAAAAACGATGGATTAACCCCTTTGAAGTTTTTTTAGCCCAAAAAATCTTTTTTGGAAAACCATAGCTTTTTCGAGTGATTCTAATGTATTTTGACGAGAAAATTCGACTGACGCAGTTTATTTTGCCATATTTATTAAAATAACACTTTTACGGTCGATTGAAGTTGCAAAAATCGATCCATCTTTGAAAGCGATTTTTTCCAAGATTTAAGCGCTTCCGCCGGATAAAAACTAGTTTTTCGCACTCTACGCATCCAAATACGTCGTATAAAATCTAAAAAAGGGCATGTTAAAATTTAGCGGATTTTGATAAAAACGATGGATTAACCCCTTTGAAGTTTTTTTAGCCCAAAAAATCTTTTTTGGAAAACCATTGCTTTTTCGAGTGATTCTAATGTATTTTGACGAGAAAATTCGACTGACGCAGTTTATTTTGCCATATTTATTAAAATAACACTTTTACGGTCGATTGAAGTTGCAAAAATCGATCCATCTTTGAAAGCGATTTTTTCCAAGATTTAAGCGCTTCCGCCGGATAAAAACTAGTTTTTCGCACTCTACGCATCCAAATACGTCGTATAAAATCTAAAAAAGGGCATGTTAAAATTTAGCGGATTTTGATAAAAACGATGGATTAACCCCTTTGAAGTTTTTTTAGCCCAAAAAATCATTTTTGGAAAACCATTGCTTTTTCGAGTGATTCTAATGTATTTTGACGAGAAAATTCGACTGACGCAGTTTATTTTGCCATATTTATTAAAATAACACTTTTACGGGCGATTGAAGTTGCAAAAATTTATCCATCTTTGAAAGCGATTTTTTCCAAGATTTAAGCGCTTCCGCCGGATAAAAACTAGTTTTTCGCACTCTACGCATCCAAATACGTCGTATAAAATCTAAAAAAGGGCATGTTAAAATTTAGCGGATTTTGATAAAAACGATGGATTAACCCCTTTGAAGTTTTTTTAGCCCAAAAAATCTTTTTTGGAAAACCATTGCTTTTTCGAGTGATTCTAATGTATTTTGACGAGAAAATTCGACTGACGCAGTTTATTTTGCAATATTTATTAAAATAACACTTTTACGGTCGATTGAAGTTGCAAAAATCGATCCATCTTTGAAAGCGATTTTTTCCAAGATTTAAGCGCTTCCGCCGGATAAAAACTAGTTTTTCGCACTCTACGCATCCAAATACGTCGTATAAAATCTAAAAAAGGGCATGTTAAAATTTAGCGGATTTTGATAAAAACGATGGATTAACCCCTTTGAAGTTTTTTTAGCCCAAAAAATCTTTTTTGGAAAACCATTGCTTTTTCGAGTGATTCTAATGTATTTTGACGAGAAAATTCGACTGACGCAGTTTATTTTGCAATATTTATTAAAATAACACTTTTACGGTCGATTGAAGTTGCAAAAATCGATCCATCTTTGAAAGCGATTTTTTCCAAGATTTAAGCGCTTCCGCCGGATAAAAACTAGTTTTTCGCACTCTACGCATCCAAATACGTCGTATAAAATCTAAAAAAGGTCATGTTAAAATTTAGCGGATTTTGATAAAAACGATGGATTAACCCCTTTGAAGTTTTTTTAGCCCAAAAAATCTTTTTTGGAAAACCATTGCTTTTTCGAGTGATTCTAATGTATTTTGACGAGAAAATTCGACTGACGCAGTTTATTTTGCAATATTTATTAAAATAACACTTTTACGGTCGATTGAAGTTGCAAAAATCGATCCATCTTTGAAAGCGATTTTTTCCAAGATTTAAGCGCTTCCGCCGGATAAAAACTAGTTTTTCGCACTCTACGCATCCAAATACGTCGTATAAAATCTAAAAAAGGGCATGTTAAAATTTAGCGGATTTTGATAAAAACGATGGATTAACCCCTTTGAAGTTTTTTTAGCCCAAAAAATCTTTTTTGGAAAACCATAGCTTTTTCGAGTGATTCTAATGTATTTTGACGAGAAAATTCGACTGACGCAGTTTATTTTGCCATATTTATTAAAATAACACTTTTACGGTCGATTGAAGTTGCAAAAATCGATCCATCTTTGAAAGCGATTTTTTCCAAGATTTAAGCGCTTCCGCCGGATAAAAACTAGTTTTTCGCACTCTACGCATCCAAATACGTCGTATAAAATCTAAAAAAGGTCATGTTAAAATTTAGCGGATTTTGATAAAAACGATGGATTAACCCCTTTGAAGTTTTTTTAGCCCAAAAAATCTTTTTTGGAAAACCATTGCTTTTTCGAGTGATTCTAATGTATTTTGACGAGAAAATTCGACTGACGCAGTTTATTTTGCAATATTTATTAAAATAACACTTTTACGGTCGATTGAAGTTGCAAAAATCGATCCATCTTTGAAAGCGATTTTTTCCAAGATTTAAGCGCTTCCGCCGGATAAAAACTAGTTTTTCGCACTCTACGCATCCAAATACGTCGTATAAAATCTAAAAAAGGGCATGTTAAAATTTAGCGGATTTTGATAAAAACGATGGATTAACCCCTTTGAAGTTTTTTTAGCCCAAAAAATCATTTTTGGAAAACCATTGCTTTTTCGAGTGATTCTAATGTATTTTGACGAGAAAATTCGACTGACGCAGTTTATTTTGCAATATTTATTAAAATAACACTTTTACGGTCGATTGAAGTTGCAAAAATCGATCCATCTTTGAAAGCGATTTTTTCCAAGATTTAAGCGCTTCCGCCGGATAAAAACTAGTTTTTCGCACTCTACGCATCCAAATACGTCGTATAAAATCTAAAAAAGGGCATGTTAAAATTTAGCGGATTTTGATAAAAACGATGGATTAACCCCTTTGAAGTTTTTTTAGCCCAAAAAATCTTTTTTGGAAAACCATTGCTTTTTCGAGTGATTCTAATGTATTTTGACGAGAAAATTCGACTGACGCAGTTTATTTTGCAATATTTATTAAAATAACACTTTTACGGTCGATTGAAGTTGCAAAAATCGATCCATCTTTGAAAGCGATTTTTTCCAAGATTTAAGCGCTTCCGCCGGATAAAAACTAGTTTTTCGCACTCTACGCATCCAAATACGTCGTATAAAATCTAAAAAAGGGCATGTTAAAATTTAGCGGATTTTGATAAAAACGATGGATTAACCCCTTTGAAGTTTTTTTAGCCCAAAAAATCTTTTTTGGAAAACCATTGCTTTTTCGAGTGATTCTAATGTATTTTGACGAGAAAATTCGACTGACGCAGTTTATTTTGCAATATTTATTAAAATAACACTTTTACGGTCGATTGAAGTTGCAAAAATCGATCCATCTTTGAAAGCGATTTTTTCCAAGATTTAAGCGCTTCCGCCGGATAAAAACTAGTTTTTCGCACTCTACGCATCCAAATACGTCGTATAAAATCTAAAAAAGGGCATGTTAAAATTTAGCGGATTTTGATAAAAACGATGGATTAACCCCTTTGAAGTTTTTTTAGCCCAAAAAATCTTTTTTGGAAAACCATTGCTTTTTCGAGTGATTCTAATGTATTTTGACGAGAAAATTCGACTGACGCAGTTTATTTTGCCATATTTATTAAAATAACACTTTTACGGTCGATTGAAGTTGCAAAAATCGATCCATCTTTGAAAGCGATTTTTTCCAAGATTTAAGCGCTTCCGCCGGATAAAAACTAGTTTTTCGCACTCTACGCATCCAAATACGTCGTATAAAATCTAAAAAAGGGCATGTTAAAATTTAGCGGATTTTGATAAAAACGATGGATTAACCCCTTTGAAGTTTTTTTAGCCCAAAAAATCATTTTTGGAAAACCATTGCTTTTTCGAGTGATTCTAATGTATTTTGACGAGAAAATTCGACTGACGCAGTTTATTTTGCAATATTTATTAAAATAACACTTTTACGGTCGATTGAAGTTGCAAAAATCGATCCATCTTTGAAAGCGATTTTTTCCAAGATTTAAGCGCTTCCGCCGGATAAAAACTAGTTTTTCGCACTCTACGCATCCAAATACGTCGTATAAAATCTAAAAAAGGGCATGTTAAAATTTAGCGGATTTTGATAAAAACGATGGATTAACCCCTTTGAAGTTTTTTTAGCCCAAAAAATCATTTTTGGAAAACCATTGCTTTTTCGAGTGATTCTAATGTATTTTGACGAGAAAATTCGACTGACGCAGTTTATTTTGCAATATTTATTAAAATAACACTTTTACGGTCGATTGAAGTTGCAAAAATCGATCCATCTTTGAAAGCGATTTTTTCCAAGATTTAAGCGCTTCCGCCGGATAAAAACTAGTTTTTCGCACTCTACGCATCCAAATACGTCGTATAAAATCTAAAAAAGGGCATGTTAAAATTTAGCGGATTTTGATAAAAACGATGGATTAACCCCTTTGAAGTTTTTTTAGCCCAAAAAATCTTTTTTGGAAAACCATTGCTTTTTCGAGTGATTCTAATGTATTTTGACGAGAAAATTCGACTGACGCAGTTTATTTTGCCATATTTATTAAAATAACACTTTTACGGTCGATTGAAGTTGCAAAAATCGATCCATCTTTGAAAGCGATTTTTTCCAAGATTTAAGCGCTTCCGCCGGATAAAAACTAGTTTTTCGCACTCTACGCATCCAAATACGTCGTATAAAATCTAAAAAAGGGCATGTTAAAATTTAGCGGATTTTGATAAAAACGATGGATTAACCCCTTTGAAGTTTTTTTAGCCCAAAAAATCTTTTTTGGAAAACCATTGCTTTTTCGAGTGATTCTAATGTATTTTGACGAGAAAATTCGACTGACGCAGTTTATTTTGCAATATTTATTAAAATAACACTTTTACGGTCGATTGAAGTTGCAAAAATCGATCCATCTTTGAAAGCGATTTTTTCCAAGATTTAAGCGCTTCCGCCGGATAAAAACTAGTTTTTCGCACTCTACGCATCCAAATACGTCGTATAAAATCTAAAAAAGGGCATGTTAAAATTTAGCGGATTTTGATAAAAACGATGGATTAACCCCTTTGAAGTTTTTTTAGCCCAAAAAATCATTTTTGGAAAACCATTGCTTTTTCGAGTGATTCTAATGTATTTTGACGAGAAAATTCGACTGACGCAGTTTATTTTGCAATATTTATTAAAATAACACTTTTACGGTCGATTGAAGTTGCAAAAATCGATCCATCTTTGAAAGCGATTTTTTCCAAGATTTAAGCGCTTCCGCCGGATAAAAACTAGTTTTTCGCACTCTACGCATCCAAATACGTCGTATAAAATCTAAAAAAGGGCATGTTAAAATTTAGCGGATTTTGATAAAAACGATGGATTAACCCCTTTGAAGTTTTTTTAGCCCAAAAAATCATTTTTGGAAAACCATTGCTTTTTCGAGTGATTCTAATGTATTTTGACGAGAAAATTCGACTGACGCAGTTTATTTTGCAATATTTATTAAAATAACACTTTTACGGTCGATTGAAGATGCAAAAATCGATCCATCTTTGAAAGCGATTTTTTCCAAGATTTAAGCGCTTCCGCCGGATAAAAACTAGTTTTTCGCACTCTACGCATCCAAATACGTCGTATAAAATCTAAAAAAGGGCATGTTAAAATTTAGCGGATTTTGATAAAAACGATGGATTAACCCCTTTGAAGTTTTTTTAGCCCAAAAAATCTTTTTTGGAAAACCATTGCTTTTTCGAGTGATTCTAATGTATTTTGACGAGAAAATTCGACTGACGCAGTTTATTTTGCCATATTTATTAAAATAACACTTTTACGGTAGATTGAAGTTGCAAAAATCGATCCATCTTTGAAAGCGATTTTTTCCAAGATTTAAGCGCTTCCGCCGGATAAAAACTAGTTTTTCGCACTCTACGCATCCAAATACGTCGTATAAAATCTAAAAAAGGGCATGTTAAAATTTAGCGGATTTTGATAAAAACGATGGATTAACCCCTTTGAAGTTTTTTTAGCCCAAAAAATCTTTTTTGGAAAACCATTGCTTTTTCGAGTGATTCTAATGTATTTTGACGAGAAAATTCGACTGACGCAGTTTATTTTGCAATATTTATTAAAATAACACTTTTACGGTCGATTGAAGTTGCAAAAATCGATCCATCTTTGAAAGCGATTTTTTCCAAGATTTAAGCGCTTCCGCCGGATAAAAACTAGTTTTTCGCACTCTACGCATCCAAATACGTCGTATAAAATCTAAAAAAGGGCATGTTAAAATTTAGCGGATTTTGATAAAAACGATGGATTAACCCCTTTGAAGTTTTTTTAGCCCAAAAAATCTTTTTTGGAAAACCATTGCTTTTTCGAGTGATTCTAATGTATTTTGACGAGAAAATTCGACTGACGCAGTTTATTTTGCCATATTTATTAAAATAACACTTTTACGGTCGATTGAAGTTGCAAAAATCGATCCATCTTTGAAAGCGATTTTTTCCAAGATTTAAGCGCTTCCGCCGGATAAAAACTAGTTTTTCGCACTCTACGCATCCAAATACGTCGTATAAAATCTAAAAAAGGGCATGTTAAAATTTAGCGGATTTTGATAAAAACGATGGATTAACCCCTTTGAAGTTTTTTTAGCCCAAAAAATCATTTTTGGAAAACCATTGCTTTTTCGAGTGATTCTAATGTATTTTGACGAGAAAATTCGACTGACGCAGTTTATTTTGCCATATTTATTAAAATAACACTTTTACGGGCGATTGAAGTTGCAAAAATTTATCCATCTTTGAAAGCGATTTTTTCCAAGATTTAAGCGCTTCCGCCGGATAAAAACTAGTTTTTCGCACTCTACGCATCCAAATACGTCGTATAAAATCTAAAAAAGGTCATGTTAAAATTTAGCGGATTTTGATAAAAACGATGGATTAACCCCTTTGAAGTTTTTTTAGCCCAAAAAATCTTTTTTGGAAAACCATTGCTTTTTGGAGTGATTCTAATGTATTTTGACGAGAAAATTCGACTGACGCAGTTTATTTTGCAATATTTATTAAAATAACACTTTTACGGTCGATTGAAGTTGCAAAAATCGATCCATCTTTGAAAGCGATTTTTTCCAAGATTTAAGCGCTTCCGCCGGATAAAAACTAGTTTTTCGCACTCTACGCATCCAAATACGTCGTATAAAATCTAAAAAAGGGCATGTTAAAATTTAGCGGATTTTGATAAAAACGATGGATTAACCCCTTTGAAGTTTTTTTAGCCCAAAAAATCTTTTTTGGAAAACCATTGCTTTTTCGAGTGATTCTAATGTATTTTGACGAGAAAATTCGACTGACGCAGTTTATTTTGCAATATTTATTAAAATAACACTTTTACGGTCGATTGAAGTTGCAAAAATCGATCCATCTTTGAAAGCGATTTTTTCCAAGATTTAAGCGCTTCCGCCGGATAAAAACTAGTTTTTCGCACTCTACGCATCCAAATACGTCGTATAAAATCTAAAAAAGGGCATGTTAAAATTTAGCGGATTTTGATAAAAACGATGGATTAACCCCTTTGAAGTTTTTTTAGCCCAAAAAATCTTTTTTGGAAAACCATTGCTTTTTCGAGTGATTCTAATGTATTCTGACGAGAAAGTTCGACTGACGCAGTTTATTTTGCAATATTTATTAAAATAACACTTTTACGGTCGATTGAAGTTGCAAAAATCGATCCATCTTTGAAAGCGATTTTTTCCAAGATTTAAGCGCTTCCGCCGGATAAAAACTAGTTTTTCGCACTCTACGCATCCAAATACGTCGTATAAAATCTAAAAAAGGGCATGTTAAAATTTAGCGGATTTTGATAAAAACGATGGATTAACCCCTTTGAAGTTTTTTTAGCCCAAAAAATCTTTTTTGGAAAACCATTGCTTTTTCGAGTGATTCTAATGTATTTTGACGAGAAAATTCGACTGACGCAGTTTATTTTGCAATATTTATTAAAATAACACTTTTACGGTCGATTGAAGTTGCAAAAATCGATCCATCTTTGAAAGCGATTTTTTCCAAGATTTAAGCGCTTCCGCCGGATAAAAACTAGTTTTTCGCACTCTACGCATCCAAATACGTCGTATAAAATCTAAAAAAGGGCATGTTAAAATTTAGCGGATTTTGATAAAAACGATGGATTAACCCCTTTGAAGTTTTTTTAGCCCAAAAAATCTTTTTTGGAAAACCATTGCTTTTTCGAGTGATTCTAATGTATTTTGACGAGAAAATTCGACTGACGCAGTTTATTTTGCAATATTTATTAAAATAACACTTTTACGGTCGATTGAAGTTGCAAAAATTGATCCATCTTTGAAAGCGATTTTTTCCAAGATTTAAGCGCTTCCGCCGGATAAAAACTAGTTTTTCGCACTCTACGCATCCAAATACGTGGTATAAAATCTAAAAAAGGGCATGTTAAAATTTAGCGGATTTTGATAAAAACGATGGATTAACCCCTTTGAAGTTTTTTTAGCCCAAAAAATCTTTTTTGGAAAACCATTGCTTTTTCGAGTGATTCTAATGTATTTGGACGAGAAAATTCGACTGACGCAGTTTATTTTGCAATATTTATTAAAATAACACTTTTACGGTCGATTGAAGTTGCAAAAATCGATCCATCTTTGAAAGCGATTTTTTCCAAGATTTAAGCGCTTCCGCCGGATAAAAACTAGTTTTTCGCACTCTACGCATCCAAATACGTCGTATAAAATCTAAAAAAGGGCATGTTAAAATTTAGCGGATTTTGATAAAAACGATGGATTAACCCCTTTGAAGTTTTTTTAGCCCAAAAAATCATTTTTGGAAAACCATTGCTTTTTCGAGTGATTCTAATGTATTTTGACGAGAAAATTCGACTGACGCAGTTTATTTTGCAATATTTATTAAAATAACACTTTTACGGTCGATTGAAGTTGCAAAAATCGATCCATCTTTGAAAGCGATTTTTTCCAAGATTTAAGCGCTTCCGCCGGATAAAAACTAGTTTTTCGCACTCTACGCATCCAAATACGTCGTATAAAATCTAAAAAAGGGCATGTTAAAATTTAGCGGATTTTGATAAAAACGATGGATTAACCCCTTTGAAGTTTTTTTAGCCCAAAAAATCATTTTTGGAAAACCATTGCTTTTTCGAGTGATTCTAATGTATTTTGACGAGAAAATTCGACTGACGCAGTTTATTTTGCAATATTTATTAAAATAACACTTTTACGGTCGATTGAAGTTGCAAAAATCGATCCATCTTTGAAAGCGATTTTTTCCAAGATTTAAGCGCTTCCGCCGGATAAAAACTAGTTTTTCGCACTCTACGCATCCAAATACGTCGTATAAAATCTAAAAAAGGGCATGTTAAAATTTAGCGGATTTTGATAAAAACGATGGATTAACCCCTTTGAAGTTTTTTTAGCCCAAAAAATCATTTTTGGAAAACCATTGCTTTTTCGAGTGATTCTAATGTATTTTGACGAGAAAATTCGACTGACGCAGTTTATTTTGCCATATTTATTAAAATAACACTTTTACGGTCGATTGAAGTTGCAAAAATCGATCCATCTTTGAAAGCGATTTTTTCCAAGATTTATGCGCTTCCGCTGGATAAAAACTAGTTTTTCGCACTCTACGCATCCAAATACGTCGTATAAAATCTAAAAAAGGGCATGTTAAAATTTAGCGGATTTTGATAAAAACGATGGATTAACCCCTTTGAAGTTTTTTTAGCCCAAAAAATCTTTTTTGGAAAACCATTGCTTTTTCGAGTGATTCTAATGTATTTTGACGCGAAAATTCGACTGACGCAGTTTATTTTGCAATATTTATTAAAATAACACTTTTACGGTCGATTGAAGTTGCAAAAATCGATCCATCTTTGAAAGCGATTTTTTCCAAGATTTAAGCGCTTCCGCCGGATAAAAACTAGTTTTTCGCACTCTACGCATCCAAATACGTCGTATAAAATCTAAAAAAGGGCATGTTAAAATTTAGCGGATTTTGATAAAAACGATGGATTAACCCCTTTGAAGTTTTTTTAGCCCAAAAAATCTTTTTTGGAAAACCATTGCTTTTTCGAGTGATTCTAATGTATTTTGACGAGAAAATTCGACTGACGCAGTTTATTTTGCAATATTTATTAAAATAACACTTTTACGGTCGATTGAAGTTGCAAAAATCGATCCATCTTTGAAAGCGATTTTTTCCAAGATTTAAGCGCTTCCGCCGGATAAAAACTAGTTTTTCGCACTCTACGCATCCAAATACGTCGTATAAAATCTAAAAAAGGGCATGTTAAAATTTAGCGGATTTTGATAAAAACGATGGATTAACCCCTTTGAAGTTTTTTTAGCCCAAAAAATCATTTTTGGAAAACCATTGCTTTTTCGAGTGATTCTAATGTATTTTGACGAGAAAATTCGACTGACGCAGTTTATTTTGCAATATTTATTAAAATAACACTTTTACGGTCGATTGAAGTTGCAAAAATCGATCCATCTTTGAAAGCGATTTTTTCCAAGATTTAAGCGCTTCCGCCGGATAAAAACTAGTTTTTCGCACTCTACGCATCCAAATACGTCGTATAAAATCTAAAAAAGGGCATGTTAAAATTTAGCGGATTTTGATAAAAACGATGGATTAACCCCTTTGAAGTTTTTTTAGCCCAAAAAATCATTTTTGGAAAACCATTGCTTTTTCGAGTGATTCTAATGTATTTTGACGAGAAAATTCGACTGACGCAGTTTATTTTGCAATATTTATTAAAATAACACTTTTACGGTCGATTGAAGTTGCAAAAATCGATCCATCTTTGAAAGCGATTTTTTCCAAGATTTAAGCGCTTCCGCCGGATAAAAACTAGTTTTTCGCACTCTACGCATCCAAATACGTCGTATAAAATCTAAAAAAGGGCATGTTAAAATTTAGCGGATTTTGATAAAAACGATGGATTAACCCCTTTGAAGTTTTTTTAGCCCAAAAAATCATTTTTGGAAAACCATTGCTTTTTCGAGTGATTCTAATGTATTTTGACGAGAAAATTCGACTGACGCAGTTTATTTTGCAATATTTATTAAAATAACACTTTTACGGTCGATTGAAGTTGCAAAAATCGATCCATCTTTGAAAGCGATTTTTTCCAAGATTTAAGCGCTTCCGCCGGATAAAAACTAGTTTTTCGCACTCTACGCATCCAAATACGTCGTATAAAATCTAAAAAAGGGCATGTTAAAATTTAGCGGATTTTGATAAAAACGATGGATTAACCCCTTTGAAGTTTTTTTAGCCCAAAAAATCTTTTTTGGAAAACCATTGCTTTTTCGAGTGATTCTAATGTATTTTGACGAGAAAATTCGACTGACGCAGTTTATTTTGCAATATTTATTAAAATAACACTTTTACGGTCGATTGAAGTTGCAAAAATCGATCCATCTTTGAAAGCGATTTTTTCCAAGATTTAAGCGCTTCCGCCGGATAAAAACTAGTTTTTCGCACTCTACGCATCCAAATACGTCGTATAAAATCTAAAAAAGGGCATGTTGAAATTTAGCGGATTTTGATAAAAACGATGGATTAACCCCTTTGAAGTTTTTTTAGCCCAAAAAATCATTTTTGGAAAAGCATTGCTTTTTCGAGTGATTCTAATGTATTTTGACGAGAAAATTCGACTGACGCAGTTTATTTTGCCATATTTATTAAAATAACACTTTTACGGTCGATTGAAGTTGCAAAAATCGATCCATCTTTGAAAGCGATTTTTTCCAAGATTTAAGCGCTTCCGCCGGATAAAAACTAGTTTTTCGCACTCTACGCATCCAAATACGTCGTATAAAATCTAAAAAAGGGCATGTTGAAATTTAGCGGATTTTGATAAAAACGATGGATTAACCCCTTTGAAGTTTTTTTAGCCCAAAAAATCATTTTTGGAAAAGCATTGCTTTTTCGAGTGATTCTAATGTATTTTGACGAGAAAATTCGACTGACGCAGTTTATTTTGCCATATTTATTAAAATAACACTTTTACGGTCGATTGAAGTTGCAAAAATCGATCCATCTTTGAAAGCGATTTTTTCCAAGATTTAAGCGCTTCCGCCGGATAAAAACTAGTTTTTCGCACTCTACGCATCCAAATACGTGGTATAAAATCTAAAAAAGGGCATGTTGAAATTTAGCGGATTTTGATAAAAACGATGGATTAACCCCTTTGAAGTTTTTTTTGCCCAAAAAATCTTTTTTGGAAAACCATTGCTTTTTCGAGTGATGTATTTTGACGAGAAAATTCGACTGACGCAGTTTATTTTGCAATATTTATTAAAATAACACTTTTACGGTGGATTGAAGTTGCATAAATCGATCCATCTTTGAAAGCGATTTTTTCCAAGATTTAAGCGCTTCCGCCGGATAAAAACTGGTTTTTCGCACTCTACGCATCCAAATACGTCGTATAAAATCTAAAAAAGGGCATGTTAAATTTTAGCGGATTTTGATAAAAACGATGGATTAACCCCTTTGAAGTTTTTTTAGCCCAAAAAATCTTTTTTGGAAAACCATTGCTTTTTCGAGTGATTCTAATGTATTTTGACGAGAAAATTCGACTGACGCAGTTTATTTTGCAATATTTATTAAAATAACACTTTTACGGTGGATTGAAGTTGCAAAAATCGATCCATCT
This sequence comes from Rhagonycha lutea, assembly GCA_958510855.1. Taxonomy (NCBI): domain Eukaryota; kingdom Metazoa; phylum Arthropoda; class Insecta; order Coleoptera; family Cantharidae; genus Rhagonycha; species Rhagonycha lutea. The sequence goes on from OY294039.1 coordinate 616,768, forward strand.
TTGAAAGCGATTTTTTCCAAGATTTAACCGCTTCCGCCGGATAAAAACTAGTTTTTCGCACTCTACGCATCCAAATACGTCGTATAAAATCTAAAAAAGGGCATGTTATATTTTAGCGGATTTTGATAAAAACGATGGATTAACCCCTTTGAAGTTTTTTTAGCCCAAAAAATCTTTTTTGGAAAACCATTGTTTTTCGAGTGATTCTAATGTATTTTGACGAGAAAATTCGACTGACGCAGTTTATTTTGCAATATTTATTAAAATAACACTTTTACGGTGGATTGAAGTTGCAAAAATCGATCCATCTTTGAAAGCGATTTTTTCCAAGATTTAAGCGCTTCCGCCGGATAAAAACTAGTTTTTCGCACTCTACGCATCCAAATACGTCGTATAAAATCTAAAAAAGGGCATGTTATATTTTAGCGGATTTTGATAAAAACGATGGATTAACCCCTTTGAAGTTTTTTTAGCCCAAAAAATCTTTTTTGGAAAACCATTGCTTTTTCGAGTGATTCTAATGTATTTTGACGAGAAAATTCGACTGACGCAGTTTATTTTGCAATATTTATTAAAATAACACTTTTACGGTGGATTGAAGTTGCAAAAATCGATCCATCTTTGAAAGCGATTTTTTCCAAGATTTAAGCGCTTCCGCCGGATAAAAACTAGTTTTTCGCACTCTACGCATCCAAATACGTCGTATAAAATCTAAAAAAGGGCATGTTATATTTTAGCGGATTTTGATAAAAACGATGGATACCCTTTGAAGTTTTTTTAGCCCAAAAAATCTTTTTTGGAAAACCATTGCTTTTTCGAGTGATTCTAATGTATTTTGACGAGAAAATTCGACTGACGCAGTTTATTTTGCAATATTTATTAAAATAACACTTTTACGGTGGATTGAAGTTGCAAAAATCGATCCATCTTTGAAAGCGATTTTTTCCAAGATTTAAGCGCTTCCGCCGGATAAAAACTAGTTTTTCGCACTCTACGCATCCAAATACGTCGTATAAAATCTAAAAAAGGGCATGTTATATTTTAGCGGATTTTGATAAAAACGATGGATTAACCCCTTTGAAGTTTTTTTAGCCCAAAAAATCTTTTTTGGAAAACCATTGTTTTTCGAGTGATTCTAATGTATTTTGACGAGAAAATTCGACTGACGCAGTTTATTTTGCAATATTTATTAAAATAACACTTTTACGGTGGATTGAAGTTGCAAAAATCGATCCATCTTTGAAAGCGATTTTTTCCAAGATTTAAGCGCTTCCGCCGGATAAAAACTAGTTTTTCGCACTCTACGCATCCAAATACGTCGTATAAAATCTAAAAAAGGGCATGTTATATTTTAGCGGATTTTGATAAAAACGATGGATTAACCCCTTTGAAGTTTTTTTAGCCCAAAAAATCTTTTTTGGAAAACCATTGCTTTTTCGAGTGATTCTAATGTATTTTGACGAGAAAATTCGACTGACGCAGTTTATTTTGCAATATTTATTAAAATAACACTTTTACGGTGGATTGAAGTTGCAAAAATCGATCCATCTTTGAAAGCGATTTTTTCCAAGATTTAAGCGCTTCCGCCGGAAAAAATCTAGTTTTTCGCACTCTACGCATCCAAATACGTCGTATAAAATCTAAAAAAGGGCATGTTATATTTTAGCGGATTTTGATAAAAACGATGGATTAACCCCTTTGAAGTTTTTTTAGCCCAAAAAATCTTTTTTGGAAAACCATTGCTTTTTCGAGTGATTCTAATGTATTTTGACGAGAAAATTCGACTGACGCAGTTTATTTTGCAATATTTATTAAAATAACACATTTACGGTGGATTGAAGTTGCAAAAATCGATCCATCTTTGAAAGCGATTTTTTCCAAGATTTAAGCGCTTCCGCCGGATAAAAACTAGTTTTTCGCACTCTACGCATCCAAATACGTCGTATAAAATCTAAAAAAGGGCATGTTATATTTTAGCGGATTTTGATAAAAACGATGGATTAACCCCTTTGAAGTTTTTTTAGCCCAAAAAATCTTTTTTTGAAAACCATTGCTTTTTCGAGTGATTCTAATGTATTTTGACGAGAAAATTCGACTGACGCAGTTTATTTTGCAATATTTATTAAAATAACACTTTTACGGTGGATTGAAGTTGCAAAAATCGATCCATCTTTGAAAGCGATTTTTTCCAAGATTTAAGCGCTTCCGCCGGATAAAAACTAGTTTTTCGCACTCTACGCATCCAAATACGTCGTATAAAATCTAAAAAAGGGCATGATATATTTTAGCGGATTTTGATAAAAACGATGGATTAACCCCTTTGAAGTTTTTTTAGCCCAAAAAATCTTTTTTGGAAAACCATTGCTTTTTCGAGTGATTCTAATGTATTTTGACGAGAAAATTCGACTGACGCAGTTTATTTTGCAATATTTATTATAATAACACTTTTACGGTGGATTGAAGTTGCAAAAATCGATCCATCTTTGAAAGCTATTTTTTCCAAGATTTAAGCGCTTCCGCCGGAAAAAAACTGGTTTTTCGCACTCTACGCATCCAAATACGTCGTATAAAATCTAAAAAAGGGCATGTTAAATTTTAGCGGATTTTGATAAAAACGATGGATTAACCCCTTTGAAGTTTTTTTAGCCCAAAAAATCTTTTTTGGAAAACCATTGCTTTTTCGAGTTATTCTAATGTATTTTGACGAGAAAATTCGACTGACGCAGTTTATTTTGCAATATTTATTAAAATAACACTTTTACGGGGGATTGAAGTTGCAAAAATCGATCCATCTTTGAAAGCGATTTTTTCCAAGATTTAAGCGCTTCCGCCGGATAAAAACTAGTTTTTCGCACTCTACGCATCCAAATACGTCGTATAAAATCTAAAAAAGGGCATGTTAAATTTTAGCGGATTTTGATAAAAACGATGGATTAACCTAAAATTTAACCTAAAAATTAACCTAAAATTAACATAAAACCTTTGAAGTTTTTTTAGCCCAAAAAATCTTTTTTGGAAAACCATTGCTTTTTCGAGTGATTCTAATGTATTTTGACGAGAAAATTCGACTGACGCAGTTTATTTTGCAATATTTATTAAAATAACACTTTTACGGTGGATTGAAGTTGCAAAAATCGATCCATCTTTGAAAGCGATTTTTTCCAAGATTTAAGCGCTTCCGCCGGATAAAAACTAGTTTCTCGCACTCTACGCATCCAAATACGTCGTATAAAATCTAAAAAAGGGCATGTTAAATTTTAGCGGATTTTGATAAAAACGATAACCCCTTTGAAGTTTTTTTAGCCCAAAAAATCTTTTTTGGAAAACCATTGCTTTTTCGAGTGATTCTAATGTATTTTGACGAGAAAATTCGACTGACGCAGTTTATTTTGCAATATTTATTAAAATAACACTTTTACGGTGGATTGAAGTTGCAAAAATCGATCCATCTTTGAAAGCGATTTTTTCCAAGATTTAAGCGCTTCCGCCGGATAAAAACTAGTTTTTCGCACTCTACGCATCCAAATCCGTCGTATAAAATCTAAAAAAGGGCATGTTAAAATTTAGCGGATTTTGATAAAAACGATGGATTAACCCCTTTGAAGTTTTTTTAGCCCAAAAAATCTTTTTTGGAAAACCATTGCTTTTTCGAGCGATTCTAATGTATTTTGACGAGAAAATTCGACTGACGCAGTTTATTTTGCAATATTTATTAAAATAACACTTTTACGGTCGATTGAAGTTGCAAAAATCGATCCATCTTTGATAGCGATTTTTTCCAAGATTTAAGCGCTTCCGCCGGATAAAAACTAGTTTTTCGCACTCTACGCATTCAAATACGTCGTATAAAATCTAAAAAAGGGCATGTTAAATTTTAGCGGATTTTGATAAAAACGATGGATTAACCCCTTTGAAGTTTTTTTAGCCCAAAAAGTCATTTTTGGAAAACCATTGCTTTTTCGAGTGATTCTAATGTATTTTGACGAGAAAATTCGACTGACGCAGTTTATTTTGCAATATTTATTAAAATAACAATTTTACGGTCGATTGAATTTGCAAAAAGCGATCTTTACTTTTTCATCTTTGAAAGTGATTTTTTCCAAGATTTAAGCGCTTCCGCCGGATAAAAACTAGTTTTTCGCACTCTACGCATCCAAATACGTCGTATACAATCTAAAAAAAGGCATGTTAAATTTTAGCGGATTTTGATAAAAACGATGGATTAACCCCTTTGAAGTTTTTTTAGCCCAAAAAGTAATTTTTGGAAAACCATTGCTTTTTCGAGTGATTCTAATGTATTTTGACGAGAAAATTCGACTGACGCAGTTTATTTTGCAATATTTATTAAAATAACAATTTTACGGTCGATTGAATTTGCAAAAAGCGATCTTTACTTTTTCATTTTTGAAAGTGATTTTTTCCAAGATTTAAGCGCTTCCGCCGGATAAAAACCAGTTCTTCGCACTCTACGCTTCCAAATACGTCGTATACAATCTAAAAAAAGGCATGTTAAATTTTAGCGGATTTTGATGAAAACGATGGATTAACCCCTTTGAAGTTTTTTTAGCCCAAAAAGTCATTTTTGGAAAACCATTGCTTTTAAGAGTGATTCTAATGTATTTTGACGAGAAAATTCGACTGACGCAGTTTATTTTGCAATATTTATTAAAATAACAATTTTACGGTCGATTGTAGTTGCAAAAAGCGATCTTTACTTTGTCATCTTTGAAAGTGATTTTTTCCAAGATTTAAGCGCTTCCGCCGGATAAAAACCAGTTTTTCGCACTCTACGCATCCAAATACGTCGTATACAATATAAAAAAAGGCATGTTAAATTTTAGCGGATTTGGATAAAAACGATGGATTAACCCCTTTGAAGTTTTTTTAGCCCAAAAAGTCATTTTTGGAAAACCATTGCTTTTTCGAGTGATTCTAATGTATTTTGACGAGAAAATTCGACTGACGCAGTTTATTTTGCAATATTTATTAAAATAACAATTTTACGGTCGATTGAAGTTGCAAAAAGCGATCTTTACTTTTTCATCTTTGAAAGTGATTTTTTCCAAGATTTAAGCGCTTCCGCCGGATAAAAACTAGTTTTTCGCACTCTACGCATCCAAATACGTCGTATACAATATAAAAAAAGGCATGTTAAATTTTAGCGGATTTTGATAAAAACGATGGATTAACCCCTTTGAAGTTTTTTTAGCCCAAAAAGTCATTTTTGGAAAACCATTGCTTTTAAGAGTGATTCTAATGTATTTTGACGAGAAAATTCGACTGACGCAGTTTATTTTGCAATATTTATTAAAATAACAATTTTACGGTCGATTGTAGTTGCAAAAAGCGATCTTTACTTTGTCATCTTTGAAAGTGATTTTTTCCAAGATTTAAGCGCTTCCGCCGGATAAAAACCAGTTTTTCGCACTCTACGCATCCAAATACGTCGTATACAATATAAAAAAAGGCATGTTAAATTTTAGCGGATTTGGATAAAAACGATGGATTAACCCCTTTGAAGTTTTTTTAGCCCAAAAAGTCATTTTTGGAAAACCATTGCTTTTTCGAGTGATTCTAATGTATTTTGACGAGAAAATTCGACTGACGCAGTTTATTTTGCAATATTTATTAAAATAACAATTTTACGGTCGATTGAAGTTGCAAAAACTTTTTCATCTTTGAAAGTGATTTTTTCCAAGATTTAAGCGCTTCCGCCGGCTAAAAACTAGTTTTTCGCACTCTACGCATCCAAATACGTCGTATACAATCTAAAAAAAGGCATGTTAAATTTTAGCGGATTTTGATAAAAACGATGGATAACCCCTTTGAAGTTTTTTTAGCCCAAAAAGTAATTTTTGGAAAACCATTGCTTTTTCGAGTGATTCTAATGTATTTTGACGAGAAAATTCGACTGACGCAGTTTATTTTGCAATATTATTAAAATAACAATTTTACGGTCGATTGAATTTGCAAAAAGCGATCTTTACTTTTTCATTTTTGAAAGTGATTTTTTCCAAGATTTAAGCGCTTCCGCCGGATAAAAACCAGTTCTTCGCACTCTACGCTTCCAAATACGTCGTATACAATCTAAAAAAAGGCATGTTAAATTTTAGCGGATTTTGATGAAAACGATGGATTAACCCCTTTGAAGTTTTTTTAGCCCAAAAAGGCATTTTTGGAAAACCATTGCTTTTTCGAGTGATTCTAATGTATTTTGACGAGAAAATTCGACTGACGCAGTTTATTTTGCAATATTTATTAAAATAACAATTTTACGGTCGATTGAAGTTGCAAAAACTTTTTCATCTTTGAAAGTGATTTTTTCCAAGATTTAAGCGCTTCCGCCGGCTAAAAACTAGTTTTTCGCACTCTACGCATCCAAATACGTCGTATACAATCTAAAAAAAGGCATGTTAAATTTTAGCGGATTTTGATAAAAACGATGGATAACCCCTTTGAAGTTTTTTTAGCCCAAAAAGTAATTTTTGGAAAACCATTGCTTTTTCGAGTGATTCTAATGTATTTTGACGAGAAAATTCGACTGACGCAGTTTATTTTGCAATATTATTAAAATAACAATTTTACGGTCGATTGAATTTGCAAAAAGCGATCTTTACTTTTTCATTTTTGAAAGTGATTTTTTCCAAGATTTAAGCGCTTCCGCCGGATAAAAACCAGTTCTTCGCACTCTACGCTTCCAAATACGTCGTATACAATCTAAAAAAAGGCATGTTAAATTTTAGCGGATTTTGATGAAAACGATGGATTAACCCCTTTGAAGTTTTTTTAGCCCAAAAAGGCATTTTTGGAAAACCATTGCTTTTTCGAGTGATTCTAATGTATTTTGACGAGAAAATTCGACTGACGCAGTTTATTTTGCAATATTTATTAAAATAACAATTTTACGGTCGATTGAAGTTGCAAAAACTTTTTCATCTTTGAAAGTGATTTTTTCCAAGATTTAAGCGCTTCCGCCGGCTAAAAACTAGTTTTTCGCACTCTACGCATCCAAATACGTCGTATACAATCTAAAAAAAGGCATGTTAAATTTTAGCGGATTTTGATAAAAACGATGGATAACCCCTTTGAAGTTTTTTTAGCCCAAAAAGTAATTTTTGGAAAACCATTGCTTTTTCGAGTGATTCTAATGTATTTTGACGAGAAAATTCGACTGACGCAGTTTATTTTGCAATATTATTAAAATAACAATTTTACGGTCGATTGAATTTGCAAAAAGCGATCTTTACTTTTTCATTTTTGAAAGTGATTTTTTCCAAGATTTAAGCGCTTCCGCCGGATAAAAACCAGTTCTTCGCACTCTACGCTTCCAAATACGTCGTATACAATCTAAAAAAAGGCATGTTAAATTTTAGCGGATTTTGATGAAAACGATGGATTAACCCCTTTGAAGTTTTTTTAGCCCAAAAAGGCATTTTTGGAAAACCATTGCTTTTTCGAGTGATTCTAATGTATTTTGACGAGAAAATTCGACTGACGTAGTTTATTTACGATATCTCCCAAATTTACAGTTTTACGTTTGATTAAATTTCGAAAAATTTAAAATATTTTCAAAAATTGTACTCCTTGATATCAAGATTTGTAATTAATGCAATGTCCTACAAAAACTCTTGAAAAATTTTAATTCTTAGAATACAAAAAAAAAAGAATACAAAAATTTTAATGCTTAGAATACAAAGAAACGCTGAGGTGCGAATAATCAAAATATATAACAGCTTACCTGTGAAGCTGCGTGAGCTCCCAACGCAAGAATTAAAAAAAAGGCTGCAAGGGATACTGGTAAGCAATCCGCTGTATAGCATGGATGACTACTTTGCGGTCAATTTTAAATCACCCCAGATTCGTGACCTTACAGCGTAGAGATGAAAATGGGCACTAGCTGATCTCCACGTGTTACATATTATTAACTGTATTTAGTTGTAAATTTGTTAAAAAAATTGTAATAAAGAGTATTATTATTATATTATTATTATTCAGTGTTTACTGGTTTTTCAAACTAAGGATCCACATAAATTTTTGTATGAGGAGCCAGTTAAACATAAATAATTAAAATAATAAAGTGCACTAGTCAAAAAGCTATTACAAAATTTATTCAATCTTAAGGTATGACTACAATTATTGACATATAATAAAATTTGGTAGGTATGTACATTACTATACAATGAACGATAGACACTTAATTATTCCTGTACAAATAATATTAAAATTATACAAATAATACGAGATGTTGCAGCAGAAATATTAAATTCATCTCCAGGCGATTTTCATCACTACTAGTAAAAATTGATCAGATACAGAAGGTACAATCCTATAGGATTACCTGAAATATAAAATCGTTTGCAGTGATTTTAAATTGCTTCTGAAATACCTCGTACACATATATACAGATAGATTTCAAAATCAACCTAGTTTTTCCAAAACATTTCAGAAAAACTGCACCGTTTAAGTTGTTGCACAATCGACATAAGAAAAAACAAAACATATACATCCAAAGCGTAACAACGAACCGTGATTAATAATAGCGGAACCCTCCCATCCTGAAGAGAGCGTTTCGTTATTATTAGATGTACACGAGCACTCCATTTTATCTAGAGAATCAACGAGAGTCATTTTCTCATTATTAGCATTCTTTTTATTAATTTGTCGCCTTTTATCGATTATTTCTCTAACTTGAAATTCTAAATTACCACCCTTTTTGTCGTCTTTCTTTGTATGTTTAATTGTTTCGTTATTAGAATATAATACATTGTTTACGTGCGATCCGTAACAGGAATAATTGAGCAATTCGAATTGCTGAGTAGTCTGGAAACAATAATGTATGTAATACCTAAAAGCTTTGTATTTTATAATGAATTACCTCATCGTGAAAAATAACCGCATGCTTTGGAGAAATAAAATTACAATGTCCAAATCGCTCCAACTGCAAATCGTTTGCTGGTCCTATTCCTATCGACATAATGCGATATCTCATGGCGACCGCTTCAGGAAACCGTGCCGATACTGTGGGCCGGTACCCCATAAAACTTCCGTCGTGCCTCACGTGGGAAGCATTCACTTCGGATGTCCTTATGTTGTAGAAATGCTTCGACACAACCGGACAAAACATAGCTCGAACTCGAAAATTCGATTTAGGTTTCTGTATTATTCTTTTGGCATTATTTCCAAATATTCGAGATATTCGTTCTATATCTTCAGGTGTTAAAAGTTCACTAGGTAGTGGCACATTGAAAAATTTGCTTTGTGCTGAATTTGAAAAGAAAGCAGTGAAATATGAGTTAGCCGGATCTGATTGTGTCAAAAGTTCTTGAATCCTTTGATATGCTAATAACTTGAGTAACCTTTCGTCCAATTGATTTAGTTGATTATCCACTATAAAATAATAATACATAAATTAAATTTACGATTGATTATGATTATTTTTTGATAGATTTTTTACAATTATAAATTGAGATTTGCATATTGACTATTTTCTTTCAGCAGTTTGAAATCGTTTGCAAACTGACTAGATGCATGCGCAGTTTTGAATTCACATTATAATTTTAATTTGAATATGTGTCTGACAGTTTCAAATCTTCAAACTAGCTGAAGAAACATAGCTATTAAAATCTGTTGTATAACAGAAAGGGATTGGTATAGGTTAATAAATCATATCAATGATTTAAGCCTCATCGGTGGAATTTACAGTGGCTGTTAAAAACTTCCGTACTATTGATAATAAATTTGTAAGAAAACTCGTACCTTCTTCACTAACGTTTGATGACATGGATAAATAATGATCTTCTTTCTTTATAAAATCTGTATTATTGTGAATTCCATTTTGTATATAAGAATTTCTATCTAACTCTGATGCTATAAGTCCATTAGCTAAACTATTATCAAAATTACATACTAATTTTTCAGTCTTCTGTACATTCGAAAAATCTTTAATGGATGAATTAAAGGACATCTTTTTTGATTTCTTTGTTCTTCTACTTTTTCCTTTTATCGTTTTACAACCACCATCGTCCGATAGTGCACCGTCTATTAAATTATCACAAGTTTTGAAATCAAGGTCACCGTCTTTACTACCTTTAAGAACCTCCTCCATAACTTTCATCCTTTTCGTACTAAATTGAAAGATACCGTTTGCCTTAACATCCACATCCATGCACTCGTCTCCATCTACGTCTTCGTAGGAACTTTCCGATTTACCAACTACGAAATCGTCCAAAGCACTGTCCGATTTGCAAGATAATACTTCCACATTTGCTTCGTCTATTACTTCCACGTTTGCATTACACTTTAGATTTTCTAGTTCCTTTTGCACCACTTTCTCGTGCCGCAAGACGTCTCTTAAACTGGGCAAAAGTTCTACTCGATTTTGGTAATGATAATAAACCATGGGAGGAACCGATATTCGATTTCTTGGCCCCAATTTTACTTTTGTTCGAAAAGGAGGATTGTGTCGGTTAACTGTTCTAAAAAACTCCAATTTAATTGTATCTTGATCAACGGGGCCCGTAAATTTATCCCACAGCGATACTCTTTCGGTGGCAGATATCGAATTCAACAGCTTGGAGTCCTGAAATTTATATTAAAATAATGGCAACCAACAGAAAATCACAACGACTTACCAAAGCATGTTCAACATGATTCGGACACATCCAACGACCTTGAGGGGGGGAGGCTAAAGGTGGATCCAGGCAATCCAAATGAAACATCAACAAACAAAAATCACAGGCAAGTAAAGGTGCAACACGACATGATTTTCTACATTCAAAACATTTTCCTAAAGGCAAAATATTATTGCTTCCTGGGGTTGATATAGATTGTTTACGAAAAAGTTTCAAGTTTCGGCGACTTGTGCTCGAAAATGGCTTTGAGGCTAAAAAGTAAAGAGAATTTAACATTTCACTTCTTATTCGATATTTTGATTTTTAACTAGCAAAAGAGCTTTTATGAGTGTAAGACAGAGTAAATTACCTTTATCGGTGCCTGGAAAAATACAAGGTACACTCAAACTACGTGGAAGCTCAAATTGCTTTGGATTCAAAGAACGGGCTGCCTCAATTAAGACCTCCAACGGATTTGATTTTGACTTTTTGATTGGTTTTGTACTTGACATTTCCGGTGTAGATAAAGTTCTTTTGCTGCGAGTTTGAGGTGGTTTACTGATAACACCGGATGATGACGACGACGAAGATGATGTCGATGGTTTAATTTGTTGGGCATTATATTGACAGGTATGACACATCCACTCACCAACGGGAATATCTGTTTGTTCCAGAGGAGGATCACTAAAAACATAACCCTTAGCTTCTTGCAAAGAACAAACGGTGGAGTAAAATATTACTAGCACAAAAGATGAAAGCTGGAGGGGCACTTGTCACAACATATGAGATCACCGCCTTCGCCACAAGCATCACAACAATCTCGATTGTGTCCCTTGCCTGGTTTACGAAAATAAGGATGGTCTTGTTTGCCCTTATCCTTCTTGTCTTCGCTACCCGGCGGAGCAATAAGGGCTTGAATTTTCTACAACAAAATTAGAAGGTTAGATATCAAAGTGGTTGTTTTTAGGTGAAAAATAACATTTGAAAGAGACACTCACATCCATCAATCCCCCACTCGTGTCTAAATCGTACTCAACTTTCGACATTTTCTTAAATTATTATAAATATTAATAATTCAAACGAGAAATTAATAAAAAAAGTTTGTATTAAAGTGATCTATAAAAGTTCTAAACAATCCATGCTAGTATCTCACAAATAAAAGGTCTGTTTATATTAAAATTGCATAAAAATTAGTGTAGAAACAAGGTAACACATTCGACACAATAAATATTTTAAAAATTGTTGGTTACAATTAATTTATAAGTAATTATTTATTGTAAATTGACGGCCATAGTTGGCGCCGACAACCGCCATGACAGAATTTACTTTTGCGTCTGCGCACCGCCAAAATATTATCGATAAAACAGTAATCTACTCAAAAATTCTTTCCTATACAGGATGATACCTAAAAACTGGTCCGTACGGAAAAATCACTTTGCATATCGTTATTAAATTTTCGTAAATCTTCATTCCGATTAACTATAGACTTTTGAAGATGGATGAAAGAAGAATTATGTATTACGTTTCGATGCTACATAAAATAAAGAACAATGGCAAGCCCAAAGATCTCTATGTCAAATTGCAGCAAGGCATGAATTGCATGGCTTAAATCTTCGACATGCAATAGTAACATATTCAATTAAATCTCACAAATCAGCAAAATATGAAGAGTCGTCTTCGTATCTCTCAGCATACCTTTGAACAAACTACCACCAGAATATTGGGAACTATCTGTGGCAAGTTTGAAGAAAACTGAAAACGCCAAAGGAAGACATATTATTGAATGTGAATTTGGAACTAGGTTTCCTTGCCTAATTTTAATAATTAGGTTAAGAGCGCGCTGCAAATTTTGTTGCAAAAACATGTTTCGATAGATGGCGTGCCCTAAAATATTGATCTTTTATAGTTATTTTTTCACCAAAACAGAATTCTAATAATTTATAAAAGCCATATGAATAAACGATAACTAAGCTAGGCAATAACGAAGTTTGAACTTTCAAAGATACATATTTTTAAATATATTCAATATTTTCACATGTGCATATCTTTTTGGAATATACTTGTAAATATTCAACATTGGAAGCTCAAACTTCCTTATTGCCTAGCTTAGTTATCGTTTGTTCATATGACTTTTATAAATTATTAGAATTCTGTTTTGGTGAAAAGATAACTATAAAAGATTAATATTTTAGGGTACGCCATCTGTTGAAACATGTTTTTGCATCAAAATTTGCAGCGCGCTCTTAAATTAGGTTTGTTCGTTTGTATGAACTAACTTGAACTGGGTTATCTTCCGAGATCAAAATACCCCCACCACAAAAGTTAGATAGTGTTCTAACTTGCACTGCCCACTCCTCCTATGGAGGTCGAGCAAGAAGTTCATGTTTGGGCATGAACTGAGCAGCCAAACGAACACAGTTCGTTTGCACTAACTTGAACCGAGCAAGTTAGTTCATACAAACGAACAAACCTATTGAAACCGTAAAAATAGTGAAAATATTACACAAATATTTTATTTGCATTGTTTGAATTTTATTGCAATTGTATTTGCTTGAAATCCAATAATTTCCAACAAGTTACGTTGACAGTGGCGGATTTCCCAACAGGCGCAAGAGGCGCGCGCTTAGGGCCTCGTAAATCAAGGGGCCCCAAAATAGGGAAAATTTAATTTTTATTAATTAAATTCCTGTTGTAAGAAACACAGGAAAAATAACGAAAAAATTCTAAGCCCTAAGATGCCTTAGATTATCAGATATTTTGATTTCAATGCAATTTTTGATTTAAATTTTTTGATAAAAATTTAATTTTGTTCAAATATTCTGAAACTTTATGAAAATATTAACTCTTTTGTAATTAAAACAGGAAAAATAACAAAAAAATTCTAAGCCCTAAGATGTCTTAGATTTGCAGTTATTTTGATTTCAATGCAATTTTTGATTTAAATTTTTTGATAAAAATTTAATTTTGTTCAAATATTCTGAAACTTTATGAAAATATTAACTCTTTTGTAATTAACACAGGAAAAATAGCGAAAAAATTCTAAGCCCTAAGATGTCTTAGATTTGCAGTTATTTTGATTTCAATGCAATTTTTAGTAAAAAAAAAAGTATTAAAAAATTAAATCGTCTGCGGTGCTGGTGAATGGGCGCCCTGGGCACCAGTGGTTCAAATAAATTGCTTTAGGGAGTGTAGGATTAGAAAAAAAACTTTTCGCCCAAAGTTGAATTGCGCCTGGGGCCTCATAAGTTCTAAAACCGCTACTGCACGTTGACAATTTAAATTTGGTTAACAATGAATAAAAACATAATTTTAGTTAACTTGTTAGAAATTATTGGTTTTGAAGGAAAACCAATTGCAATAAATTTTTAACAAGACAACTGAATTTTTTTTAATGCGCTATTTTACATTTTATTTGTGAGTTTTTAACAGTACTACTAATTAAAGAACAATAAATATCAAGTGTTAGGTATCTTTGGAAGCGGTATAAAAATCTCGTTAAATTGATACCCTTTCATTCTTATACGTTATGATGGAAAGCAGTATATGATCCAACTCTCAGCACTTTGTTCCAGACTTGCAAAAAACTTAAGAGGAATCCTTAAAATTGGAAAATACACTTTCGTAATTTAATGATATCTTGCTTATTACTCAATAAAATTGCACAAAAGTATATATTTTTGAAAAGAGGACACTTGGACGCAGGTCACTGTGTTTTTATTTTTTTAAATTCAAATTTTTTGAAAAAAATTAATATTATTATGTAATTATGTAAATTATAATATTATGTTTATTACAGAAAACAAGTGCATATAGAAACAACAATTTAACCTTGATTAGGCCAGTGGGTGTCCAAAATAATTCAACTGTTTATTACCACAGTGGTCAACCAATCCCGGTTTCTCTATATACAAAAAGAAAGTAAAGGAAAGACAAAAATCATAATAATCAATGGCGTATATTACAAATCATAATTATTTATTACAGAAAAATAATGGCACAACAAATTTAACTGCCTACGGAATTTAGAAATTTTATTTTATTTTTTAAAACTCCTTTTAATTCTTTAACGGCATTGATATGACTATTTTTAATATTTTCCAATACACTATTTTGTCCCTCTGCATTTAAATTTAACAACGCAAGTTGATCGGCCAAATCATATTCTTGTACACTTTTCCATTCGTCTAAATAATTATCAATTTTATTTATCGAATCCTTGAGAGAAGTGTTAAAGTCATTGAGTATAATTTTTAGACCGGAATCTACCCTTTTCTTATTCTTCTTCTTGGGTGATTGCATACGTTTAATTAAATCGTAACATAATAAAACCAACAAAGAAGCAATTGAAATTATCTCGACTGCATTTGATACATCTTCAATTGAAACTCTTCTAGTCCAATAACAATCTTCCGAAGTATTTTGCTCATTCACAATTTGTTCAACATAAACGATAATATCGTTCAATTTATTTTTAACGTTTGTTGTGATGGTGGTTAATTTTTCGCAGTCATCTTTAACTGCACAAATAAATATCCTAAACAATTGTCCGATGACATCAAAATAGGGCAATTTTAAATACGAATCAAGTCTCGACGGTAAAGGCAAACTAATTATATCCTAAAATAAATACATTCAATTCGATAACATTCCTCGTTACCTAAACTTAAACAAATTTACCTGATTAAGGGGAACACCTTTGGCAGAGCTAATTTCAATAAATAAAGCCTCCCATTCCTGCAAATTTTTACTAAGAGTTTGTACTAGATTGGTTCTATCTGCCTCTTGTGATTTTATGATATCCACAGTTGTCGACAGTGAAAGTAATATTTGAACACGGAGTTTCAAAAACTGGACGTTGTGTTTAAAAAATTGGGCAATTTCTTTGTACTGTTCAGGTGGACCTTCTATCCTTTCGGGATCCCAAGTCATGTAAACACTCAAATCGTGATTGTCACTAAATCAGGGATTTATTGGCGTCAATAAAATATCAATAGAGTCGACCGAAACTTACCAAATACTTTCCCAATCAATGTTATTATCTTTGGGAAGTATATTTGTGTTGTAAAAGGATTCGACGGACGTACATTGAACGGTATTTAAAATTATTCGATCAACTGCAGACATTGTATAGTGGAAACTATTGTTTAATTTTTCTCTAAAATCCATAAAATCGTCTAACTTGATAAAGGAACCAAATTTATAACAAAAAGTTAAATGATCGGCACTCTATAAATTAAAAAAAAAAGGATTAACAATGTTTATAAAGTTATTGGAGGACTTACATCCTTATAATTTGATAAAAAGAATTTTAATGTGATATCCAACAAGTTACCAGTGATTGTCAACAACCCAGTCGTCGGCAGTCGAGCACAGTGAATATATCCTAACGAATCTAATTGCAGGTGCTTTATATCGAGACTTTCGTACATTGTGTTTGCTCCAATTCCAGCACCTTGTAAAAATAATTTTATTAAATAAAAAGAGAGAGGCTTTGTTTACTTACCTATATGGTGATACAAACGAACACATAAAAGTTTGGCATTAAAATTATGTGGGCTATTTTTAAGTAGGCTCTCTAAGAGAACTAAGGCAGTAATTATAGGCTTGGAATTCTTCGTTAATTGAGCCAAATCATACAAAATATGCGTTGCCAAAATAGCATAAGCGTCAGATGGTCCCTGGTCGGTGGATAACAAATTTAGTCCATAAGTTTGATATCCGTGTTGGTAATGCAAAGAAAAAGCTGTCACCAAAGCTGCCAAGTGATCATTTGATAAATTTCTGTGACTCCCACATAAGCGTGACAATTGCAAAGAGCACAAGTGTTTCTGCATTTGTTGCTCGGATTGTGGGACGCTGGTGGAACTAATTCCAACGTCCTTAATTAACCTACTAGAAAGTTCAGACTTGTTCTCGTTATCCAACAAATTTAAATAACTTCGCAAGTCAGAAATACAACACGATTTGTGACCAAATTTACGAAAATATTCTATAAATAGTTCGGTTGTTTCACCCAGCAATTCGACGCTATCTATTCCTTCTTGAATTAACTTTGAGCACAATTCAAATCTTGCTAAATATGGGCCTCTCAGTTGGTAACCTGAAATAACGACTGATAAACTTACTGGTAAAACTTCCATAGATAAACTTTATTTGCTATAAAAAAAACCATCATATTTTGATGATGATTGAAATTTTGATGGATATGATTTCCATTTATGATAATGTGTTTGTATTCTCTGTATATAATATCGATGTAATTACTATATTTTTATAAATAAATTTGATATTATTATAAAAATGAATAAAGAAAAATGTTTACCGTTATCGATGCCATTTTCTACCAATCCACAAATAAACTCGTGTGCTTTTTCGGGAGTATCATCTACATTACTTTGGTTATCACTTTCCCCGTGGCTATTTGTAACATGATTATTTAATTGAGGTTTCGTGGATATTAATTTAAATACAGAATTAACGTAATCTTTCCAGACATTCCAATGATCCATGCTACAGTACAAAAAATAACAAGTTTTATTCATTTCAATGCTCGATAAAATTTGAGAGAACTTACTTTTCGCTTAAAATATCTCTACATAATAAATTGACTTCGCTCCATCTCTCGAGCTTAATTAAATAATTTAACTTGTACACTCCGGGTGTGGTACAGATCAACTTATCACCCAAAGGTCCATTAAAAACTTTGAAAGCTTCATCAAATTTCTGTTTGTGTTCTAAAATCATCAAATAAAGTTGTACTTCTTGTTCGGCCTCGAGCTTATTTTCCGCCAAAAGTTTTAATATCATCCTTTCGGCTAAGCTCAACAAGATGGTCGCCTTAGCCGGATCGGTTTTGCCTTGCCCCCTTGTCGCTTGTTGAATAACACTCATGACTGCCCAGCAATAGTACGGATTTTTGGGCTTTAGTTTGTACAAATTTAAAGCGGTTCTTTGCTGTGCCGGGAAATCTCCGACTCGAACGTAAGACATAAACAAGTGCGTGTGAAACTCTTCATTGGTTGGATCTAACTTGATGGCATTTTCGTATAAAGCACATATTTTTTCCTCTGTAACGTTGGTATGGAATTAGGAATAAAATATAAAAAGAAAAAATAGTAGTAGTGCATAAAAGCACTAATTTGACATGATGTCCACTGAACCGTAAAGCTTTTGAAAAATAAGTCCTTGTAAGTATGTGATATCTTGTAATTACTTACGTTGTTGTAATTCTCGATAACACGTTGTGATAGCCTGCAATGTGGCATCTTCGGCAGGATTTTCGGCAACTAGTGTATGCAAAATACTACAACAATCTTCTTCTTTACCCATACGCAGAATGGAGAGAGCACGAAGCGCTTTTGCACATTGTAAATTTGGTGTTTTCCTTAATACTTTATCACACTCGTGTAATGCCTTCTTGTTGTTTCCACTGTCCAACCATTCTACAAATAATAATAATCAAATTGTGCTCAATTCGGTTACATAAAGAGATGGAATGACACAAAACATAACCTACAAAAGCGAAAAACCACCGGCCCAATTTTGGTGCTGTGGTTAAATACGTCTTGTAGATGGATTAGCAAAATTAATGTTCTCACCGTAAATAGTTCGCAATCTTCTTTCTGAGACTGAATTATCGTGCACGTGCATTTTGGAGGCCATTCTTAAAATACAAATCTAACTAATGAAAAATCAGCCGAAAAATAGCATTATACAACAGTTTGCTTTGTGCAAATTACGTAAATAGTGCGATAAAATTGATTATTATCAAAGAAAAGCTAGAAATATTCGTTGTTTGTAAAAATTTTATTTATCATAACCGTGTTACACAAAGGAGTAAAGTAGGAATCTACCTTATCGGTTCTCCATAAAGACATCTATGATGCATTTCAAAAATCTGGGTCGTATTTTAATTTTTTTATATTTTGGGCTGAGAAGAGAATAAGTTAAATCAAATAAAAATAATGAAAAAAAAACTATAAGATCTGGACCTCCATGTAGCCCCTATTATTTATATTGGAGTCTCAAAGCGTTAGTTTTGTGGTGAACGGAAACGGAAATGCAAATTTAAAAAAAAATCAAGTACTACTAGGTGAGAAAAAATCAATTAGGTGAGAAAAAATCAAGGAGGGCACGAGGTGGGAAAATAATAACAAGATGGAGAATTAAGTGACACGCGATAGAATAACGAACACAAAAAGGATTGATATTATATTATTGTTAATTTGTTGTATTTTAAATTGGAAATAAACGTTTCTCCAAAGTTTCATTATCATAAATTAATTATTAGTTTCGTTCATGGACTTAGAAGTCCATATTATGGTTTCTAACAGAGTTTCTAAGTAGATTGTTGAAGAAATGTTGACTGGTAGAAATAAGTATTTATGTGAAATATTTTCTCATGTGAACCGACTGGATCAACGTCGAGCAAGGATTTTTTGGATGTGTTACGTACAAGACTTTTTCCGGGACCACCAATGAACCTAAAATAAAATAATTAAGGATTGTCTTACAAGAGTCTTACAATTATTGTCTCTTCAACATTGTCACTCACCCAATTAGCATCGTTTTTAGTACCTATACTTTTACTTTTTTAAAGTAAGTAGTATACTTTTTACTTTTGGTCATAATTAGTTATACATTAGGTGCAAATTTAAAATTCCTAAATTCAACCAATTTGGAGAAAATCGATTTTAAAGAACGAATTCGTATGATTACTATATAAATTTCATTTTCCCTATATCAAGGTTAGCCAGTGGCGGTGATATGAGTAAGCGAATGTAAGCTATGCTTAGGGGCCCGGGATCATAAGGGGCCCTACCCTACCTGCCCATATACCGTTATTAAAATAAATAGACAATACCCAATAGCAATAATTTAATTATTATAGAACGTACAAAAATAAAAGATCTTGTATGCAAGTAAAAACCTTACGAACTTTTTATTTTTAGGGGCTCGTTTTGTATATTTAGCTACTCCTGCACCGCCGCTGGTTAGAACCAATATTTTCATGCAGCTGCAGAATATTTGAACAAACTTTATTTTATATCCAAAAATGTAAATCAAAAATCGCTCCGAAACCAAATCATCGGAAATTAAAGACAATTTTTGGTTTAGAATTTTTTCATTATTTTTCCTGGCTTTACTAGGTTGTACTCAATAGTTTTATGCAGTTGCAGAATATTTGAACAAACTTTATTTTTTATCCAAAAATGTAAATCAAAAATCGCTCCGAAACCAAATCATCGGAAATTAAAGACAACTTTTGGTTTAGAATTTTTTCATTATTTTTCCTGGCTTTACTAGGTTGTAATCAATAGTTTTATGCAGTTGCAGAATATTTGAACAAACTTTATTTTTTATCCAAAAATTTCAATCATAATTCGCTCCGAAACCAAATCATCGGATATTAAAGACAATTTTTGGTTTAGAATTTTTTCATTATTTTTCCTGGCTTTACTAGGTTGTACTCAATAGTTTTATGCAGTTGCAGAATATTTGAACAAACTTTATTTTTTATCCAAAAATGTAATCAAAAATCGCTCCGAAACCAAATCATCGGAAATTACAGACAACTTTAGGTTTAGAATTTTTTCATTATTTTTCCTGGCTTTACTAGGTTGTAATCAATAGTTTTATGCAGTTGCAGAATATTTGAACAAACTTTATTTTTTATCCAAAAATGAAATCAAAAATCGCTCCGAAACCAAATCATCGGAAATTTAAGACAACTTTTGGTTTAGAATTTTTTCATTATTTTTCCTGGCTTTACTAGGTTGTAATCAATAGTTTTATGCAGTTGCAGAATATTTGAACAAACTTTATTTTTTATCCAAAAATTTCAATCATAATTCGCTCCGAAACCAAATCATCGGATATTAAAGACAATTTTTGGTTTAGAATTTTTTCATTATTTTTCCTGGCTTTACTAGGTTGTACTCAATAGTTTTATGCAGTTGCAGAATATTTGAACAAACTTTATTTTTTATCCAAAAATGTAATCAAAAATCGCTCCGAAACCAAATCATCGGAAATTAAAGACAACTTTAGGTTTAGAATTTTTTCATTATTTTTCCTGGCTTTACTAGGTTGTAATCAATAGTTTTATGCAGTTGCAGAATATTTGAACAAACTTTATTTTTTATCCAAAAATGTAATCAAAAATCGCTCCGAAACCAAATCATCTGAAATTAAAGACAACTTTTGGTTTAGAATTTTTTCATTATTTTTCCTGGCTTTACTAGGTTGTAATCAATAGTTTTATGCAGTTGCAGAATATTTGAACAAACTTTATTTTTTATCCAAAAATGTAATCAAAAATCGCTCCGAAACCAAATCATCGGAACTTTAAGACAACTTTTGGTTTAGAATTTTTTCATTATTTTTCCTGGCTTTACTAGGTTGTAATCAATAGTTTTATGCAGTTGCAGAATATTTGAACAAACTCTATTTTTTATCCAAAAATGTAATCAAAAATCGCTCCGAAACCAAATCATCGGAAATTTAAGACAACTTTAGGTTTAGAATTTTTTCATTATTTTTCCTGGCTTTACTAGGTTGTAATCAATAGTTTTATGCAGTTGCAGAATATTTGAACAAACTTTATTTTTTATCCAAAAATGTAATCAAAAATCGCACCGAAACCAAATCATCGGAAATTAAAGACAACTTTTGGTTTAGAATTTTTTCATTATTTTTCCTGGCTTTACTAGGTTGTAATCAATAGTTTTATGCAGTTGCAGAATATTTGAACAAACTTTATTTTTTATCCAAAAATGTAAATCAAAAATCGCCCCGAAACCAAATCATCGGAAATTAAAGACAACTTTTGGTTTAGAATTTTTTCATTATTTTTCCTGGCTTTACTAGGTTGTAATCAATAGTTTTATGCAGTTGCAGAATATTTGAACAAACTTTATTTTTTATCCAAAAATGTAATCAAAAATCGCTCCGAAACCAAATCATCGGAAATTTAAGACAACTTTAGGTTTAGAATTTTTTCATTATTTTTCCTGGCTTTACTAGGTTGTAATCAATAGTTTTATGCAGTTGCAGAATATTTGAACAAACTTTATTTTTTATCCAAAAATGTAAATCAAAAATCGCCCCGAAACCAAATCATCGGAAATTAAAGACAACTTTTGGTTTAGAATTTTTTCATTATTTTTCCTGGCTTTACTAGGTTGTAATCAATAGTTTTATGCAGTTGCAGAATATTTGAACAAACTTTATTTTTTATCCAAAAATGTAAATCAAAAATCGCCCCGAAACCAAATCATCGGAAATTAAAGACAACTTTTGGTTTAGAATTTTTTCATTATTTTTCCTGGCTTTACTAGGTTGTAATCAATAGTTTTATGCAGTTGCAGAATATTTGAACAAACTTTATTTTTTATCCAAAAATGTAATCAAAAATCGCTCCGAAACCAAATCATCGGAAATTTAAGACAACTTTAGGTTTAGAATTTTTTCATTATTTTTCCTGGCTTTACTAGGTTGTAATCAATAGTTTTATGCAGTTGCAGAATATTTGAACAAACTTTATTTTTTATCCAAAAATGTAAATCAAAAATCGCCCCGAAACCAAATCATCGGAAATTAAAGACAACTTTTGGTTTAGAATTTTTTCATTATTTTTCCTGGCTTTACTAGGTTGTAATCAATAGTTTTATGCAGTTGCAGAATATTTGAACAAACTTTATTTTTTATCCAAAAATGTAATCAAAAATCGCTCCGAAACCAAATCATCGGAAATTAAAGACAACTTTAGGTTTAGAATTTTTTCATTATTTTTCCTGGCTTTACTAGGTTGTAATCAATAATTTTATGCAGTTGCAGAATATTTGAACAAACTTTATTTTTTATCCAAAAATGTAAATCAAAAATCGCTCCGAAACCAAATCATCGGAAATTAAAGACAACTTTTGGTTTAGAATTTTTTCATTATTTTTCCTGGCTTTACTAGGTTGTAATCAATAGTTTTATGCAGTTGCAGAATATTTGAACAAACTTTATTTTTTATCCAAAAATGTAAATCAAAAATCGCTCCGAAACCAAATCATCGGAAATTAAAGACAACTTTAGGTTTAGAATTTTTTCATTATTTTTCCTGGCTTTACTAGGTTGTAATCAATAGTTTTATGCAGTTGCAGAATATTTGAACAAACTTTATTTTTTATCCAAAAAGGTAAATCAAAAATCGCTCCGAAACCAAATCATCGGAAATTAAAGACAACTTTAGGTTTAGAATTTTTTCATTATTTTTCCTGGCTTTACTAGGTTGTAATCAATAGTTTTATGCAGTTGCAGAATATTTGAACAAACTTTATTTTTTATCCAAAAATGTAAATCAAAAATCGCTCCGAAACCAAATCATCGGAAATTAAAGACAACTTTAGGTTTAGAATTTTTTCATTATTTTTCCTGGCTTTACTAGGTTGTAATCAATAATTTTATGCAGTTGCAGAATATTTGAACAAACTTTATTTTTTATCCAAAAATGTAAATCAAAAATCGCTCCGAAACCAAATCATCGGAAATTAAAGACAACTTTTGGTTTAGAATTTTTTCATTATTTTTCCTGGCTTTACTAGGTTGTAATCAATAATTTTATGCAGTTGCAGAATATTTGAACAAACTTTATTTTTTATCCAAAAATGTAAATCAAAAATCGCTCCGAAACCAAATCATCGGAAATTAAAGACAACTTTAGGTTTAGAATTTTTTCATTATTTTTCCTGGCTTTACTAGGTTGTAATCAATAGTTTTATGCAGTTGCAGAATATTTGAACAAACTTTATTTTTTATCCAAAAATGTAAATCAAAAATCGCTCCGAAACCAAATCATCGGAAATTAAAGACAACTTTAGGTTTAGAATTTTTTCATTATTTTTCCTGGCTTTACTAGGTTGTAATCAATAATTTTATGCAGTTGCAGAATATTTGAACAAACTTTATTTTTTATCCAAAAATGTAAATCAAAAATCGCTCCGAAACCAAATCATCGGAAATTAAAGACAACTTTTGGTTTAGAATTTTTTCATTATTTTTCCTGGCTTTACTAGGTTGTAATCAATAATTTTATGCAGTTGCAGAATATTTGAACAAACTTTATTTTTTATCCAAAAATATAAATCAAAAATCGCTCCGAAACCAAATCATCGGAAATTAAAGACAACTTTAGGTTTAGAATTTTTTCATTATTTTTCCTGGCTTTACTAGGTTGTAATCAATAGTTTTATGCAGTTGCAGAATATTTGAACAAACTTTATTTTTTATCCAAAAATGTAAATCAAAAATCGCTCCGAAACCAAATCATCGGAAATTAAAGACAACTTTAGGTTTAGAATTTTTTCATTATTTTTCCTGGCTTTACTAGGTTGTAATCAATAGTTTTATGCAGTTGCAGAATATTTGAACAAACTTTATTTTTTATCCAAAAATGTAATCAAAAATCGCTCCGAAACCAAATCATCGGAAATTAAAGACAACTTTAGGTTTAGAATTTTTTCATTATTTTTCCAGGCTTTACTAGGTTGTAATCAATAATTTTATGCAGTTGCAGAATATTTGAACAAACTTTATTTTTTATCCAAAAATGTAAATCAAAAATCGCTCCGAAACCAAATCATCGGAAATTAAAGACAACTTTTGGTTTAGAATTTTTTCATTATTTTTCCTGGCTTTACTAGGTTGTAATCAATAATTTTATGCAGTTGCAGAATATTTGAACAAACTTTATTTTTTATCCAAAAATGTAAATCAAAAATCGCTCCGAAACCAAATCATCGGAAATTAAAGACAACTTTAGGTTTAGAATTTTTTCATTATTTTTCCTGGCTTTACTAGGTTGTAATCAATAGTTTTATGCAGTTGCAGAATATTTGAACAAACTTTATTTTTTATCCAAAAATGTAAATCAAAAATCGCTCCGAAACCAAATCATCGGAAATTAAAGACAACTTTAGGTTTAGAATTTTTTCATTATTTTTCCTGGCTTTACTAGGTTGTAATCAATAGTTTTATGCAGTTGCAGAATATTTGAACAAACTTTATTTTTTATCCAAAAATGTAATCAAAAATCGCTCCGAAACCAAATCATCGGAAATTAAAGACAACTTTAGGTTTAGAATTTTTTCATTATTTTTCCAGGCTTTACTAGGTTGTAATCAATAATTTTATGCAGTTGCAGAATATTTGAACAAACTTTATTTTTTATCCAAAAATGTAAATCAAAAATCGCTCCGAAACCAAATCATCGGAAATTAAAGACAACTTTTGGTTTAGAATTTTTTCATTATTTTTCCTGGCTTTACTAGGTTGTAATCAATAATTTTATGCAGTTGCAGAATATTTGAACAAACTTTATTTTTTATCCAAAAATGTAAATCAAAAATCGCTCCGAAACCAAATCATCGGAAATTAAAGACAACTTTAGGTTTAGAATTTTTTCATTATTTTTCCTGGCTTTACTAGGTTGTAATCAATAGTTTTATGCAGTTGCAGAATATTTGAACAAACTTTATTTTTTATCCAAAAAGGTAAATCAAAAATCGCTCCGAAACCAAATCATCGGAAATTAAAGACAACTTTTGGTTTAGAATTTTTTCATTATTTTTCCTGGCTTTACTAGGTTGTAATCAATAATTTTATGCAGTTGCAGAATATTTGAACAAACTTTATTTTTTATCCAAAAATGTAAATCAAAAATCGCTCCGAAACCAAATCATCGGAAATTAAAGACAACTTTAGGTTTAGAATTTTTTCATTATTTTTCCTGGCTTTACTAGGTTGTAATCAATAGTTTTATGCAGTTGCAGAATATTTGAACAAACTTTATTTTTTATCCAAAAATGTAAATCAAAAATCGCTCCGAAACCAAATCATCGGAAATTAAAGACAACTTTAGGTTTAGAATTTTTTCATTATTTTTCCTGGCTTTACTAGGTTGTAATCAATAGTTTTATGCAGTTGCAGAATATTTGAACAAACTTTATTTTTTATCCAAAAATGTAATCAAAAATCGCTCCGAAACCAAATCATCGGAAATTAAAGACAACTTTAGGTTTAGAATTTTTTCATTATTTTTCCAGGCTTTACTAGGTTGTAATCAATAATTTTATGCAGTTGCAGAATATTTGAACAAACTTTATTTTTTATCCAAAAATGTAAATCAAAAATCGCTCCGAAACCAAATCATCGGAAATTAAAGACAACTTTTGGTTTAGAATTTTTTCATTATTTTTCCTGGCTTTACTAGGTTGTAATCAATAATTTTATGCAGTTGCAGAATATTTGAACAAACTTTATTTTTTATCCAAAAATGTAAATCAAAAATCGCTCCGAAACCAAATCATCGGAAATTAAAGACAACTTTAGGTTTAGAATTTTTTCATTATTTTTCCTGGCTTTACTAGGTTGTAATCAATAGTTTTATGCAGTTGCAGAATATTTGAACAAACTTTATTTTTTATCCAAAAAGGTAAATCAAAAATCGCTCCGAAACCAAATCATCGGAAATTAAAGACAACTTTAGGTTTAGAATTTTTTCATTATTTTTCCTGGCTTTACTAGGTTGTAATCAATAGTTTTATGCAGTTGCAGAATATTTGAACAAACTTTATTTTTTATCCAAAAATGTAAATCAAAAATCGCTCCGAAACCAAATCATCGGAAATTAAAGACAACTTTAGGTTTAGAATTTTTTCATTATTTTTCCTGGCTTTACTAGGTTGTAATCAATAATTTTATGCAGTTGCAGAATATTTGAACAAACTTTATTTTTTATCCAAAAATGTAAATCAAAAATCGCTCCGAAACCAAATCATCGGAAATTAAAGACAACTTTTGGTTTAGAATTTTTTCATTATTTTTCCTGGCTTTACTAGGTTGTAATCAATAATTTTATGCAGTTGCAGAATATTTGAACAAACTTTATTTTTTATCCAAAAATGTAAATCAAAAATCGCTCCGAAACCAAATCATCGGAAATTAAAGACAACTTTAGGTTTAGAATTTTTTCATTATTTTTCCTGGCTTTACTAGGTTGTAATCAATAATTTTATGCAGTTGCAGAATATTTGAACAAACTTTATTTTTTATCCAAAAATGTAAATCAAAAATCGCTCCGAAACCAAATCATCGGAAATTAAAGACAACTTTTGGTTTAGAATTTTTTCATTATTTTTCCTGGCTTTACTAGGTTGTAATCAATAATTTTATGCAGTTGCAGAATATTTGAACAAACTTTATTTTTTATCCAAAAATGTAAATCAAAAATCGCTCCGAAACCAAATCATCGGAAATTAAAGACAACTTTAGGTTTAGAATTTTTTCATTATTTTTCCTGGCTTTACTAGGTTGTAATCAATAGTTTTATGCAGTTGCAGAATATTTGAACAAACTTTATTTTTTATCCAAAAATTTCAATCAAAAATCGCTCCGAAACCAAATCATCGGAAATTAAAGACAACTTTAGGTTTAGAATTTTTTCATTATTTTTCCTGGCTTTACTAGGTTGTAATCAATAGTTTTATGCAGTTGCAGAATATTTGAACAAACTTTATTTTTTATCCAAAAATTTCAATCAAAAATCGCTCCGAAACCAAATCATCGGAAATTAAAGACAACTTTAGGTTTAGAATTTTTTCATTATTTTTCCTGGCTTTACTAGGTTGTAATCAATAGTTTTATGCAGTTGCAGAATATTTGAACAAACTTTATTTTTTATCCAAAAATGTAAATCAAAAATCGCTCCGAAACCAAATCATCGGAAATTAAAGACAACTTTAGGTTTAGAATTTTTTCATTATTTTTCCTGGCTTTACTAGGTTGTAATCAATAGTTTTATGCAGTTGCAGAATATTTGAACAAACTTTATTTTTTATCCAAAAATTTCAATCAAAATTCGCTCCGAAACCAAATCATCGGAAATTAAAGAAAACTTTTGGTTTAGAATTTTTACATTATTTTTCCTTGGTTTACTAGGTTGGAAGTAGATAACTTACAAACTTTTTTTTTTAGAGGCCCGTTATGTATATTTGCTTACGGGCCCTAGCTACTCTTGCACCGCCGGCGCCGCTGAGGTTAGCAATGTAAATCTTACGGAAAAATCATGGGTTGCCTATTATCGTAATGCATAATTATGTTATGTTATAAAATATTATTCATGCGTTTGCAATGTAAAATTACTTATAATTAATGTTCGTTCTTCAAAATGGATTTTTTCAAAATTGGCTGAATTAAGGAATTTAAAAGTTTCACCTAATATATAACTAATTTATTAGTAATTATGACCAAAAGGTAAGTATATTAAAAATTATGCAAATTGGTGAGTGACGACAATGTTGGCTCGCCCCTTGTTAGTGGTAGAGTGAATTTTTTCCTTAGTGGTTGGCTTGTGACTAGGGGCTTGCGCGGTAAATGTGGAGGGAGAACCCGTGACATCTAATTCTACCAATTGGCACAAAGATAGAACTGAAATGACGAATATTCGTTTCTACACATTAGCCACTCCCAACCACTAAAGATAAAATTTACTCTAACCATTTCTAATTTCCAATTGTGTAATAATTTCAACTTCTTTTTTAATTTTTGTTCATCGTTCAAATGAAAGGAAAGAAATCTGTTAATAGAAGAATTGAAACATGCCATTTTATGATTCATTGGATGATTGCGGAGTCTTTAGGAATAAGAAATATCTGTATGAGTTGGTTTTCTGTAGATGTCTTATATAAAATTTCTGCCACCTGTCGTTAACTCTTTCCAACCAGATGATGCCTTATTGAATCAATTCATTCGTTGGTGAAATTTTAAGATTTTGTTGACCAATGATTACATTTGGCTGCATTTTAGTTGTAGTGTTAAATTTCTCGTGTTTATTTTGTCCAATTATTCCATATATGCGCCAAATTTTCAACCAAATGCGCCAAATTTATTGCAAAACTGCCTATTGTAGGCACTGCAGAGACCGGAGTTACATGGTTAACAAAAATATGAAAAAAAAATTTTCTTTTGCGTTTCATAGGGTGGGCTGGAAAAGGTTAAAGTGACATCCAAAAAATTAGGCTGTTTGTTGTTTTCCATTTTAATTGTAAATTGAATGTTTGCAAAAATATTGTTGAGATAATTCATGAAATCAATAGCTTGATTTTTATCAAGCTTATCTTTTAGCTATTTTTTAGCTTTAGATAGCTTTTATCTTTTTCATGAGATCTTCTTCATCAAGTCATTCTTCTTGTGTACTTCAATGTACTTTTGTTCTTTCTTTAGAAAAGTTATGCAATTGCTCCGGATTTCTTCCTTTTGAATATCGTCGATTTTCATGTTTTCAATAATTGAATCGGTATGAATGGCAACCACTTGTATGATTTGTTAGGGAACAAATAACAAGAACAGATTCCTTGGTGAAAATTTTAAACCTTCTGTTGTACCTAAATCTGTTTCTTCTTTAGTAAAAGTTATATTCGATAAATTAGCAACTCTTCTTATGAAAAACTAAATTAATTTCTCTCGTATTTTGATTTTCTGCGATAACTTTGCGACAGATTAGGACTAGAATTATTCGAAAAATATGAAAGAAATAAAAAATGCACCATGAAAGTTAAAATTCTATCTTTTTTTAAAGAATTATTTACTTATTTATAATTTAGATATCTTAATTAAGTTATGTAGATTCCCAGGTGAAAATCAAAGAAAATGCCTTCTTGTAAAATATCTACCCATAAAAACGGAAAGAATCTTAATTAAAAATTTTGATAGCCATGGTGAATCATGGACCATAATGATTCACGTCATTCTATTAAATTTGGTTATTTTAAGCAAATTAATGCTGTTACAAGTAACGGAAAATTATTTAATAAATAAAAGTAACCAACTACTCCGTGCTTATTCTTGTGTGTTAGTGGGCAAACATTGAAAGTACATGTAGGTTATTCGACTCGAGTAAACCCTTGAAATGAGAACAGTACAAGTTTGAAGTCGGGTACGTTAAACTTGTTCAGTTTCCATAAATGCCTCATACAAATTACGTTCGATTACTAATTTTTTTTACGCGAAGTGTCCAACTCAAAATTTAAGTGGATTATTTTGGATTTATTTTTAAATTACAGGTAGGTAAAAAAATTTTAAAAACACGATTTATTCTTATTCGGAAGATAAAAACATTGGAACAGGAAGTAAAATACTGATAACATAATTTAAAAGATTTTTATTGATAAATAACATTGATAATGTTTCGTGATTGCCCCTTTTTTTTGGAAAATATTGTAACTGGTTCTAATAGTTATTCCAAAGAAATCTTGATCAGTTTGTTTTGAATATTATATATCATATAGTACAGTTACCTTTAGATCTTAAAAACGTCATAGAATAATTTATTCATACTGTTAAAATATTTTTGAAAACCTAAATAATGTATTTTAAAATTCAATAGATGTTTTTTAAAAATTTATATCTGAATTAGTAGGTACCTATCTATTAAAAACATAATTAATATCTTTAATTTTATTAAGCTTCCTTGGACCTTACATTAATTTATTATTAAATGAATGTATTTTTATAATAAATTATGTATGCTTTTTGTTATAAGCGGAACAACGAAATTCTGTATATTTTAAAAACACTTCTGTATAAATTAAAGAAACTGTAATTATGTAATTAAAATAAAATTATTAAAAATTAGATTTTTTTGAAAAATTATAGTTTTTAATAAAAAGTTAACGGTGAAGGGCATAATAATTTGCTAGATAAAGGCTAATACCGATTATAACTACTTTCTTTTTTATGTCAACGATCGAAGAAAAAACACTCTCCGGTAGTGTTTAAATTATTTCCGGAAAAATTAAATACTCTCCGTTTAATCACAATTTAACTATAAAACAATAAAAAAACTTTCTTTGGTTTTACCTATCTTTTTTTTCAATTAAAGTATTATTAGATATTCCATTGTAAATATGTGTTTTCTGTATTGTGTGTGAGCAAATAATAATTTTTCGCTTGCGTTTCTCGATACGTTCAAAAAATCCAATTGATTATGTGGTGCTTAAAAGGCAAGCATTGCATCAATCATCATCAGTTAGACAATTTACTTTCATTTAAATTCATATTTCTAAAACAGGATTATTTGGAACCGCGGTTATAGGAGAAGATCAATCATAATCAAATTATATTTGAAATAACAAATTATTATTAATATTCACAAATGTTATTCTATATAACTTGACTCGGGATAGATTCAATAAATGAAGTGAATTGGGGTAAATGAAAAAACGGGGCAAATGCGAATTATTCATTATACAAAAAATAAGAAATATGATCTTAAAAAAGAAATTTTTTCAAGAATAGAGTGTGATTTTAGTATGTGTTATGTGAAATATAAATTAAACAAAAACTTAACTAGACGTTAAAATATTAGATTTTAACTGTAAGTAAAGAACAACATATAAGAAAATTTTATTTAAAAACACTTAAAGAACAATTCTAACCTTTTTGTGACAAGGTACAAACAGAGAATATTTGAAAAAAAAAACTAATATTTTAACGTCTAGTTAAGTTTTTGTTTAATTTATATTATACAAATAAGCTTCAATTAAGCTGTAAAACATTTACTGAAGTTTACACGAAAAAAATCAGTTATACATTTTCATTTAATTGTCAAGTGTTTGTAAAAATATTTGAACTAATATAAATTCGGGATTTTTGTGTAAAACTACCCTGGTGTGTTTAGTATTTATCTTTAATACTGTGATTGCTAGAAAATAAATAGAATTTACGAAATATTTTGAAAGACAGGAAATATTACCTAATAACATAATATTGAATCAAAATCGAATATAATCAACTAATCGAGTATTCGAATATGAATATTTTCTCTACTGCACTATTCAAATTATTCGAATATTCAAATTATTCGAATGATTATTCGAATATTCGAGTAATTTGAATATTCAAATGAATATTTGAATAATTTGAATATTCTTGTGATTTCTTGAATGAATATTCGAATACAAAAATGTTAAAAATTCCCAGCCTTAATATAAACTGCACACTGCACGGAGGAAATGAAATACATATTTGATGTACTTAATATGAATTATTTACTTAAATTGTAACTAAGTTTCGAAAAAATTCTGCATCTGCAAAAAATATACGCCAAAATAAGAAAAAAAAAACACAGAATAAATGAACAAATCGCTATATTTGTTTGCTTCTTTTTAAGCGCCTGTACATCCGCGAGAGGAGGAAATCCCTCAAAGGACTTTGAAGTTTCTTACAGTTAAGGGTAATATAATATAATATAATATATATACATATATATGCAAATGGTACTAATACGCCTCCGAGAAGTACACCAGCGTATCTTGTCAGACTCCGATTTTACTACTTCGCCTCCGAAACCGGAGTCGAAAACGTTTCCCCATTAAAAATTGAAATTATGGTTCCGCACATCGCCTAGATTACCGTGACCAATTTTACTCTGGAGTCCAAATGGTACTATACACTTATACATTTATACAACGTAGTGTACGAAAAATCCGCTAGGTTCGCTAGCGTTTCAAGCACTTATAAGAGAATATATTTGGCTGTTGCTTGTGCCTCCGCACATCCGTAGGTCTCGTAGGCCTCCGATTTTTTTAATACTTTGGCAACAGCGCATTATATTATTCTTATAGTTAGTTGCAGGTAGTAGAACGCGACTTACTAAAATAATATTAGCGATTTGCATTCATCCATTTTATAAACTGTAGGCACGTTTTTTTTATCCATGACTTTCATAATTTATTAACAGCAAAAGTGTAATATTAAAACTTATTATTTAATTAAAAAATATTTAATTATAAAATTATCTTATAATTGATAAATAAATATTCAAATATTTTTAGTGATGGACACTATAAATTTTCAAAAAAAACATTGGTTTATTGGTTTTTTCAGCTACAAGAGAACTTCAAATTGAAATAAAACTTTAAAAAATCGATGGAATGTTTTTTTTTTATTATTTTTCTGTGAAAGTAAATTTAATGCCATTTATGATTTGAACGGCAGCATCGGTCCATATTTCTTTCGAAATAAGGAAGGAGCTACCGTTATGGTAAATGGTGTGAGATATCGACAATGCTCAATACACTTTTGTTTACAAAAATCCAAAAATTAAACATCGACAATTTATGGTTCCAACAGACTGGTGCTATGTACCACACAGCCAGCAAAACCATCGAGTTATTGAAAGGACAATTTAGTGACATCATTATTTCAAGAAATGGTCCTGTCAATTGGCATAATAATGGCATTAAATTTACTTTCATAAAAACTTAACAAAAAAAAACATAATAATGTTTTATTTTAATTTGAACATGCAGTTATAAAAACACCCTATACTAATCTAAAAGCTACTAATTGTAATTATTGGTAGTAAGTAACTAAAACTATCGATACTTCTAAATGAATGAAGGTTAACTATCGAATAATTCGATATTCCCATCACTAATTTATTATTTTTGTACATGTTATACGCGTAAGTTTTTATTCTAACTTTTTTAACATTTTAGTTGTGTGTGGGGGGATGTTTGGCCCTTAAGATTGGTCTGGCTGTTTACAAAAGTATTGAGGTAGTTCCCCGAGTGTCACATATAAAAATTAAGACTCAAACTATAAGTAAAATTACATTATTTTTTTGAGAGCTTTAAAGCGTCTGGCGGAAATCAATTATTATAACTTTTATCAATATTTTCTCAAACATACTGTCATATTATTTTTGATAAAAAAAGAAACGGTGGCAAATTGATGAAAGATGCCCGGGGAAAATGTAAAATTAATTGGAAGAGATTATTTGGAAGAGATGATTTTAATTGAATGGGTTTGTATTGATTAAATTTTTTTTTGAGTTTTCTAATGCAAGAAGGCTCCATCAACAGACTGTTTAAGTTTAATAAACGAAATTTGTCGTTTCTTGCGGTTGGAACGTTTCACCTTTCTAGGAAAGTTTCAATAAGGTTTTCAAATATTGTTTATGTTGGATTTGTATAATTTAAAATAATTAGTGAGGTGCGATTGGTGAAATTTAAAATGTACCGCGTCAGCGATAAGTGGAAAATTTTGGTTTTACAAGTTGAATACGAGGAAATGAGGTCTTCCGCTAGCGACCATTTTGAGAGACGGACTGGAGAATTTTCCATCCGAGTTTGAATTGTAAAATTTGAGTTTCTGGGGCCACGATCGGTTCGGGAACTGTTATAGTTAGTTAGTCTGCGTTATTGCTGATTGATGGAATTATACAATTTGTTTGAAAGTGGAAAAATCGAGAGGTTTAAAATTAACACATGGTCCAACTTGGTCATATTGTAACGGATAGAACGTTTTGGATATTGGATGTTAGTGGATGAATGTGGAAAGACGTAATTTGGAGAGATCATTGTTTTGAGAAATGTTTGAATGAGCGTGCTGATTTTACTCGAGTTTTACCAATAGAAACAATTAAAAGGTACCGAATTAATAAACATTTTTTTTGTAATTTAATTTGAATTTTGTTCCTTCGTTTATGCAAGGGGTAGTGATTTTATGAATTTTAAATGTCCACACTTGCATGGATGAGAGAATTGGTGGATCTAGTACTGTAAACTATAAGTTTCAACCATAAAAATAGTCTGTTGATGTTAATAATAATTCAAATCAAACTTAATAAAATTTATCTTTTCCAAATAAAACTTAATTTATTATAACATTGAATTTGATTAAAATTTAGAAGGCGTTTTTTCACAGTTGTGTTACGTTTTTTTTATAGGGATAGGAATATTTGAGCTAGCTGGAGCACAGGGATGTATTTATCGGAGGAGCTTCTTTAATTTTTTGTTTACAATTTTAATAAGGCTTCCGGTATATGACAATACATAAAAATCAGCACTCATAATTTAAGAAAAGTGAGTAATGGTTTTATATTATCTTTAGCACCCGATACCTGTAAATTGGCCGTCGGTCCAAGGTAGCCAGTATGCATACGTTCAAAGTACAACATACTAGTCCTACTCTATCCCACACATTTTGTTTCTCAGAAAATAAGTAATGTCGGGGGCCCTTGGGTAATAAATTTATTTTTTTACATGTTTATTCGAGTTAACAAAATTATAGATATTTCTGTAAAACTTTCAAATACTCTTAGAATTTTTCTTGTACATTTTTAAACTTTAATTTTAGTAAGCATTAAAGCATTACACCTACATACATAATTGTATTGTTCCAGACGTCCTTCCTCGACCTACCATAACATTTGCATGAGTTGCATGTTACGTAGCGGTTCTATGCGTTGATTGAATATACGACAAACGTCTTACAATTATTAAACATCTTATACAGCGAAAACAAAGATAGATGCTCTACGTACGTCTATCATATTATATAAAAATCAGCGCCGAGAATTTAACATAAGTTATTATAGTTTTCAAGTACCTTTGGCACCTGGTAGCAAATTGGGGGTGAATCCAAGGTAGCGAGTATGCATACGTTTAAAGTATTACTCTATCCCACAAATTTTGTTTGGGAGAAAATTACATGTCTGGGATCTTGGACTACTAGAAAACTGTATGTTAAACTAAAAATCTCAACGGTCATTTCGCCCACAAGTTCAGTTACAGAGGATAAAATTATGTTATACGTTTCATAATAATTATTTATTATTACATTGTAACATTATGTTCCAAGTGTTTTCTTTGTTTAATTGTGGCGATAAATTAAAATTTTTATTAAAAAAGTTAAATAAATAAGATACAACTTGAAATCAAAAAGTTCACAAACAAATAATATATCCTAATACGTTTAGCTCCGAGCAGTACACATTAGGTACAAACTGTAACTAAAGCAATTCAATTTTTACAAGCTTTTAATAATTTATTACGGCGACCTGTAAAAATTATTTCCATACAGAAATAATATTTAATTTCCTTCGAGCTTTCGACTAAGTATTTACGAGTATTAATTTATACTATGCAGTGAATCAAATAAAATAATGATTGTCGATCTGAAATCTGCACTATTATAATAAAGCCAAAGTTTGTTTGTACCTACTGTTGTCCATGTATTAAAATTTGTCATCAGGGCCGCCGCTAGGGGTACTTCCGCCCGTGTGCAAAGTTTAATTTGGCCGCCCTTGTAGCCGATTTTGTTCAGTTTTTTAATACAATTTCTTAAATTTCTACTACTTATTCCCCGCCGTAAAGTAAATGACCTTTTCTAAACCCCTATTTTTGGGATTTTGGCCGCCCGTGTGTTTTGCATACTGTGAACAATAGGGCGCGGCGCCCCTGTTTGTCATGTCCATGATAAAATTGTAATTGAATGTTCCTTAAGATTTAAATTTATGGGTTATCATTAGTGATGGGATAATTCAAATTAAAAATAACCTGTCATCCGGTTATTGAAATAACCTGTATAATTCGATTATCAAATTGAATAATTCGAATTAAAAATAACCTTATAATAAATCGCGAAATACCGGTATTTAAGAACCTTCTGACCGAACCGAGTGAAAAATCGTAATAAATAACCGTATATTATAACCTAATGCGCGAGTCAATTCTCTGCTTCACCAGAAAGCTAACATTAACTAATATTATTTACATCAAGTCAGTTTGGAATTCGTCAAATAAGCATAAATGTTTTGAAATTTGATAACGCGCGCTTCATAATCGAATGGAGAAGAGGTTTTGTTTCACTAATTACGTCATTACCTGTTCAGAAAGAAATGAGTTAAAAATAATTTGAATTATAAAATCATCCGGTTATTAGAATAACCTAATCGGCAGAATCCGATTCTTGAAATAATCCGGTTATGCCCATCACTAGTTATCATCGCGTCGCCGTCGTAAACTCTTTTTTATTAGATAAATAATATTATTCTTATTATCGCACGGCATTAACTACCTTCATTACGTAATATAAG
Source organism: Rhagonycha lutea (assembly GCA_958510855.1). Taxonomy (NCBI): domain Eukaryota; kingdom Metazoa; phylum Arthropoda; class Insecta; order Coleoptera; family Cantharidae; genus Rhagonycha; species Rhagonycha lutea. The sequence continues at coordinate 653,308 of OY294039.1, forward strand.
ATAAAGATATAAAGTAATAATTTCAAGCATAATCAGTAGTAGTTTTTTATTTTTAAATTATTCCAAGGCATTTCATCCTTTACAATATATTATAATTCGGGTTTAGAACAGATCGAAGTAAAATAATTTTTAACGGCTAAAAAGTAAATTAAAAATTAGAATTAAAGACAAATGCATTTTGTGGCAATGGTTTGGCCCATTGGAAATAAAACTTTAAATGCCAGTGGGACAAACAAAATCGGAAAACAATACGATATAATTTACGTAGGAGGTGTCGAATTACATTGTAAACGTAAGACGATATTAGTAATAGTAAATGAGCATCTGCACAATACACCCACACATAAATCGTATTTCTATTTTTGTAACGTAAAATCATTTGCTAATATTAACTGCAAAAGAATGCAATTTTGTAAATTAATAATAATTTGAATTTGTTATTTTTTAAATTATATAATAACAAATTCGAACAAATTATTGAATCATTATTTAATTAAATTATTACGTTTCGAGCTTAAAAATTCAAAAGCTTAATTTTTCGATTGATACAAACCAAACATAATAATTAATAACCAATATTGTTTTTTTTTGGCAAGTAAAATAAAAATTGTTTAATAAAATAATAATTTATAAAATAAAGCAACAATATTATTGTTCGCAGCTGTAAAATACAGCATCAAACTTCATTTATTCGGATCTCTTCATTATTTGTTCGCTAGTTACCTTAACATTTTATCAATAATTACAAAATATTAAAACTTCAAGGGACAGTACAAGTGAATTAAAATCACACCATTGAACCCGCGTTCAATAGCTAAAATAAAAAAAAAGCTCTTAAATCTACAAACGCATAGATATTTCGTGAAAATAATATCTATAGTTTTTGAATTTGATTATTATGGTTTATTAAACTTTATAAAAGCAAAAAAGAACGCAAATTGTTGTAAAAAATTTGAACAAATTACCTACTTACTATGAAAGAAAAAATTACAAGTTATCTTCCGAACTACGTAATATTTCAATGTTACATGGTACAGGTGTTTCAAATTTTCGAGTTCTCTGAGCAAGTTCCATAGCTGTCAACTTTAAGCCCGTTTTCACACGGGACCAGAAATTGCGTACCGAAAAAAGTGTGAGTATCAAAAATACACGTATTTAAATGGACTGCTTTCACACGAGTACGTTCAGAAAAATGGTATGGCGCCAGGTTAGATTATTTAAATACGTGTATTTTTGATATGCACCATTAATGCAACTTTTTTCGGTACGCAATTTCTGGTTCCGTGTGAAAACAGGCTAATTCTATTTTATCTGATTACTATTATTTTTATTGCGATTAAAAAAACTATAATCTCACTTAACTTCGCTTTTCGAAGATAGTTTTATAAAAAACATTATTTTAAGCAGCTACTGATATGGGGAAATTTATTTAAAAGGTAGATACCCATTCTCTGTAGAGTTAAACATAATATTATAAAGTTTTACATCTTTTATTCCAAAACATTTCTTTAAAAATAATTTATCCGACTACTAATAAGCTGAACTAAAATTAATTGGAATTTTATTAGTGGTTATAGTATGTACGTACCGCCACTTCTTTTCGTCGAAATTGACATAAAGGGGAAAACTAAATAAATATTAGATTCTAGCAACGTCCGCGTTAGATGGTCCGCGAAGAAATTCTGACATGATTTAAATTTGCTGAGCTTAATAAAAATTTTAGGTGAAAAAGAAATTCTGTTGCAGCTGACGCATGCTGCTAGGAGCAATTGTAAGTGACAGATTCAATAAGTTTAATTATGAAATAGTTTCGGTTATTGCGTCCATATTTAATAATTATTTTCTTGCTTTTCTTTTATTTGCGGGGTTGGTGGACAAATAATATTAAACTCTATATATTTTTTAATTAAGATAACGTTTCGAGGGTTGTGTTTCCTCTTCGTCAGACCTGAAGTTATATTAGTGAAATATAGTACATTAAATATTAAATTACAATTAATATTGGGATTGGCAATTCGAAGGGAAAGACAGCACTTACATTACACCACCAACAAACTGGTCATAAATTCCAGTTTGAAAACACAAAAATTTTGGATTTGGAAAAAAAAATTTTTCAAAAAGAAACATCAGCGAAATGTACCACATAAAAACACACGATTGTGTCAATTTCCGTGAAGACACCATGGGGTTAAGCAAAATTTATAGCGGTGTCATAGAGCTGCCCCGAAATTTGCATGTTCCTCCTATCATTTTAAATGCAACCGCTCCTCCAAATGTTTTATAGTAGAATGCTTCTGCCTAATTTTTAATTGTTGTTGATTAATTATAAATATTTTAATTTATGACATATATTATTAATTGGTAGGTTTATAATTGTAATTTAATATTTAATGTACTATATTTCACTAATATAACTTCAGGTCTGACGAAGAGGAAACACAACCCTCGAAACGTTATCTTAATTAAAAAATATATAGAGTTTAATATTATTTGTCCACCAACCCCGCAAATAAAAGAAAAGCAAGAAAATAATTATGAAATAGGTAACAAAAAATTACATTCAAAAAAATTTAGTGTTTAAAGTGATTAATTAAATACTAGTTAGTACTCCCCGAAACTTACATTGCGAATTTAGTGGTCCGCAATACCTAAAAAGTTGCATTATAAATAATATTATAATGCAATGCGCTTGCATTATAAAACTTGACATTTTTATTTAAAAAAATACTCATAATATTATAATATTAACAGTGGATGCATGAAGTAGTTGACCTACACAGATAACACGATATGATGTAAGCACGCGTGTTTCATCTCCCTTATGTCATTATTCCATCTCGTTTTATCAGCAATTACGTCCGGCACCACTGTTGGAATACTTCACGGCGTTTTGATATATACAATTTATACAAATTGTGCCCATAACGTCGTATCGATATACGGAGACCAAAGCGTAATGCCACTATACCAATTATCTGTATCATAAAACACGAAAATTCCTTTCCCCTCTCCGGTTGCTTCAGGAGTTCTAATCGTCTAATACACTTATATACATTTACTTAATATGTACGGTTGCTTTTAAAGGCGGATAAACTGTCGTCCTATTCATGTATGGAGTCCAAAACGATACACTTGCACGTATATATATATATATAATAAATTTTTATCTCTTATCAAACAAGTCCAAATTGTAACCTGAAATATACAATTGTTTAAAATTTCAAAATTTGAAACAATTTCAAAAGAAAAATTTTTTTCATAATGAGTTGATTGAACCAAACTATTTTAATTTTCTATTCTCTTACGATATGTGCACTTTGATATCTGAGAATGGTTAAAACTTTACATTCAACAGCGCAGACACTGGAGCCAATTGAAAATCATAAGAAATCGATAAAATACACGTATTTTCAATACCATGTTATGATTCAGGTATATAAATTATGAACATTTTTATATTTTTTTTAGAAACTACCGTCCTTCAGCTTTAAAATGTCACCTTGGTCGCGTAGATATCTCTAATAGAAAAATTTTTATAGCTAAAACCGCAAAGCACAAAAATACGACTTTTCAATTGCTTGATTTTGCATGGAGCGGAAATGGCGCGTAGTAAAATTAAATCCTTATGGATTTTGGTCGTTGGAAGCCTAAAGAACATTTGCACAAAGTTTGAGCAAAATCTAAAATAGTAAAGCAACAATTTTTATTGTTTTTCGATGATTTCATATAGCGCCACCTATTATTTTTTTTGCACTAATTTCGTCCGGCAACATCCAAAATTTTATTATTTAAGTCTTTCTTAACTTAAATCTTCAATCAGAATGCGGTCAGCGGTTTTTTCATACGGGATGTCTCTCAGCGCCTGCACTATAAAATTGCATTTAAAATTTTATATTCATATTGTCAAATTGTCATATTGTTTGAAAAATTTACGCTAAAATCGTCCTCGCCATCATTGAATCTTGATTTTATTACATATTATAATATTTTTTAAATTTTTATATAAAGTTTTATCACATAAATTACTAATTTGTTTCATTCTATGTCCTTTTTAATTTTTTTGAAAAATTTCTCTAAATAGCTGTAGGCAAGTCTACAAATTTTAATAATAATAGCCCAATTACAAGTTTTTATAAGCTTATATACTTACAAGGGGATACTACAGTGAGGTACCCACCAATCGGGATCCCAATTTTTTGCTGATTCTAGTTTAGTCCAATGGCCCTTAATTTTTGAGTTATGAAAATACCATATTTCGTTAACTGCTATTACTATTAGCTATTATTACAAGAAACCATGGTAGTCTAACGGTTAAGAATTTGGAATAGTAATTCGTAAGTCGTTCATTTTTTAATTCCGATAATAAATTACATAATTTATAACAACAAATCTCAGGACCGATGCGTTATAACTGCAATATAATATGCTAAAGCTAAACCCGTGGTAAAACCAGCCCATTTAAAAAATTCATAACTCAAAAACTAAGAGCCAATGGACTAAACGCCGAGAAAGTGATAATTTTTTTAGCTCATAGAATCACAAAAAAAATTGGGATCCCGATTGGTGGGTACCTCACTGTAGTGTCCCCTTGTTAGCTATTTAAAAAAAGGTATTTTGTCAAATTTATTCTTAATGCTATTTACCGGTGTCTAGTAATTTAATTACTGTAAGTGCATAATCTACTTGCATAAAATTAACTTTCAAAATCGCGATGCTTTGAATGAAAATGAGTTTCCTTAAGGTCAACCGAGGTTAGCGAAAGTACTAGGTATACGTGTCTTCGGGATTTTTTATATACCATTATAATTTTTATATACAAAAATTAATTGGTACCTAATATTACAGCTATGTATAATTATATTAAATTTGAATTATATTCTATTTGAATATTCAAGTTAAGAAAATATTATTCAAATACGAAAATAATACCTCTGTGATTAAAGAATGGCTAATAATACCCTAAATACATTCGAATAATATACTAATAATATCCCGAAGAGTTGGAATTATTTTTTATTTGAGATAATATTTTACTTATGTACCTAATATCTCAAATTTTAATTTTCTGCCGATTTTTCTCCCAAATTAATTTAAATTTTATACTCAGAAAAGATGATACATTAAATAACTTCTGCTTCATTCACATCCGATGACGTTTTCGTGAAAATACTTTAATAAGTAAACATAATAAAAAAAAGCAGAACATCTTTGCAAGATTATTCATTTTTGATATTAACTTAATTTCAAATTTTTCCCAAACACAAATGTTTAATTTAGGTTGATATTTACAATTAAAAATAATAATTATTTTTAACCATTGTTTACACTTTTAGTTAAATAATATTGAGAAGTTCTACACAATAGCACAATAATTTATGTTAAAGTGACTTAAATTTTATACTATTACTGTTAAAAAATGACGTTTTATTCTTATATAACAAATTATAAACTTTATAAGTAAATAATACTCAGGGATCCTACTAAAAATTTTATTTGCATCAGTATTTGAATACAAAAGTTGAATTTAAAAACGTAAATGAAGTCAAATTGTATACTTGATATATATTATTTACATTGTGATAACTATATATTTTTAGTTCTAAAAGTGTTTTAGTACATTTTTGGTTAGTCTAAAATATTATGATTTGTTTAACCCTTCACTGCATGACTTTTTTTTTTGCCTTAAACAAATATATTTTGTTTATTGTGGTTTCCTGATATCTGGAAAAATATTTAAAAAAATATTTCTTGCAAGGAATTTTTTTTATCGAATAAAATGATGTTTTTTTCTAATTATGTTATTTGCTATAAAAAATTTTCTTTTGCACTAATTTACAAATAAATTAAATAAATGTGTTAATCAATATACCTTTCTAAACTAAATATCACTTCACAACAATAAAAAAAACAATTTAAAACGAAAATAATTAATAAATGAATACGGAGCGAAATATGCAGTAACAAGCAATCACATTAGATTCACGACTTCGAAAGAGTAATCTGCTGAAATCTGCTTATCTTTTGAAATTTATACCTTTTGCACGTGATAGCAAGAATCTCAGATATATTGTGGCATTGTTTAAAGAAAAAAGTTCAAATAAATCCAAAAGTTTAAATTTTTACATGTGATTTAAATTTATGTTGTTTATAAACATCACGATGCAGTGAAGGGTTAATCTGTTTACTATGTAAGTACCTATGTATTTAGTTAATTGCCTTGTATACTAGAAATTTTTCTTCCCGATAGTAACAATAAATGTCAGCATACTTACTATACATTCACTTTTCTATGAATGAAGTGATTATTGTAATCAAATATAATTTTATTAAAAACTATACCATGGAACTAAAAGCAGTTATAATAATAATAATGTTAAATATTATACTATTGTTACAGATAAACCTTCGAATGATCGTTAGGTGTACATCACTTGGGCATTTTGAAGCAACAAGAAGTAAGTATATTATAATTAATTATATTATAATATAATTTTTGTAGAAGACCAAAATTAACATACTTTTATTATGTTTTCCTATATTATAATCAGAATACTTCTTGCCATAACCTCATAACCTAAAACTTTCTTTTTAATATAAAACAATGGAAAATAAATTTATCAAACTCTACCTCTTCAAGAACATGCATCATTTTTATACCTTCAAACGAAAAGTATTTTCAGATTTGAAAAATTGTAGTAGAAAATAGAACTGCGATTTCGGGTAATTCCCTAATTTTGGAAGTACCCTTTGAGATTTTCCTTACTACCTAATAAGTAAATTTGTGATTACCTTTTTGGCAATAGTATTAATTTTGAGGGTATGACTCGTGAACAGTGTGAATGTTATAGGAAAGTTCTTATCGAAAAATATTTTATGCAAATTAATAATGTCATTGTTTACTATTTTCAATGCAAATTACAAGCGCGAAAAAGATTTTAATCTAAAAGCCAGTGCATACGTAACAACAAAAACATGTATTAGTCGACCCTCACTTGAAAGCAAATTGCTTAAAATTAAAACATTACTCTCACGCACGAAAAGGCCGAATTATTATTATTCTACAATCGTGTTAATTATCTATAAGGTTTAGTGTGATTTAATTTATATAATTAAGGTTTCGTAAAAATGTGTCAATTCTATTACTCAAACACTAAATTGCATACATAATGTATTACTTTTTTTCGTCGATTGACAATTTTTGCATAATTTGCATGTAATCTACTAGGTTTCAAAGAATTAAATCAGATTAACCACTAACAAGGCTTACCAAATACGAGAAAATTTAAACCGAATAAGAAAAGATTACTTATTCAAATTTTTTATAAATTGAACTTTTAAGAAGTAGTAATGCACCAAGTTTTTGTTGATATCAGCCTTTAAGAATAGAAAGTACGAAAAATGTTATATTTAAATTAGCAACACCCTGATACTAACTTGTCACACAGATATCTTAAAATTTATTCTGTTTAGAAGCTGTGGGTTGTTAATTTAAAGGTAACTCTTTTGAAAAATTTTTCATTTTATTAGGAGCCAGCATTCCTCTCTCTACTGACTTGGGGGATAATGATGGCCAAGAACAATGGACGAATCTTGATTGAGGCCCCAGGCGCAATTCAATTTTGAGACCCCCCTATAAGTATTTTCACTAATCCTACACTCCCTAAAGCAATTGATTTGAACCCTTTGTGTCCGGTGGGCCCATCGACCAGCACCGCAGACGATTTATTTTTTTAATACTTTTTTTTTATAAGAATTGCATTGAAATCAAAATAACTGCAAATCCAAGGCATCTAGAATTTTTTAGTTATTTTTCCTGTGTTTAATATAACATAGTTAATATTTTCATAAAGTTTCAAAATATTTGAACAAAAAAAATTACATTTTTATCAAAACTTTCAAATAAAAAATTGCACTGAAATCAAAATAACTCAAAAACTAAGGCATCTTAGGGCTTAGAATTTTTTCGTTATTTTCCCTGTATTTATTACAACGGAATTAATATTTTCATAAAGTTTCGGAATATTTGAACAAAATTCAATTTTTATCAAAAAATTTAAATCAAAAATTGCACTGAAATCAAAATAACTGCAAATCCAAGGCATCTTGGGGCTTAGAATTTTTTAGTTATTTTTTCTGTGTTTAATATACCATAGCTAATATTTTCATAAAGTTTCAAAATATTTGAACAAAAGAAATTACATTTTTATCAAAAATTTAGATCAAAAATTGCACTGAAATCAAAATAACTCAAAAACTAAGGCATCTTAGGGCTTAGAATTTTTTCGTTATTTTCCCTGTATTTATTACAACGGAATTAATATTTTCATAAAGTTTCGGAATATTTGAACAAAATTCAATTTTTATCAAAAAATTTAAATCAAAAATTGCAATGAAATCAAAATATTTGCAAATCCAAGGCATCTTAGCGCTTAGAATTTTTTAGTTATTTTTCCTGTGTTTAATATACCATAGCTAATATTTTCATAAAGTTTCAAAATATTTGAACAAAAGAAATTACATTTTTATCAAAAATTTCAAATCAAAAATTGCACTGAAATCAAAATAACTCAAAAACTAAGGCATCTTAGGGCTTAGAATTTTTTCGTTATTTTCACTGTATTTATTACAACGGAATTAATATTTTTATAAAGTTTCAGAATATTTGAACAAAATTCAATTTTTATCAAAAAATTTAAATCAAAAATTGCACTGATATCAAAATAACTGAAAAACTAAGGCATCTTAGGGCTTAGAATTTTTTAGTTATTTTTCCTGTGTTTAATATACCATAGCTAATATTTTCATAAAGTTTCAAAATATTTGAACAAAAGAAATTACATTTTTATCAAAAATTTAGATCAAAAATTGCACTGAAATCAAAATAACTCAAAAACTAAGGCATCTTAGGGCTTAGAATTTTTTCGTTATTTTCCCTGTATTTATTACAACGGAATTAATATTTTCATAAAGTTTCGGAATATTTGAACAAAATTCAATTTTTATCAAAAAATTTAAATCAAAAATTGCACTGAAATCAAAATAACTGCAAATCCAAGGCATCTTAGGGCTTAGAATTTTTTAGTTATTTTTCCTGTGTTTAATATACCATAGCTAATATTTTCATAAAGTTTCAAAATATTTGAACAAAAGAAATTACATTTTTATCAAAAATTTAGATCAAAAATTGCACTGAAATCAAAATAACTCAAAAACTAAGGCATCTTAGGGCTTAGAATTTTTTTGTTATTTTCCCTGTATTTATTACAACGGAATTAATATTTTCATAAAGTTTCGGAATATTTGAACAAAATTCAATTTTTATCAAAAAATTTAAATCAAAAATTGCACTGAAATCAAAATAACTGCAAATCCAAGGCATCTTAGGGCTTAGAATTTTTTAGTTATTTTTCCTGTGTTTAATATACCATAGCTAATATTTTCATAAAGTTTCAAAATATTTGAACAAAAGAAATTACATTTTTATCAAAAATTTAGATCAAAAATTGCACTGAAATCAAAATAACTCAAAAACTAAGGCATCTTAGGGCTTAGAATTTTTTCGTTATTTTCCCTGTATTTATTACAACGGAATTAATATTTTCATAAAGTTTCGGAATATTTGAACAAAATTCAATTTTTATCAAAAAATTTAAATCAAAAATTGCACTGAAATCAAAATAACTGCAAATCCAAGGCATCTTAGGGCTTAGAATTTTTTAGTTATTTTTCCTGTGTTTAATATACCATAGCTAATATTTTCATAAAGTTTCAAAATATTTGAACAAAAGAAATTACATTTTTATCAAAAATTTAGATCAAAAATTGCACTGAAATCAAAATAACTCAAAAACTAAGGCATCTTAGGGCTTAGAATTTTTTCGTTATTTTCCCTGTATTTATTACAACGGAATTAATATTTTCATAAAGTTTCGGAATATTTGAACAAAATTCAATTTTTATCAAAAAATTTAAATCAAAAATTGCAATGAAATCAAAATATTTGCAAATCCAAGGCATCTTAGCGCTTAGAATTTTTTAGTTATTTTTCCTGTGTTTAATATACCATAGCTAATATTTTCATTAAGTTTCAAAATATTTGAACAAAAGAAATTACATTTTTATCAAAAATTTCAAATCAAAAATTGCACTGAAATCAAAATAACTGAAAAACTAAGGCATCTTAGGGCTTAGAATTTTTTCGTTATTTTTCCCGTATTTATTACAATGGAATTAATATTTTCATTAAGTTTCAGAATATTTGAACAAAATTCAATTTTTATCAAAAAATTTAAATCAAAAATTGCACTGAAATCAAAATAACTGCAAATCCAAGGCATCTTAGGGCTTAGAATTTCTTAGTTATTTTTCCTGTGTTTATTAAAACATAAGTAATATTTTCATAAAGTTTCAAAATAGTTCAAAAAAAGATTATTAAATTTTTATCAAAAATTTCAAATCAAAAATTGCACTGAAATCAAAATAACTGAAAAACTAAGGCATCTTAGGGCTTAGAATTTTTTCGTTATTTTTCCCGTATTTATTACAACGGAATTAATGTTTTCATAAAGTTTCAGAATATTTGAACAAAATTAAATTTTTATCAAAAAATTTAAATCAAATATTGCACTGAAACTCTTAAATCAAAATAACTGCAAATCCAAGGCATCTTAGGGCTTAGAATTTTTTAGTTATTTTTCGTGTGTTTATTACAACAGGAATTTAATTAATAATAATTAAATTTTCCTTATTTTGATGCCCCATGATTTACGAGGTCCTAAGCGCGCGCCTCTTGCGCCTGTTGGGAAATCCGCCACTGCGGAAGGGATTTATGGAAAAGAGAAAACGTTATCACGGTTTTTCTTATATTTGTCTTGCGGTGATCCATGCAAGTCAACCACCCTTCGGTATGTTGTCGGGACTTCGTTCAAAGCTAAAGCGAATCTTTTTAGTAGTTTGTTTTAAACAATTTTCAAGTCATTTTATTTTTTAATCTTTTAAAGGTTGATGAAATATTTTAAAACGGTACTGTATGCCATATATGGATATTATAGCAAAATATAGTAGATAATAATAATGGACTACAATTTATTTTTTATAGCTAGTGGTTTCTCGGTGTGGTGCACAGCGTATAAAATGGACGTTTAATTCAACATGTAATAAATTGTGAAATTAAGTGTTTCTAGTGCACTTAAAAATTGAACAATTGAGAAAGTATTTGTATAGGAAGTAACAGATTGGTTATTTTAAATTGTTCCAAATTTATAAACCGTTAAAAAGCAGGTCAATATCCATTCAAGGCTGGCAAGGTGAATACAAGATTTGGTTTAGTACTTTTAAACATTTTAAAACATCATTGATTGTAATATTATAGTAATATGGTAATCAAAGATTTGAAATAAACCACAAAAATGCTGTAATATACGTATAAAAATAAACTTTAAATATTAATAATTTTTCAGAAAAATAGTTCGATTTTGTGAATACAATAAGCGTAATACAGTAAAAAGAAATGTTTATAAATTCCTTCAAAATAATTAAAAAAAAAAAATAAGTACACAAGGTTAACTAGGAAGGCAAAGAACCAAAACTCGTTGAAGTTTGAATCGAAAACTTTGGGGTGGGGTGCATAATATTCTATTCTCTCTCTTATTTTAAATTTTTGTGTTAAAGTGATGTCGATCGATAAAGATTTGTTTAAGCTTCAATGAGCTTCGAACTCCAGTATTTTATTATTATTTTTTAATTATGATCATTTAAGATTTTTGAAAACTCCGAGCAAGTTCCGTTACTAGGGAGGAACTTCGGTCACCCGGGCGCATATAGTTTGCTAGCATTAAGTTATCTCCTCAGTTTTGGTATTAATTTGTAAAAAAGTTATTACTTAACGGGGGGGGGGGGGTAACGGACCATATGGAATCCCAGAATTTTGATTAACACTATTTGGAAAACCTTAGTGGAAAACGCCGGTGCTATGTAGATGCTGGCAGTTCAAAAGCAAACTACTGTTTTTAAAGAAAAAATTTTAAAACACGAAAACCAAATCGATTCGTAATATTATGTGAAACTGTTCTATGTAGTATTTCAGGTTATTGACTTAATATTAATTAAAATGATGTAGTTTATGATGCAATAATTATACCATATATTATGTTCTATAAACCTGATTATTATTTGTTTAAAGTTAGAAATTCACGATCACTGTCTGTCGTTTGTTAATAAAAGTAATCAATGTTCTAATTGAACTTTCTTGGTATTACAACTTTAACCATTATGGAAACATTTATTTTTATATTATAATGTAGTAGTAATATTACGAATTATTTTAAATAAATTACAAGTTAATTTTAGTATAATAAATTAATGATTTATACAGGGTGTCCCCACACTCACTTTACATAACTTAGGTGGTGATAGAGGACACTTTTCTAAGGGCCAGTTTATCCACCTCTAGTTAGTGTCCCAAGTAAATTTATCTGACAAGTAAAATTTTTAAAAGACCTTTTAAAAGGCTTTTATGGCCTTTAAAATTTATTTATCAGATAAATTTACTTGTGACACTAAAAAGCTTTTTAAAAACCTCATAAAAAAACTCATAAAAACCTAAAAGGTTTTTTAAAAATTTTATTTGTCAGATAAATTTACTTGGGACACTAACTAGAGATTGATAAACTGGGCCTAAGAACAATATTTAACAAAAATTTTTTTCTAAATTCAAACCATCGAGAGTTAGGCCTCTTTAAAGAATTTTTTTTATTTTTCAACTTCACGTAGCCATAGCCCCGAAAATACTGATTTTTCATTAAAAATGGATTATTGCTTTTTTAAAGAGCGTGAAATAATCTACAAGCTAAATTTAAATCTTTTTTCTCTAAAATCAACGGCTTTCGAGTAATGAAATAAAGTATGTTAAAAAATGTCGAGAAATTCGAGCTTTTTATTTTTTTGGTTTTTATCAAAACCCTGTAACTTTTAAACGAATGCTTTTACACGATCTAATTAAATCTGACGCCCCATTCCGGATAGGAAATTTAACGGACTACAACTTTTGTTTAGTAAAAATTTTTGAGAAACCAACCCATTTCACAGAAAATAAGAAAATAATAAACAAAATAGCTATAAAACAAAAAATTAAATACACAAAAATTTTATTTTTTTTGAAAAATTATTTTATTAATTAATTTAAACGATTAGATTATTTAAGTAAATGTTGAAAATTACCACCCTCATTTTCAATACACAGCCGTGATTGCTTTAAAAGACGTTTGTCGAGAAAAAATCGAAAAAAGTTGATCTTTTGACACTTTTAATCGCAGAAATTCAATTTTTGACACTTTTTCACAATCACCGATCGACCAAAATTGGCCTCGTGATCGACCGGTCGATTCCTTTTCCTTCTTTTAAAACGATCACGACTGTGTATTGAAAATGAGGTTGGTCATTTTCAACATTAATTTTTGAATTTAATTTTTTGTTTTGTAGCTCACTTGTTTATTATTTTCTGATTTTTTGTGAAATTGATTGGTTTCTCAAAAATTTTTACTAGACAAAAATTGGGAAATGGGACGTCAGATTTTTTGTAAAATGTTTCGTATAAAAGATACAGGGTTTTGAAAAAAAACAAACAAAAATAAAAGCTCGAATTTTTCGACATTTTGTAACATACTTTAATTCATAACTCGAAAGCCGTTGATTTTAGACAAAAAGATGAAGAAGAAGAAGACACCAAATAATGAATATTATTTTGTTTAATTCAGCTCTGTGCTTCTCCCTCCTGTCTGCATTGGATTTCCTTAATCAAAGTGTCTTCAAATGAAGATGAATCGATTTCAATAGCGATGTGTACACAATCTAATTTCAAAAGTGTATGCTCTCCAAATATAATCCCTAAATTAAAATAATTTAATCCTAACCCCCCCCCCCGCTCAAAATAACATGAAACAATAAGGAATATAATGATAAAATGAATCATAATTTTGAGATGCATTGCTCGCAATTCTACAAGAATAGCGAAGTTTTTAAACTGCATTCCCCAACTATTATCAAAAATAACTCAAAAATTGTGCACATTAAGAAAAACATCACAGAAACTTTTACAGAAAATTTACAGCAGAATCAAAAATTTTCGAAAAAGTAAGAATTTTGGTGAAGTTTTAAACCTTTTTGATTTTAACAAGCGATATCTTAAAATTACGGGCTCTAAAGGAAAAAAATATGTAAGCATATTTTTTAACCCAAACTATTAGCTTTCCGAAAAGCCAGGAAACAGTAAATTCGGTTAACTTTTGTAAAAGTTATGATAAAAATATTAGAAAACGGAAATTTTAGTTAATTTTTTCAATTTGAAATGTTTTTATTTTGAGAAGCGATATCTAGAAAATTCGCTGTTTTGAAGAAAAATATTAGGTAGAAGTAAAATTTTTTGGCATTAATTATTATCAGCTTTTCAAAAAGCTCAAAAATAATTAAATTTGATGGTTAATTTCTGTAAAAGTTGTGATAAAATCATTAGAAAATGAAAATTTTGATAAATTTTTTAACATAAACTTCTTTTATTTTGACATGCGATATCTCGAAAATAGGGCGTTTTGAGGAAAAACAATACGTATCAAATTTTTGGACCTTAACCATTAACTTTTCAAAAAACTCAAAAAAATTTAAATTCGGTTATCTTTTCTTAAAGAAGTTGTGATATAAAGTATTAAAAAGCGGAAACGTAGGTGAATTTTTTAAATTCAAACTATTTTGATTTTGAAAAGCGATATCTCGAAAACTCGGCGTTCTGAAGAAAAATCTTAAGAGATAAGTTTTTTTACTTCAACTATTAGTTTTTCAGAAAGCTCAGAAAAATTAAAATCGCGTAACTTTTGTAAAAGTTGTGATAAAAATAACAGGACACGGACATTTTTGTGAATTTTTCAATTGACACTTTTTTTCTTTTGACAATCGATATCTCAAAAACTATGCGTTTTATGAAAAAAATTCCCTAAACATATTTTTAACCCTGATTAGGTATTACCTTTCTAAAAATCTAGTATTTACAGTATAATGAATATTATTTTGTTTAATTCAGCTCTGTGCTTCTCCCTCCTGTCTGCATTGGATTTCCTTAATCAAAGTGTCTTCAAATGAAGATGAATCGATTTCAATAGCGACGTAACTGTAATATTTTTTGACATACTTCACATGTGATGTTACGTGGTACCTATAATATTATCAATTATTAAATAAATCTATAAAAAGAAGGTCAATATTTATAATGGATAAACACTTTTAAACTAATAAAGAATAATTTTTGTCATTATTAAATATGTAGTACATTTAACACATCTCATTTTGAAAGTTTATATTGAAAACTTTTATTTTCCGTATGGTCCTAATTTAAAATACAATTATCGTAATAAATATAATAAAAAATGAAATAATTGTATATTTAAACAAAAAGAAAAAAATAATAATGTAACAATTTTTTTTCAACTTTTTCATGTGAGAATTGATACAATTAACACCATTAACATTTAAATAATAAAGAATTTCTCTTAATAATAAAATTGTACATTACAATGTTGACCCACTTTAGGCATGAGAAAACTGTAATCATTTTTATTTTATTTTCAGCATGCTAATTATAATATATGCAGTAATTGTTGTATGCACTCTTCTACCGTCGATAAATGGTCATGGTCGGCTTATAGAACCACCAAGCAGGGCTTCGGCATGGAGGTACGGTTTCGATACACCCCATAATTACAACGATCACGAACTTTATTGTGGAGGTTTTACTAGACAATGGGTAAAAAATGAGGGGAAATGCGGTATTTGCGGAGATCCTTATGACTCCAAGTAAGTACATAGTAATTATTTAGATCTAAGGAGTAAAAAATTTACAATTTCTTATATTATTTCAAGATTTCCTCGTGCACACGAATATGGTGGAACTTATGGAAAAGGATTAATTGTACGAAAATACAACGTAGGAAGCATAATAAACATACGAGTTGAATTAACAGCAAATCATAACGGTTATTTTACGTTTGCACTGTGCGAAAATTATAAAAATACAACGCAAGGATGTTTAGACAAACACGTCTTAAAATTAACACGTCCACAGGAATCACTAGATTTCAACACCATAAGATATTATCCCAAAGAAGGCAACAAAGTTTACGAAATAAAATACAGATTGCCAAAAATAGCGTGTCCTCATTGCGTGCTGCAATGGCGCTACATTGCAGGTAAGCAATTCGACGTGCAAATATTTGGAAAGATCTAATCCAACTCATTTTAGGAAACAATTGGGGTAAATGTTCTAACGGAACGGAACAAGTCGGTTGTGGACCTCAAGAAGAATTTAGAGCTTGTTCTGATATACAAATTGGAAAAGGACTTGCTCCAGAAACCACGTCAGCTCCAGAAGATCCGGAAGAATCTCCGACTACAGTATCGCCAGAACCAGAAGCAACTTACAGTCCAATTTCTGCTATTCTTATTTCCCTGGTTTCTTTTTTAGTAGCATTTTTAATTTTCTTCCTGTTATACTTTCGATATTACCAAGTTGGTAAAAAACTCAAACAATGGATTAAAGAAAAAAGATCTCAAAATCGAAACGAGATCTCTAATCATCATGCACCTGCACCTCCACCACGAACAAAACGAACCTCAAATAATATATTGTATAATAAAAAGGAAGAATTACACGACGTGGAATTAAACGTCTGATAGAGCAAAATGTGATTTTTTTAATTTATCGTGTTATGAACAATTAAAATTTTAATTTTAGTGTACCAATGAAAATTTTGTTATAAAAGAATGGATTATTTATTTGTTTTTCATTACTGATTTTTTATTTAAAAGTGAAAATTGCTTTAGATTTATACGTATGGTAAACTGGGGTTACTTTGTCTTAACATTATTTCAAACCAGTAGATGCTTGTGACTTTCCAAGTGGAAGAGCACAAATTCTAACCTTTAAGATAAAGTCATCCCAGTTTACTTAAAATTAAGAACTTGTTTTGCACAAAGCGAATTGATACATGGGCCAAGAGATTAAAATGTTGAGATTGCAGTTAAAATGTGTAAAATTCTGTAGATAACATCCCTGTAGTGGAAAAAATTTCCACAGGAAAATTTATAACTATTGTTTTTTATAATGTTAGTATACTTTTTTTCTTATTTATTGCGTATTTTTACGTATAATCATATTATACACACATAACATTTAATTTTTTTAGTGGGTAACTTGAGGCGTATTTGATTGCAATAAAATCACGAATTGAATACATCCTGACTTAATCCTATAAGGAAAACCAAATTTTTGCATGCAAGAGTTATAAAGTAGCCATTAGAGTCCTAGGCAGTCATGTTATTGATCAATACATTATATTGCGCAATTATTATTGTATATTATAATGAAAAACTGCACAATAATATATTGACCGTCGATTATCTGCAACTAATTATTAACTTATTTAATTAACATTTAAATTAAAAAATTTAAATAAAATTTAATACAACAAATATAATTCAAAGTTAGTAAATCATCACTAACGCCTCACAAAATAAATAAAAATCAAAATCAGATAACGATAAGACAGAAAATGTTGAAAATTCTCGACAATTTATATTATATTAAATAAGCAAGGTATCCAAAGAATTCTTTTATAAACAAACAAATAAATTTTCCAAAATTTTAATAAACCTTGACAAATAACTAAAAATAATCGTGGTACGGATATCACCAATAACAGGTTAGAACCATTTACGGAAATATGACCGGAAATTTGATTGAATTTGCAATGCAATAATTTTAATTACTAAATAAATTAATTGTGCAAATTTTAACATTTCCTTTATATTATTGGTTAAAACGAAGATGGAAAATTTTCGACATTTATCAGTACCATTTTCGCAGAAAACAACAAATTTAAATATTTTCAATTTGTTCTATCTTTTCCAATAATATTATTAATCACATAATTTCTAAAGAAAATTAAATTTAACGTAATTTATTAAAATTGTTAAAATTATTTACGTTACTAGTTAAAACCCAAATATTCGTAAGATTAATTATTAGAAATAAAAATTTGGCATGATGATGTAAGTTTAGTGATATGAAATTTAATTATCTTTATTCGAACATAAAAAATATTAAATATTATGTTGTGATAATGAATTGTATATTTTAGTTAATGATTTCTGATGTAGCAAAAATTGTACATATTATTATGTAAAATTAATAAAAATATCATATTGATAATTTTTAATAAAATTAAAAACAATATTTTTTGTGTATTTCTTCAAAACTATCAAGTTAACAGTTAATTGATAAGGAACGATTAAATTATGAATTTTAAGAAACTCAAAATTTAAACATAATAATTATTTATTATACAGTGAGCTCGTAAATATGGAGATAAAAAAAACTAGAAATATTTTTCGAGCTTTGACGTCATCAGCAATTTTTTAAATTACAAGCCTTATTTTTATTCATGAATTTAGATAGAAAAATCGACAAAATTTATTGAAATCAACGAAATTAAAGGAGTTTTTATTTGCATAAATGTTGAATGAAAGAAAAATATATAAAAAAGAAAATATTTTCTCTTTGTGGCCATACGTTTTGACAATTTCATATTCAGGAAAATATGCTTTATCCAAATCAGTAAAAATGTAAGAGTTGCCATTAAAGAAAAGTTAATGACGTCACTACTCGAAAACAAATGACGGTGGAAAATTGAATTTGATATAGTACACATTTTATAAAATGGATGTGTCTGAGGAGATTTTGTAAAAACCTTTTTAAAATTATTCTTTTCGAATTTATTCCATTCTTTATGCAGAGCAATGAGAATCAGAATTAAGCAATTTAATTTTTGTGTGTGTAATCGAACACTAATCTTTAAACATTAATCAGAGTAAAAAAGTACATAGGTAATTTTCACTTATTTTCAAGCATTTCGGTTAGTTTACATCTATTTTCAATTGAAATAAAACAAATAATATAATAATTATTATAGATAGTAGTTAATTAGCTAAAAGTAAAATGAGTGAAATCAAGTGACTATTAGGCACGTAACGGTGGTAAATAAAAGAATTTTGTATCTGCAGTTTTAAAATTACCGTTGCTTTTGTAAAATACGAAACACTGTCAACTGTAAGTCCACGATATAATATTATTTTGTGAAGAAAATTTAGTTTTAAATAAATAAAAATATTGGATAAACAGATAAAAAGCAATTAAATAATAGCAGTTATTTGTCGCTTCAATGTTCGATTTTGAAACTTTCGCATGTTACAACTTACAAGTTACATTTTGGGACAGAAAAAAGTTGAAACTTGATAAAACATCTGGATAAAATTTGGATTTGATTTTTGCATAATTAAATTCTCAGTGAACTGAAACTTAACCGGTTACCGAAATCTGCCATCCGCTAAAAGTCGTAATGGTTGATTAGCATCTCAAAAGTTAGCATTACACTGAAGAAATATGCCATAAATTCATTTTTTGCTTGACTAAAATTTTAATTCTTTCTGACTCAATTTTTTATTTCCGAAAAGTTACTATTCTATAAAATTACATTATTAGTTTAATTCTATTTTGACAAAAATTATATTTTTACTTTACCATACTAATGCCCGTTTTCTCCAATAATTTATTTAAGAATTTCCCAGTAAAGAATTACTTCCATAAATTTGATTGGTCATATTTGACATATGAGTTTTTTTATGTCAATATGCTATGTCAAATTTCACCAATCACATTTATACAAAGGAATTCTTTACTAGGATATTCTTAAATAAATGTTGGTGAAATCAGGCAATAGTGTAATAAAAAAAAATAGAAAATTTCAGATTTTGACGAATTTATAGTCCTTGAGGTCCAACGAGTTGAAAGAGATTAAACACCAACAAATGTCTGTATGTATGTGTGTATGTACGAGTATATCACCGAAATTTTGTGTGCGCTCTAGCTCCCAAATCAATAAGAATTTCAGTACCTACTTTTATATTGAGACTTAGAGCTGATTAGATTTTGGTTGAAATCGGTTCACGAAAACTTGATAGTGGTAGTGACGCGCATGAATGGATTAACGAGATGTTTCTTTTGAAAAATTGTTTTAATTTTTGCAATTAAGGGTCATGAGTACACTGTGCACGCCGAACATGGGCGCCTAATTATAGATGTGGCTAAAAATATAAGTAACTTTGTTTTTTAATTGGTAATTGATTTACATTTTACTTTATTGCAATAAATCAAAACGTTTTCTGTAATAACAATGCATAAATTGCATAATAATATGTCGGCCAAAAACGGAAAGAAAGATTTTTTAATCTGTTGTAACGCAAATTACTCTAATTTGGGCCACTTGCCCCGCTGATCTACGAATGGAATGGTAGACAGGCCAGCTAAGGGATTACACCCCCGTCCAGTACCAGAGCATGGGTCGCGCGGACGCGGTTCGTAGGTTCTTCCGTTGGCTCAGGCGATCAATTGGCAACTAACTAAGAAAAAAAACCTTTCGGACGTCAGTCCTCTAAATAAAACACGGAAGTAAAAAGAGTTGGTTTTATTTAAAAAACAAAGTTGAGATAAAGATGGGGTTGACAATATTTGATTCCAAAACTCCAATAGGAAACACAAAACATACAACATAGCAAGTTAAATCCACGATAACCTGAAGGGATACCCTGGGACAATCAAATAAAAAAATAAAATACAGATGAGTTGCTATCTGAAAACAACTCACAAAAATAATTTGCGCATCCAGGAGATTGCCCAACGCAGACATAAAAACGTCGGATCAGGACATTTGAACGCGGCTGTTTGAACTAAGGCTGGGAATTTTTAACAATTTTGTATTCGAATATTCGTTCAAAAAATCACAAGAATATTCAAATTATTCGAATATTCAAATTATTCGAATATTTAGTTATTCGAATATTTAGATTATTCGGATAAGTATTCGAATATTCGAATAATTATTCGGATATTTGAATATTCGAATAGATGGCGCGCCCTAAAATATTAATCTTTTCTAAGAATCTTTTTACCACTACAGAATTTTAATAATTTATAAAAGTCATATGAATAAACGATAACTAATTTAGGCAATGAGGAGGTTTGCAAGGCCGGTCTGTTGTGCATATAAATCCGCTCTCTACGTAATATATTAATCTGAATATTCAATTAATCTGAATATTCTAGTAATTGAATATTCAGATTAATCGAATATTCAAATTACTCGAATATTCGAATAATCATTCGAATCATTTGAATATTCGAATAATTTGAATATTCGAATAATTTGAATATTCGAATGATTATTCAAATATTCGAGTAATTTGAATATTCGAATAATTTTAATAGTGCCGTTGAGAAAATATTCATATTCGAATATTCGAATACTCGATTAGTTGATTATATTCGATTTTGATTCCCAGCCTTAGTTTGAACGCGACCGGTTGAACGCAGAGACGATTGAACGCAAGGACGTTTGAACGCGAGGACGTTTGAACGCAGGGACGTTTGAACGCAGGGACGTTTGAACGCGAGGACGTTTGAACGCGAGGACGTTTGAACGCAGGACGTTTGAACGCAGGGACGTTTGAACGCGAGAAATTGCACCTTCCCTCGACTTATTAACAACGCACTTTATTATGACCAAATTAGGGCAAAAGGTAGATCCACCGGTCGAGGTTAGGTTAGTGTTAGGAATCGACTTCTATTTAAAGAGAGGATCATTATTATAAGGTAGATCCCGGTTGAGGCTAGGTTAGTGTTTGGAAACGACTTTTTTTAAAGAGGTCATTAAAAGCTAGATCTACCGGTCGAGGATAGGTTAGTGTTAGGAATCGACTTTTATTTAAAGAGAGGATCGTTATTAAAAGGTAGATCCCGGTTGAGGCTAGGTTAGTGTTAGGAAACGACTTTTTTTAAAGCGAAGGTCATTAAAAGGTAGATCCACCGGTCGAGGATAGGTTAGTGTTAGGAAACGACTTTTTTTTAAGAGAAGGTCATTAACAGGTCGATACCTAATCCAAATATGTAATTAAGTACCTATCTAATTGCTCGCGTTCAATCGTCCCTGCGTTCAAACGTCCTGCGTTCAAACGTCCTCGCGTTCAAACGTCTCTGCGTTCAATCGTCTCTGCGTTCAAACGGCCGCGTTCAACCGGTCGCGTTCAAACGGCTGCGTTCAAATGTCCTAGACCGTAAAAACGTTGGTAATATGGACTGCAAATAACACATTCGCAAGAGATATCATCAAGTAAAATTAAGTACAGCAATTGCTTTCTAACTTACCCTTCCACCTCAATCCGTCCGATTCAACATCTCAATTCTTTTGGAACCTCTAGATGGAGCTCGCACGTCTTCCCAAAAAGTACGGATAAATAGTCAAAAGAGACGGCCAAAGTGACAAACTTATCACACCACTTCTTAATCAAAAGCGCAAAACTGCGGTGAAGCTGGGGATAAATGAATGTTGATCAGTTTTGCCCTCTCCATTGATCTCATACGGGAATGGTGAACCCAAAAACGAAATCCCAACATCGTTAAAAATGGCTGCCACAGATGGTTCGACATAGGAATCAAGGTTATCACAGGTGGAAACAAGATAACCAAACTGCTGGCCCATATCCATACAAATAACCATATGGTTGGTGGATAAAACAGCCAGATGGACAATCCCCTACCGCACACCATGTGCACCCGCTCAAAAAACCATAATTACAGACCAAAAATCGACGTCACAAAAAATTAACGTGGTAGTACGAAAAAACTAAAATTTATCAAAGTCAAACTTCCGCGCATGATGGAAAATAATGCAATCTTACCCACAAATGTAGCACAGAAGGTAAAACAAAAGATCACTTCAATAAACTAACAATTTGTGGCTTTTAAAACATAAAATTACAAACAACCAAAATTGAAACTTCTACCTTTCATGCAGATAAGCAGAAGAATGAACTTGATAAATTTTCGAAATTCAAAACGCTTGCGCGTGTTGAAACACACAGGGTGATGCATAGATTTCCGCCAAAATATAATAATAGCATTTGAAATGCTACACTGTATTGAATTAAACAAGACAATGAGATGTTATGATACCAGATGATTAATGTATGGTAAAGCCATATGGGATGGCCACATCCGAACATCCCGGTCTCTGACCCAGTAAGGCCGTAGGCCGAACAACCTCAGCCGATATTTTTCATCCTATGAAGACTAAATTTGAGCTATTTTAGTTGCTTGTGAATGTAAACCATTTTTCTAATTATAATAATTTAGTATAGAAAAATAATTATAAATTTGAAATTGTGAAAACCAAATTAAATTTGTTTTTAATTATAAATAATAATGTATTAATCAGGAAATTCATTTATACGTGCAAGGTAACCAATAAATTACTGGTTAATGCTGGATATAATATTAGTATAATAGTGTATATATTTATTTATTAAAAATAAAACATAATAGTGTATATAGTTATACAAAATATAAATCTCTCTATTCTCTAGCTCTATATTCGAAAAACAAAATTACATCATTCTTTCATTCTACTTTCCACACTATTTTCATACAATTTTTTTTACCGAAATTCCGAAATCACGATGCCAGTGAAAATTTAAAAAAGCTTTCAACAAACATTAAATTTATTTGAAATATTCTAAATTGAGTGATTAAATTAATTTTTATCACTTGCATAAATACGCACGAAATTTGTCTGGGCTATTCCCAGACAAAAATTCCTGAATTTTTAAACGCACGATACGAAAGCTGATCTGTAAGTACACGAAAGGTTTTCCCAATCATCGACGATTGCTAAGTAGGTATGCTAATATTCATCTGCCAGCTCTCAGCGAGATACACATACCTCAAGAAATATTTCGTTACGTAGAGAGTCATTGCAATTCATATAAAGAAGATAAAACCACGACGCCGACGAGTGGATCGCTTTTTTAAAAACTGTCGTGTCCAGTTTATAACATGAACATACGCAAGTTGGTTATATTGTAAATTTAACTTAAATAAGAAGTTTGTTGAAACTAGTTTGTATTTTTCAACAATGAAAATGAGTTTACTAAAAATGGAATTAGTGCTTATCAGTGTTTTTTACTTATTTAATATTATAGTGGCCCAAAGTGATAACCCGTGTCCAAATATTTTTAACTATAGGACTCAAGGTGCAAGTACTGCAAATTATCCTGCTTTATATGGAATTATTAATGCAGCCGCCCCTGAAAATTTTCAAGGGCTTATGAAACTAGAAATTCAATTAAGTATAGGAAATTTATTAGAGGTAAGAAAATTTTTTTTATCAAATATATAATACCGTTTAATTTTGATTAACCTAAATATTCCTATAAAAATTTTTAACTTTCTCTTCTCTACTATTTTAGATTAATTTTGCAAACAAATTTTACCAAAATTAATTTGACCAATTAAATTCTTTATTTTTCCACATATGAAATTTTTTCTAAAATTTTTAAAAATATAATAAAAAATTCTGGAACAGGTTATTGTAGTTATAGTACTATGGTAGATACTACCTATTATTCCATCTGCTTTTATCGTAAACGCATACCTCTGTATTGAAAAATTTAGAAAACAATGATAAATTGGAAATTATTTAAAAAAAAATTTTTCAGTTATAAAATTAACTAATATGAAAAAACGTGTTTACAAGGTGATGCTAAAAGACGTCAAACAAAGATTCTTAAATGTTAAAAGTATTTCTTTAACGTCAATATTATTGCTTTTTGCATAAATTAGGAAAATATTATCGATAAAGTAAACAAATTTCATTGTAATAGAATTTGTCGTTTTAATCAAAATTTTCAATGTTTTAATGACTAATCTAAAAGGAAACCTATCCTCAAATTTACCTTGATAAAAATGAATTCTTTAATGCTTTTTTTTTTGTAAAACTAGTTTTATAAATTAAAGAAGTATTGGATTACAAAGTTCGATAAAATAGTTTCCGATATCAGCGAAGGTCAACTTCAACTTTTTATTAAAATCACTAGAATAACAAAAACAGAAAAATTAAATATTTTAGCAGGAATCAAATTATTGAGTTCTTACTATGTATATAAAATTAAATAATAATAATAATATAGTGATTATTTTTAGAACACGCAGGGATCCATAGAATTAATGACGCCTTCTTCACAAGTTGAACAAACCATTCAACAAAATAGACCGCTATTATTTAAAGTTAATTTTCCTTATTGGATTAACATTAAACCCAAAGTTACAAAAATTTCGGTAAACGATCGTTTAATTTGCCAAGGAGAACCAATCCGTGGTAAGCATAATAATTTCAAAAATAAATTCTACCTACTTTACTATATCTACTTTTACTTTTAGAGGAACTTATAAGGGAAACAACGGGAAAATTAACAACGCTAACTTTAACATTTAGATTACAAGTTAGCAATGCTCCTTCATATTCACCCCCTGGTAATCAGCCTACTTTTTCGAAACCAACTTACATTCAGCCAATATACCCTCCAATAACCCAACCTCCTGTGGTAACCCAAGCACCACAAAATTATATTCCATCCACTTTCAACGATATCGATAAGTATTTCCCACAACAGCAGCCTTCCGTAGCTCAACCACCCACATCCGCTATCGCAACGTCAAACTTTAATTTCGGATCATCAAATTGCGGCAAATTAGTACAGGCGGTATCCCTGATTGTTGGAGGCGAAGAGTTTCCGGAGGGAGCTAATCCATGGTTAGCAGCGTTATTCAAAAAGAAAGACGGGAGACACCAATTTATTTGTGGATCTAATATCATTTCAAAAAAACACGTTATAACAGGTAAACTAAGTCCGAATGAAGTAAAACGAAGCTCTTAAACAAATTTAACCATTTTTAGCCGCACATTGCGTTAGTGGTGTTAAGGATATTAGCAGATTTAGTTTGGCTTTGGGCAGAAATGATATTTATGATTGGACGACAGGTGCGTCAAGAAAATTATCGACTATTCATATTCACTATGATTATAAGGTAAATCAGCCAGATGCAGATTTAGCAGTTCTTCTTATGTCGCAAGAAGTACAATTTTCTAGTACGATTTCGTCAATATGTATTTGGAACAATAACTTCAATTTACAACAAACAATCGGGTCAACGGGAATTGTAGCAGGTTGGGGAATAGACGAATCTGGAAATGTATCATCAACACCAAAGCAAATTACAATGCCGATTGTAAGTGAAGAAAACTGTTTAAGATCTGCTGATGATTTTTATTACGTGACTTCAAATAGAACTTTTTGTGCAGGTATGTGATTGATTATTTTGTATTGAAAATGCGATTATACCATTTTGTGAATTTTTAGGTTTCAGAAATAATACGGGACCTTGCAATGGTGATAGTGGAGGAGGATTTTATGTGGAAAAGGATGATAGGTGGTATATAAGAGGAATCGTTTCTCACTCTTTAAGTACTAAAAATAGGACGTGTGATCTCAATAACTACATAGTATTCGCAGACATTGCTCAACATACAGAATGGATAATGTCTCATTTAACGTAGTACATAATGTTCCCTATAAAATAATATTTATTTTTTTATGACTGAAACAAATTAGAGTAGCGGTACTGGAAAAAAGAAGAAAGCTAATGTGCAGTAACAAAAACTCGTACAGACGTGTTTATGTTGGTGTCAATTGGTGGAATTTACGCCTTTCTTTCTTCTAGTACCGCAACTCTACATTCCATATATTTTTGTAGTAGATAATACTTTTTGTCCAACTAAGCAGAAGATATTTGTCACTATTGTAATATAATTGTTTCTTTTTTGAATAATATTATATTCAGTTGGAATAAAATAGGACATTTTTGTTAGCCACGTTTGGAAAGTTGTTTTGCTGGACCTGCAGACTAATAGACTCGCCTTAGTCTCGTTTTGTTAGTGCCCTACTCGTCCAGAAAGAGGAGACTTTCTGGGTTTATTCCTTAATATTGTAACATCGATCGAAAAGATCGCGCAGTAAAAACTATTGAGGTTGATTTGAACACTTTTATTATGTGCATTATGAACATTGTATAATATCGGTACTTCCTACATATTATTATATCATAATATTATGCGACTAAAGTTCATCAAAATTCATGTTTCTACTACATAAGTTTATATATTTAAAAAGAAATTGTGTGATATTTATTTAATTTTTAATAAGCATGAATCAAAACTAAATATTTAAGAAAGTTGTCGAACAATTAAATAAACATTTTGAGCGATTAAATGGCTAGCAGCTAAAATTTATAGCTAAAAGTGATTGTTGCGGAAATTAAAATTTACTTTTATGTGAAATAAACTGTTCGTTAATTAATAAGTTATTAATAAAATTTCAAAAACAATTTTTTTATCTATATTGTAGAGATATTTCCTGCGACCCTACAACTATAAAAAATTTTATTTTCTACCAGGACAATATCTCCACCCTATAGTGCTATCGGCAGCTATGCGTCGGTTCACACTTGTGTCCAGAGACAAATAACAGAGCTGGGTTCGTCTTCTCTCTCTTTCGGGTCGCTAAATAAAATAAACTGTACGGCCTTAGTGCCGCACTAAATTTGCTCAAACGAATTTTCCTTGTCAGGAACAAAATTGCATCAAATGCCTTAATCAAATTCACTGTCGCTATCGACAATACCAGAAAACTAAACTCGGGCGTGGTTAGTTGCATAAAAAATAAATTAAAATCAGCTTCGTAGAAAAAGACTAATTTAATTTTCATCAAATAAATTTAATTTTAAAATAAGCTTAAACAGGTCGAGCATAAGCTATTTACGAACAGGTTCGTTTTGGTCGTCAATATGTGTAAAGTGTTATAGAAAACCCTTCGCATTCGCATTTAATTGCAAATCGAAATCTCAAAATACTCCAGGTTTCTATAAATGTAATTGTGTGACACAAATACATTTTCAATAATAAAAATGGTGTACAAATTATAAAGTTTTTATTTACCAATACGGTGGCACTCGTTATCGACGTTTTGGAACCGCTGATTTCTTCCGCTAGACACCTCTGTGATCCAGTAACCTGTTGCATCATTGTACAGCTGTGCTCCTCACAAAAATCGAATTGTGGCTTCAAAACCTCACAAATTCTACCCAAATATCCAGATAAGGACGATCGGTAACCGTATAATAAAGCTTATTGGCAATACTCAAACGATTTGAACCAATTTTAACAAAAAGTGTACTTAACCTCACACCTAGGTGAGTAAAATTATCCAATTTAATTTTCAACAAATTTGAATTCCTTCTTCTAATTATTGATACATAATATGGTCAATTAAATTTTCAATGTGCGTTTTTGCAAAAACGCCGCAATTCGAAGATTCTACTTCCAAAATCTATCTAAAAACACTCGACCACTTTAGACGACACTTCGCACTAATATTCTGCTTGAAAAACACTTGGTTTTCCAAGAAAACTCGAAAATTGGTCACTTTGGTGGACCTCACCAAAAATACGCCTTGCTGGCTCTACAGTCGCCTCGCAGCTCTCTCGCTAACATCGTCTAAGTTTCATGTTTAGAAAATTCAAATTACCAACAGAAAAACGAAAATTTAAGCCATTTTTGCACCTCAAAATAGGTAAGATTTTGTGCACCAAATTCAAATTCAAACAATTAAATTCATTTCTTTTTAGATTAAATTCGCCGTAAACTTCACAAATCACTGGATTTCACCAACATTCAACAATAATAGTATGTTTTTGTGTCAACGGTAACATAAATCGACCCTTATTTACAACACTGTGCTCGACCTTGTCTCTATGGGTAAAACATCCCCTAATCCGAAGCAAATTTTTAATACGAAGCTGGATTTCAGTTTAAATCACGACAATATTTAATGTGGATCAACTTCGAGATTATTAACACTTTTGAATGTGTATTTCTTATTTTTACATGTCCAATTTTCCACATTCGTTGTTTTAATGGCTTGCAGGTAATTTCAATTGAAGACCT
The DNA here is from genome assembly GCA_958510855.1 of Rhagonycha lutea. Taxonomy (NCBI): domain Eukaryota; kingdom Metazoa; phylum Arthropoda; class Insecta; order Coleoptera; family Cantharidae; genus Rhagonycha; species Rhagonycha lutea. The sequence goes on from OY294039.1 coordinate 682,299, forward strand.
TTCTGAAGGAAGAAGGCCTGGGAGCTATAAAATATGGAGTCACCACGGCCTCGTTTTTCTACGCTTTCTTTGGTCAAAAAACGAGACCAAAACGATTTTAGGGGATTACGAGATTTGTGCTAATAGAGAAATCCAAGAAGAAGCTCCCAAGGTGATGGATGTAGCCGAAACCAACACTAAAAATTAATTTTATTAATTAAATTAATTATTAATGGACTGTGCAATAGTTGCAATTTTTCGATTAGGTCGTACGAATAACTGTTTTTTCTTTCTTCTTTCTTTTTTATGACTAGTTTCCGTGCTTCGGAAGGCACGTTAAGTCGGTGGTTCTCCTGAGTTAGCGAATTGCTAGGATAACTGGACATCTGAAGGCCAGTCTAGCAAGCTACCTAATGGATGTAAAATATTTATATGCTCATAGTACTAACACTGTCAAGGAAACGATGCAGATGTTGGGAAGTAACAGGCCTTGAGGCCTAACCTCAGTGGCGGATTGCCGACCAGGCGCAAGAGGCGCGCGCCTAGGGCCTCGTAAATCAAGGGGCCTCAAAATAAGAAAAATTATTTTATTTAATTATTAAAGACTCACTCAGACAGAGGGAAATGAAATTGGGAATTAACCAATTAATTATAATTAACCAACAACTGCTTGGCTATATTTAAAGGTTTCCCAGGCGGCACACTGTCGTTATAATGACGTCATTTGTTGGTCATTATTCGTCGGCGACGTCCGACGACCGAATAAATGACGTACATTATGACGTCACTTTTAAGGCGAATAGTTGACGTCGTCATTAAGAAACGTTGCTTTGACGTCAAGTGACGTCATTTAGGACGTCATTTACGACATCTTAGACGTCACTACAAGCCCAATAACTGACGACATTATGACGCCAGTGTGCCGCTTGGGTTACTGATGTTCAGGTTGTGTTAATTATGAAAATTGAAACTTCTTGGTACAAGATATATCAAGGTTCATAAGTTAAAAAAAAATTTTCTTTTTTAAAAGCGACCTTCAAAAGTCCATGAGGAATTTCTAGTTAAATAATAACATTGATGAAAATTTGATCAGATTTCATGATGATGGACCTAATCTTGAAAAGTTATTATTATAAAATGGTTACTAGGTCTCCGGTACCAAGAATTTTGAAATTATATAAAAATATTAATTCTGTCGCAATAAACACATGAAAAATAAAGAAAAAATTCTAAACCCTAAGATTATATTAGATTTGCAGTTATTTTGATTTCATTGCAATTTTTGATTTAAATTTTTTGATAAAAATTTAAATTTGCTCAAATATTCTGAAATTTTATGAAAATATTAATTCTATTCTACTAAACACAGGAAAAATAACGAAAAAATTCTAAGCCCTAAGATGCACTAGATTTGCAGTTATTTTGATTTCAGTGCAATATTTTTGATTCCAAAATTTTTGATAAAAATTTAATTTTGTTGAAATATTCTGAAATTATACGAAAATATTAATTCTGTTGTAATAAACACAGTAAAAATAACGAAAAAATTCTAAGCCCTAAGATGCATTAGATATGCAGTTATTTTGATTTCATTCCAATTTTTGATTTATTTGATAAAAATTTAATTTTGTTCAAATATTCTGAAATTATATGGAAATATTAATTCTGTTGTAATAAATACAGGAAAACTAGCAAAAAAATTCTAAGCCCTAAATTGCATTAGATATGCAGTTATTTTGATTTCAGTACAATTATATTATAAAAATATTAATTCTTTTATAATAAACACAGGAAAAATAATGAAACAAAATTTTAATCTAAACCTAAGATGCCTTATATTTAGAGGGGGGCCTCAAAATTGATTTGCGCCTGGGGCCTCATCAGTTCGAAAACCGCCACTGCCTAACCTAGAAGAGAATTCTCTAAGAGAATAGCTTCTAGAGGAAGAAGAAGAGAATAACTGTTAGCGTTGCCAGAAAAATGTTAAGGATGGTAATAGATTGCATGGCAAAATAGTAGTAATAGATTATCAAATTTGGTAACAGAAGCTAAATTGCATGACGTTACCACAGATGGCGCCACCAAATGGTAGTAGATTACTATCAAATTTTTGATCATCCGTATGTTTCGGTGCGGACGGTTCGGATTTTCCTCACAAGAACCAGAAGATGTAGTGTAGATTATTCATTCAGCAATATCGCATTTGATTGTTCTTTTAGAAATAAACACAAATAAATTGTATAATGTGAAAAGGAAGGTAAAATAGGAATAACTAAAAAAATTAAGTATACAATAAATTAAAATTAAGAAAAACACTTTTAAAAAATCAATAACAATACAATGTCATAATATATAAACGTGTGGGGGTGGGTCTGAAATCTTTTAGGGCAGAACTGTTTACATGAGGATGGGGACGTGTTTGGCCAACACCGTTTAGCCCCCGCATTGGGGAACTTTGGAAAACTTCAAAGAAGATACGTCAAGTTTATTTGTTTCAAGTTTCGCATCTGCTTCGACACTGATTACGATTTGCTGCTGAGGATACCTCGGATTATCAAGATTGGATATTAGAAGAAAATACCTTGACTTATTTATGTTAAAATTCTTGAACAGCATCGATTGTGTTTTACTGCTACAATCCATCAATTTTTGGGATCACCCGTGCTCGGTTCGAAAGCTAGATCTCTTCTTGACCAATTTCAACAGAACAAACTATGGGGTACATTAGCCCCTTATAGTAAAATTAAATAGAGAACTTATGGGGGGAGCTAATGTGCAGTAACGAAAATCCGTCCGGTCCGTTTTCATTATACAGTAGAACAATAAATTATTCATAGTAGTAGTCCATGTTTATTTAAGAAATCCATTTTATTCATAAAAGATAAAAAGGTTAAAATTACGTATGATACATTGGAATGTATTTTGAATTATAATTATTTCAAAAAGAATAATATTATCATCATCATTCATTTACATCTATTAATTTAATTTTTTAAGTGATAACAATTAATCTTAAGAAATTGTCAAGTTTAGAATTTTTTAAAGTTTTCCTGATAAAAAATTCCAACCTTAAACTTTTTTTAAATCAAAGGTTTTTCCAATCTTAGACGACTACTGCTGCGTTAGATAAGATGGACCTTGATTTTTCCTTAGTGACTAGGAGGAGCCAAAATGTTGTGCAGTAGATGTGGAGGGAGAACGCGTGACACCCAATTCCACTGGTTGACAGTAATAAAGACTCGAATGGAGGAATATTCGTTCCTACACATTAGGTCGCCACCAAAATACCAAATACCACGAAGAAAATTTCTGTAAAATTAGCTCCTTGTAGCGTCGGTTCTGCTCGGGATAGCAAACTTTTTGTTACCTAGTGAATTAATGCAATAATAAATTATAAAGGAAGATAAAATCACGACGAGCAGATCGTTCATTTTAAAAGTTGCAGTGTCCTTGTATGGTACAACATGAACAGAAGTATTATTAGTTATTTTGTACGTTTAATTTAAATGAAAAGTAGAAACAAGTTTGTATTTTTAAATAATGAAATAATAATTCCTTTTATTGAAAATGCAGTTAGTGGTAATAAGTGTTTTTTATTGCTTATTTTATATTGTAACGGCGCAAAGTGATAGCTCGTGTACCCCACATATTTTTAGCTACAAGACCGATGATCCAAATACTGTATATTATCCCTATTTATATGGAATTATTAGTACACCCCTTCCTAGCAATGTTCAAGGGCTTTGGAATTTAAAAGTTGAAATAAGCATAGGAAACTCGATAGGGGTATGAAAATATTTTTTTTGTTTTGAGAATTTAACACACTTACATTTTTACTAATACTTAAATATAACTTTTTCAACTTTCTCTCAACTTTTTATTAATTTTTTAATCTCTTTTCTGTAAGCAATACATTGTAAAATTTTTCTTCTTCTGGTTTTGTACCCCTGCGCCGGTATCCAGGCACGGTGAGAAAATATAATATTGTTCCTTTGGGGTAATGATCCTATGGATACAGTCTCGCTCTCTTCTGCAACAGTTCAACGTCGAATCCGAACCATTGGAGCATATTATCCTCGGATAATCACTTGCTATTTTCTTTGTGTTGATATAACGGCACTACTTGAAGGCAATGCTTGCTTTTTTCACGAAGAATAAAGGATGCAGTTTAATGTCGTGCCCAGGACCGCGAAATATTGAACAGGGTGGAGTGCAATTTAAGATTTTGTAGTTGAGGAGTGTTTTATTATTTAGCTATATTCTTTTGTATTGATATTTTTTTGGTTTAAGAAATTTTTTGGAAGAAATTTTTAAAACATACTGTGTTGTACTAGGGAAAATAGCGTCACAAGTTTGCATTCTCTCTTGAAGTTAGGTGTTGAATCGTCAATAATTTGTTTCTGGAAAATTAAGAACTAGCTTATCAATAAATTAAACCAATATCATAATGGATTTTATCATATTATTTAAATGTACCTACAATATTTTAATCATTAAACTAGCACTAGATGAAACTTATTCCAAGAGCTGTCTGTCATCATAAAAGTTAATTATTTTTAATATTGTTTTTTTTTTAAACAAGTTTTATTAATTAATAAATTAAAGAAGTATTGAATTACAATGTTTTGTAAAAGAGTATCTAAAGCCAGGTTTCCTTTAGAAAGCATTTAAAGAAAATATGTTTATTAGTTAGTTGTTTCCACTGGACAAATGATTGCAAATAAGAATGAATGTTTTAATGAAATATTTCAATCCTGCTCATTTTATCGTTTCCACTGAAAATCTAGCATATAAAAAACTCTTCTCAAACGATTTTGATAATCCCGGCTTTATATTAACCAAGGTCAATTCATTATTGTAATAAAAATTGTGAATATTTTCAATCAAATTTATAATATCGAGTAGAATAGTTATGTAAAAGCTTTTTATTATCACGTGATGAATGTATGACGTTAAAATCATACTAATGTAATTTTGAAATTTCTTCTTTAAGGTAAAGATAATTTTGAGAAGTAAAAGATCTAAAAGCTTGGAACCATTTTGAATTGATATTATTATTTTAATTATCATTATTTAAGAAAAATGTATTGCGAGTTATGTGTACAACCTTTTTTTTTATAAAAGTTTCGATTATAAGCAATCAAAGGATTATTTTACTAGAAGAGATGAATTCCGCAACCTGTCGAGTCTATTAAGATATTCCTTTATAAGCAAAAGTGCTTCCACTTTCTACTAGCCTTTCCCCAAATAAAACTAGGTAACAAGAATAATTTTTAGGAAACGAACGGATCTATAAAATTAACTACGCCTCCATCACTAGCTGCAGAAAGCATTCAACAAAATAAACCATTAGAATTTGAAGTTAGATTTCCTTATTGGATTAATATAAAACCAAAAATAACAAAAATTGCAGTAAACGAAAATATAATTTGTGTAGGCGAGCCAATTGAAGGTAAATTTATAATAATTTCAAAAATACGTTCAACCCATATTCACCTACTATTTTTATCTTTAGAAGATCTTGCACCGAATAGAGTAAATTATGTTTTTACCTTGACGTTACAAAATAGCAATAGTTCAACAGAAAATTTCTACCGAACCACTACCCCCCTAGTAACCGAAACACCAAATTATGATTGGTATTTTCCAACAACATCAACTACTCAAAGTGTAAGATCCACGTACTATCCACCTAGGCCCTATCCATCATCAGGATCTTGCGGTGTTATGTCTGCGAAACCGACAATTTCACTAATTGTAGGAGGAGTAATTAATCCAGAGGGAGCTAATCCATGGTTAGCAGCGTTATTCAATAAGAAAAACGGGAAACCCAATTTTATTTGCGGGTCTAATCTAATTTCAGAAAGGCACCTTATAACAGGTAAACCAAGTAAGAATTCAGTAACTCGTAGCTGTCATACAATAAATTTTAGCCGCACATTGCGTTAGTGGTGTTAGGGATATAAGAATCTTTAGTTTAGCGTTGGGTAGAAGCAACATTGAAGATTGGTCGATAGGTGAAGTAAGAAAATTAAAGGATATTCATGTTCACCACGATTATATAAGTGATCAACCAGATGCAGATTTAGCCATTCTCGTTATGTCGCAAGAAGTTCAATTTAGTAGTACTATTGCACCCATATGTCTTTTGAACAATAACATCAATTTCCAACAAACAGTTGGGACATTGGGTGTAGTAGCGGGTTGGGGAAGAGACGAATCAGATCAACAGTTTACAGCACAATCAAAACAAATTACATTACCAATTGTAAGTGAAGAAGCCTGTTTGGCATCTGATGTTAACTTTCGTACTATTATTTCAAAAAGAACTTTTTGTGCAGGTATTAAATTATTAATGGGGCATTGAAAATTTGGTTATATAATTTTATAAATTTTTAGGTTCCAGAGAAAATATGGGACCTTGTACTGGTGATAGCGGAGGAGGATTCTATGTGGAAGGTGCAGAAAAAAAATGGTATATCAAAGGAATCGTTTCTGTCGCCCTGAGGAAAGACAATACGTGTGATCTCGGTAATTACTTGGTTTTTGTAGACCTTGCTCAATATTCAGAATGGATAATATCAAATATAACGTAGTACTTACGTTCAACATAAAATTTTTAAGATGACTGATACAAATTATATAATTTCACAATGATTTTCTAGTAATTTATACTGTAATTTGCTTTAAAATGTAAAAAGTGAAAGATTGCAGTAAAAAATAAATATTAACGTTATTTTAATACTCTTACAATATTTGTTTTAATTGGACTACCTCCCATGAATGGCATCTACTCATATTTGTTTAATACAGCAACATGTATATTGTAGAGATATTTCCTACGACCCTTAACTTTGAAAATTATTTTCTAACTCAGGACAATACCTCAACACTAAAGTACCGTGGCAGCTATGCGTCGGTTCACATATTATTTCTGTACGGAGACAAATCACAGGGCTGGGTTCGCCTTCTCTCCTTTTCGGGTCGCCAAATAAAATAAAATTGTACGGTCTTGATGTCGCACAAAAATTGCTCAATCGAATTTTCCTTGTTAGGAACAAAATTGCATGAACTGCCTTAATCAAATTTATTGTCGTTATCGACAATACTAAAAAATTAAATCTGGGTAATATTCGCTGCATGAAAATAAAATTAAATTCAGCTTCGTGAAAAAAGACTAATTTAATTCTCATAAATAAATTCAATTTTAAAACAAGCAAAATAGGCAGCAAGAATACTCTGCAACTAAAGCTCGAATCTCCTCAGACCAAAATGGCATATGAAATTCTTGACTGAATCAGGCCATGGTGTGCGATTACTGCTGTCTCGATGTCCACACCACGAACAAGATTTCTTAGGGTGAAAATGCCTCTACCGAGAGCCAAAAACAACTCATCAATATGGACCTCCCGCGTCAACCTCGAATCCAAGTGCACTTTAAGGATTCTTACACGTCTAGATTCTCCCCTAGATTAAATAACCGAAATTGACGGTTTCGGTATTTTCGTAACGTTCAGTTAAACCGCATAAAATTGCAATATATTCATGAATTCCTTTAACAATAATAATAATTAATTACATACAAACTTGAGAACTGGAAAGGTATTCCCGCTATACGTATGCCGGTTCCATTCAAATATTCTGACAGTAATTGGCTTCCGACGAAAGGAGTGCATACGTCAGCCAATAATATTTGCATATCTCTGGTATGGAACGGAAAAGGAACTTAGATAGAACGTACAGTGTGAATCAACCTTTAGGTCAGGGGCGTAACTACCAGTGTGCGCGGTGTGCGAATGCACACGTCCCTTAAAATCTTATTAGGGGTCCGAGGGTATTTAAAGTAAAAACTTTCCTTGTGGTGGGGGGGGGGTATTCCCAACAAATTTTCTCTTGGACCTTCTGGTCTGCGTGTTGCGAAAGATAGAAAGTGCGCTTAAGAACTGGAGGGTCTGTCAATGTTTTCAAAACAAAAAAATAAATAGTTAGTTGACTTTAATCAATTCTCGTCCCTAATTATTACAAGCAAATATCGTTGCCATGGTTACCGATGATTATCTTCAAACTTGACACATCATGGAACCATTTGGGGGGTCTGGATTTATTATTGGTCAAACTTGCTTGGTTATCAATTTTAAAAGTCGGGTTTTTGCTTACGTACACCTGGGGGGTATTCCATACCCCCAGACCCCCCGGTTTCACAACCATTTCGAGGAAATACATTTGTTTTAACAATGTTTTAATTGATGTTTTAGTAAATTGATAATACTCACTTTTATCTCATTTTGAAGTGCTTTTCAATTTTCTAGGCCCACCAAGCACCCTAAAATGATAATAAATGAGTGGGCAATCTAAGGTCTGGGGAGATATGGACTCCTATCCAGTGGTAGGAGTCCTACTTAGTGGGCCTAGAAAATTGAAAAACATTTCAAAATGAGATAAAATTAAGTATTATCAATTTACTAAAAAATCAATTAAAACATTGTTAAACCAAAACGAATGTATTTCCTTGAAATGGGCGTGAAACCGGGGGGTCTGGGGGGTATGGAATACCCCCCAGGTATACGTAAGCAACAACCCGACTTTTTAAAATTGATAACCAAGCAAGTTTGATTAACAATAAATCCAGACCCCCAAAGGTTCCATGTGTCAAGTTTGAAGAGAAGCATCGTAACTACGGCTGGGAATTAATTTCGATTAATCGATTAAATAATCGATGATCGATTAATATTTTTGAAATTATCGATTAATCGATTGTTTTTGATTAATCGATTTAATCGATTGTTTTTACACAATCGATTGTCGATTGTTAAAGTTAACAATTGAGGACCCTTTTTTTAAAACTCGCTTTGTCCTAAAAGTAAAATGTTCAGGAAACGGTTTTTATTGATTAGTGAATTTGATATAAACAAAATATTAGTAAAAAATAACTGAAGATAATGTTTTTCCTAGTGTCTTTTAAAGGCTTCTAATTTGAAATTTTTTTTTGGTAAGTTTTCAAAAATATTAATTAAAGAAAAATTACAGTTTTTGCAAAACTTGCTTTATGTAATACTTTTATCATACATCGAATTAAAAAGAAATTTTCTACAGAACACAGAAAAAAAAATACGGTTTAATCTTTTCAATTTTTTGTCACTTGTCGCGCTGGTTCTTCCGATGTTGTTTTTCCTAAAATTTCGTAATAAAATTCTTTCGCTTCTTCAGGAATATTAATATATTTTATGATTTTTTTTGTACAAAGCGAGTTTTGTAAAAACTTTAAGTTTTCTCTAGCGTTTTGTAAAGAAACAAAGCAAAATTTGCAATTTCTGATAGCAAATTCTGAAAGGCCGCTACAAAATTATATAGATTTGATATAAAACTCAATATTGTTAAATTTGGACAAAGCGAGTTTTGAAAAAACGGTCCTCAATTATTATTAATTGGGACCAAATTTTGTTTTTATATCGCACACCTCTCAATCGAGGGGCCCATCAAAGCTCTTGCACCCGGGTCTAAAATTTGAAGTTACGCCACTGCTTTAGGTGTCGATTCTGGTCTTACCTTTAAATCGCATTTAAGGTTCAAAATCTTGAAATTTCATGAATAAATGCACAAATAATTAAATCTGATCTGAACATCTGCTAACAATTAATTAAAAATTATTTATTAATTTATAATTGGATCTATACAGGGTGGCCCTTTGAAAACGAAACAGACGGGATTGTGGCCAGCAGAATTTTTTTTTCAAGAAATGCAAAAACACGTCAATTTTATCATCGAGGGGGACAACTTTTGCGACCAATGTCACTCCCGTATTGTTTCATCCCTTCGCGCTGTGATGACAACCCCTGAAATGTTAATAGGGATGATATGTCAAGTGATACCTCATTTGAAAGGTCTTGCTTCCCTGAATTCAGCGATATAATTTTTTTGAAGTTTTATCAATTATTCAACAACAAAATTGAAGAGGCGGTCATTGCCTTGCAGCTAACGCAGTTGGATGCAAATGCTGGTCACCGGGTTCGAACCTGGGGAGAGTCAAACTTTCTTATGATTAGTCTCCGTGCTTCGGAGGGCACGTTAAGCCGGTGGTCCCCTGGGTTAATGAATTGCCACCATTAACATAAAAAACCAGGATACATGGCACATCTGACGGCAAGTCTAGCAAGCTGCCTGATGGATGTAAAATATTTATATGCTCACAGAACCAACACTGCCAAGGAAACGACGCAAATGTTGGTAATAACAAGCCTTAAAGGGCCATTTACATAAGCTTAGTGTAACTTTAGCCGTAACGCTAGTGATAGTGCAGAAAGTTAAAACAATGCTTTTTAAATGTAAGCATTTACATACGTAGTATAAGTAGTGGGGAATCGACAAGGTTAAAACGTTCTGTACTGCCACTACCAATGCCACTAGCACTACCGCTAAGTCTATGTAAATGGCCCTTAAGGTTTAAACTAAGAAGAAGAAGAAGAAGAAAATTGAAGCTGCAAAAATGCGAAATAAATCCGATATTTCAAGACATTAAGAATAAAAAAGTGAAAAACGCTTGGTCAGGTTGATTTTAATTTCAAGGGGGCTACTTTTACTACTATTCATAAACATTGATTGTTCAACCCTTAAGGTAAAGGGCAAACCACCCTTAGAATTTTGAATGAAAATATGAGTCTGATATAAAGATCAGTTTAATCAAATTATAGTTCAAATTGTTCACCACCAGCTTCTTCCATGGAAAAATTGTTTCAATTCCTCATTGCATTCAAGACTGTAAGGGTGGTTTGCCCTTTACCTTAAGGGTTGAACTGTCAATGTTTATGAATATCAGTAAAAGTGGCCCCCTTGAAATTAAAATCAACCTGTCCAAACGTTTTTCACTTTTTTATTCTTAAATGTCTTGAAATATCGGATTTTATTTCGCATTTTTGCAGCTTCAATTTTTTTGTTGAATAATTGATAAAACTTCAAAAAAATTATTTCGCTGAATTCAGGGAAGCAAGACCTTTCAAATGAGGTATCACTTGACATATCATCCCTATTAACATTTCAGGGGTTGTCATCACAGCGCGAAGGGATGAAACAATACGGGAGTTATATTGTTCGCAAAAGTTGTCCCCCTCGATGATAAAATTGACGTGTTTTTGCATTTCTTGAAAAAAAAATTCTGCTGGCCACAATCCCGTCTGTTTCGTTTTCAAAGGGCCACCCTGTATAAATAACTCTACATTTTGTATGCAAATCTGATGTGCAGTTCAAAACATGAATTTTCCCTTTTATCGCGTCAATTTTGACCAACCTTCCGTTGGTCTAAACTACGTGCTTGCCATTACATGCGGTTTTGTTGAGGTCTCACCGAAGACTTATCAAAGACGAGACGGTACATTATAAAAAGTTATAATTTATTATTAAATAGTTGTAGTAGTTATTATTGAATATTATATAGTACTTAAAGTGACTTGTTGCGGGCTGGACATGGTCAGCTGTGTCTTAGTGTAAAAATGATGATTTTAATTTATAAATATTGTGTTGTGTTAGTGTTAACGTTAAAAATTACAAGTTGTTATGGATACGCTTGCCCTTCTTTTAAATTTTCAAGTGATGGTTCTTTATCCGCAAGAATTGAAATTCCTACTCCTAATAATCATAATAACGTTTTGAAGTTGAACGTTCAATTATTAATAGGAGGCAAGGTTTCTCAAGAGGTAAAAACTTGGTAATTATATTGTTAGATTAGTTATAATTGAAAATCCATTGAAATTTTAATATATTAAACTATTTTAAACTATTTTAATAAACTACAATGTAAGAATGAAAGATTTCCCTTCCAAAATATCATAAGCAAGTTTTTACAGGTTTTTTTAATTAACTTAACATAAAATTAAAATAAAATACGACTCAATTTAAAAATGTATTTTCAAGTAAACAATATGAGATGTATGAGCAGTTTAATTAATTAATTAATAGGTATCAATTATTAGAACTCGATACATTAGTATAATCTATTTTAAAGTATTACTAAATATTTCAAATCAATTTAATTCATCAGTATAAGAATAATTATTGTTTATAAAACCCATCATTATCTTATTAATTTTTAATTGAATAATTTTCAGAATATCATATTTATTACTTTTTATATCACCCTTTATTTGAAAAGTAGGAATAGATTGATTATTTTATTAATATCTGCTACTATTTATTAAATATCTAATAACTATTATTAGGAACTCACGAATAAATTATCATTTTTGGGAAATTCAGATGATGTTATAAATAAACGACCACTGGTCTATAGACTAGAGTTACCATCTCATTGGAATAACTTTCAAAAAAACATAACCAAGATATCGTTAAATGATGAAGACGTCTGCTCATCAGACCATTTAGATACGAAAAGTAAGTCAATCGTATACAATCAATACTAATTATATTACTTGTTTGAAATTTTCAGTTTTTAAAAAGATATCAATATTAAACTTATCTGTTTCGTTGAAAATCAGTACATCAAGAGGTTCTGGCAGCCAAGTTCCTTCATCTACCTTACCTCCATATTCTGATCGTACAATTACTCGACGTAATTCTGTAACCCAATCAACGACCCAATTGCCACCGACAGTAACCCAACCGTTACGTCAAAACTTCCAAAAAAACTATTGTTCTTATTCGCCTTCGTATTCCCAATCTAATTTTTTAATTTATCGCGGAGGAGACGCTCAAAATGAAATGTATCCGTGGGTAGGTGCTTTGGTCCAAAAAGAAAATGAATCCCAAAAGTTTCAATGTGGAGCTACATTAATAACAGAAAATCTTGCATTAACTGGTAGTCACACAATAATTAAATTAAGAAAAGTTCAATAATGTTTAACCTTATCCAAATTTCAGCAGGACATTGCGTAACTCCACATTTTAACCATGAATTATATTTAATATTTGGAAAATCTAATATTTACGATTATTTAAACGACGATGGACAAATTGCTAAAGTTGCAAAAATCGAACTTCATCCCCAATACGACGCAAATACTTCGGACGCAGATCTAGCAATGTTACGACTTTCTAAAGAATTATATTTTACCTCTGCAGTTAAACCGATTTGTTTATGTAAATTCGAGGATAGTTTGAAAACAAATATTAATTATAAAGGAGTAGTTGCTGGTTGGGGTACGAATGAAAACAACAAATTGTCAACAAGTTTGAAACAAAGTTATGTTGGTATTGTTAAAGAAGAAGTATGCCTTTGGTCTTCCTCATCTTTCTTTGATATTACATCAAGTCGTACGTTTTGTGCGGGTAAATTGAAGGGTTAATTAGCAATTAAAATAATTTTTGTACTTATTAAAAATTTTAGGTGATAAGGATGGATCCGGACCTTGTCAGGGAGACAGTGGAAGTGGATTTTATATGCTTGTTGAAGGAAAATGGACTATTAGGGGAGTTGTTTCTCGTTCTTTACTTGGTTCTGATGGAAGATGTGATCTGTCTCAATACGTAGTGTATGTGGATGTGGCTAAACATCTTTATTGGATAAACACATTTTTATGAATAAGATTGTTAACAGTAGTTTAAGGTTTATTTAGAATATTGTGATGCTATACTATTCGTTTTTATTTTTTTTCTTGTAAAATAAATTAATTTATTAATTAATTTTTCGACTTGTAATAATTCATTATCAAAATGTTCTTTGTGTATGTCTTCATGAGATTTCAATAAGACCGAAACATGTAATAAGCTATCGATTTTTCAAATTTTCATTAATTTCACCTCCCATACTTTAAGCTCATATTTTTTAAAAGCTAGTTCCAAATATTTGGTGAAAAGCTGAAATTTAGTTTTTAGAGGGGATGAAAATATATTTTATTTAAAAATTTGCAACTTTATAAATATACGAATTAAATCTATGAGTTGGTATATCTAATATATTGAAACAATAATTCTAAGCAATATAAACTGCTATTACAACTGTTTTGGGAAAGAAAGAATTTCTTTTTGGTTTTTAATATTCAAACAATAACTATCATCAAACAAGGTGCATGTCGCTGCCCCCCCCCAATCGAATTTTGGGGTGAATTTGGTGTCAATCGTTAGAGCTTCGTTAGAGCCTAAATGAGCTTCCTTTTTTTTCGTTTGAACCTCAACCGTCGCAAAGATATTCGCGAAAAAGTTTGGGGGGGGGGGGACTGTAGACACGTTGCCCCCCCAAGTCGAATTTGGGGGGGTGAAAATGGTGTCAAACGTTAGAGCTTCGTTAGAGCCTAAATGAGATTCCATTTTTTTCGTTTGAGCCTCAACTGTCGCGGAGTTATTCGCGAAACAGTTGGGGGGGGGGGGCCACAGACATGATTTTCTATTTTCGTTATTTTTAAGAATTTTTGGATGAAATTGGTGTCAAACGTTAGAGCTTCGTTAGAGCCTAAATGAGCTTCCATTTCCAACATCCTAATTTCATTTTCTAAAAAGTTACGGGCATTTTAAATTTTCGATTCCTCCGAGCAAGTTGCGTCCGATAATCCTCAAATTTCATTTTATTTTAGATTAAAAAAATTAATCCTCCTTGCCATTATAATCTTCATAATATATAAAAATGGAAAAATTAATTTTACAAAAGTTTTCATACTTTTATGTTTTAATTCTGTTTCCCACTATTGTAAAGTATACACGCCCTTTTCTCGTATAATAATGTAAGTTAAATTGCAAGAATTTGTAAAAACTGCACACATTTCTGAAAAACTAATAGGGCCGAATACGGTATAATTAAATATTTTACTTACAGGACGTAGACACGTTTCCCCCTCTTTAAGTCGAATTTTGGGGTGAAATTGGTATCAAACGTTAGAACCTAAATGAGCTTTCATTATTGGTTTAGGATTACTTTTTGTAATCGAAACAAAAATTTTACGCTCTAACGTCTGACCCCAATTTTACAAAAACTTCAAAAATATAACGAAAATAGAAAAACACGTCTACCCCCCCCCAAGATTTCGCGAATTACTCCGCGACGGTTGAGGCTCAAACGAAAAAATGGAAGCTCAGTTAGACTCTAACGATTCTTTAACGTTTGACACCAATTTCACCCCAAAATTCAAATAAAGAGGGAAAATAGAAAAACAAGACTACGACCCCCCCCCCAAAAAAAAAAGATTACCAGCAAGAAGTTAATCGTTTGTGGAAGGAGGCAAAGCTTGAAGTTCTCAGATAAGAATGCTCTATATGAAGCAAAATACACCAACATATCAAATTATTGACTAGTAATTAATTAATTTAAAAATTATAAGGTAAATCTCATTCGAGGGGGAGGGTGGTTCCACCACATTTTTCCAAATCTCACTAAGGGGAAGGAGGATGTCCAAATCAAAAAGAAATACCACAAGTAATTAATGGTCGACCCCAGTCAGGGGGCTAAGTTAGGCTGTAACGAAGCTCTAACGTCTGACACCAATTTCACCAAAAGCTTCAAAAATATAATGATAATAGAAAAACATGTCTACCCTCCCCTCCAAGATTTCGCAAATAACTCCGCGACGGTTGAAGCTCAAACGAAAAAATGGAACCTCAGTTAGACTCTAACGACTCTCTCACGTTTGACACTAATTTCACCCCAAAATTTGACTTAAAGGGGGGCAACATGTCTACTTTCCGGTATGGGGTTAATTTTTTTAGTTACGTAGACTCATTGCTCCTCCTCCAACTCGAATTTTGAGGTGAAATTGGTGTCAAAGTTTAGAGCCTCGAGAGAGCATAAATGAGCTTCCATTTGTTCGTTTGAGCCTGAACCATCGCAAAGTTATTCGCGAAATATTTTTTTTTGCGGGGGGGGGGGCATAGTAGACTTGTTTTTAAATTTTCACTCTAATGAATTTTTGGGTGAAATTTGTGTCAAGCTTTAGAGCTTATTTAAAACCTTAATAAGCTTCTATTTTCATAATTTTAATTATATTTTCTACAAAGTTACGGGAATTTTAAATTTTCGAGTCCTCCGAGCAAGTTCCGTACGATAATCATCAAGTTTAAATTTATTTGAGCAGATTATCATTTTGTTTTAATTATGAAAAAATAGACATTTTCAAGAATTTGTTTGAACTATTGTATAGTGTTTTTTATTTAATGCATAACACAAAATTGTTACAGTATATTTTAGGTAACTTTTACGAAAATTTGATATGTTGGTGTATTTTGCTTCATATAGAGCATTATTATCGGTGAACTTCAAGCTTTGGCTCCTTTCATAAACGATTAACTTCTTGCTGGTAACTTTTTTTTTTGGGGGGGGAGGTTGTAGTCTTGTTTTTCTATTTTCCCTCTTTATTTGAATTTTGGGGTGAAATTGGTGTCAAACGTTAAAGCATCGTTAGAGTCTAACTGAGCTTCCATTTTTTCGTTTGAGCCTCAACAGTCGCGGAGTTATTCGCGAAATCTTGGGAGGGGGGTAGACGTGTTTTTCTATTTTCGTTATATTTTTGAAGTTTTTGGTGAAATTAGGGTCAGACGTTAAAGCGTAAAATTTTTGTTTCCATTACAAAAAGTAATCCTAAACCAATAATAAAAGCTCATTTAGGTTCTAATGTTTGATACCAATTTCACCCCAAAATTCGACTTAGAGAGGGGGAAACGTATCTACATCCTGTAAGTAATGAAAAAGATATACTATAATGTAAAAATGTAATTATACCGTATTCGGCCCTTTTAGTTTTTCAGAAATGTGTGCAGTTTTTACAAATTCTTGCAATTTAACTTACATTATTATACGAAAAAAAGGGCGTGTATACTTTACAATAGTGGGAAACAGAATTGAAACATAAAAGTATGAAAACTTTTGTAAAATTAATTTTTCCATTTTTATATATAGGGTGTTTTTTTAGCTGCATGAGAACTTCAAAATGAAATAAAACATTAAAAACCTGACGGAATGTTTTGGTTATAATTTTTTTATGAAAGTACAGTTAAAGGCATTTATGATTTGAACATGACTTCCGGCATGTGACCACCACGACTAATGGTTACGAAGCGCATCCGTTCAGTCCAATTTTTGACCACTTTTTCCAATATTTCTGGCTTTATTTCATAAATGGCTTGCTGAATATTAGCCTCCAATGCTTCTAGAGTTGTTGGTTTGTTAGCATAAACCATGGATTTAACATACCCCCACAGAAAATAATCTGGAGGTGTCAAATCACACGATCTTGGAGGCCAATTGATAGGACCACGTTTTGAAATAATGTTGTCACCAAATTGTCCTTTCAATAAATTGATGGTTTCGTTGGCTGTGTGGCACGTAGCACCATCCTGTTGGAACCATAAGTTGTCAATGTTTAGCTCTTGAAGTTTTGGAAACAAAAATGTATTGAGCATGTGTCGATATCTCACACCATTCACCGTAACGGTAGCTCCTTCCTCATTTCGAAAGACATATGGACCAATGATGCCGTTGGCGTGTATTCCACACCAAACAGTCAATTTTAATGGATGCAATGGAGTCTCAAGATAATGTCCCGGATTGGTCTCACTCCATATACGGCAATTTTGTTTGTTCACATACCCATTTAACCAGAAATGTGCCTCGTCACTGAACAAAATTTCAAGGTAAAAAAATGGATCCAGTTCCAATTGGTTGGAAGCGAATTTGGTAGTGTTGTTCAATGGCCAATCTATGCATTATCAAATGCCAAACCTTGCTAAACACAAATGTCAAAAAACTGTTTCCATAGCAATCTTGATTCAATTGTTATCCCTATTGAAAGTTCTCATGCAGCTAAAAAACACCCTATATTATGAAGATTATAATGGCAAAGAGGATTAATTTTTTTAATCTAAACAAAAGTTTTAATCTGGTAAAATAAAATGAAATTTGAGGATTATCGGACGCAACTTGCTCGGAGGAATCGAAAATTTAAAATGCCCGTAACTTTTTAGAAAATGAAATTAGGATGTTGGAAATGGAAGCTCATTTAGGCTCTAACGAAGCTCTAACGTTTGACACCAATTTCATCCAAAAATTCTTAAAAATAACGAAAATAGAAAATCATGTCTGTGCCCCCCCCCAACTGTTTCGCGAATAACTCCGCGACGGTTGAGGCTCAAACGAAAAAAATGGAAGCTCATTTAGGCTCTAACGATTGACACCAAATTCACCCCAAAATTCGATTTGGGGGGGGGCAGCGACATGCACCTCATCAAGCATTGAATGCATAATTTTCAAATTTAAAATTTAAACTTACTTCTTTTTAACATAATAGTACACATTTATGTTATTTTAACAATAATAATAATTATACATTAATAACCGAAACCTAATAGGAACAGCTTTAATTAAACAAGCAGAGAAGGTTAATCATTAATGTTAAAAAATTGCTAATAAAATAAAATGCCTACTTAGTGATTTTAAATATGCAACGGTAGATACCTATGATACACTAAAGTGGAAATACCCAACTTTTCATACGAAGTTCTTAAAAATTCCCCACTATCCAATCATCATATTTATAACACCAATTAAGGTTCAAAACTTTTACGTTTTAAATAGGTACAAAAGACACATTTATACTATAGCGATTTTCAAATAAAGGTATTGGCAAAATTAATTGAGGCTCGCCCATGGCTACAGTCACAAGCAAACGTAGAAATAAGTAAATACGTAAATAAAGATGGTTGGAAGTAACAGTGAAGTGTAATTTGTGTTTTCGTTACAAGTTTTATAAACTAATAAATAATTCAAAATTTTAATTATTTGTGAGTGTAATAAAAGTTTTGTCAAATTAAAAATGGCTAATACACGTAACTACATGTTTGAATTTACCATGTACAGTTGTTTACTACTGATGCGGATGCAAATTTTCAATTGTCAAGAAAGTCCTTGTCCAAGAGTTTTCCGTTATAATCATGATCTTTCAAATACTTTATACGGCGTTATAACAGTGCCAACTCCAACAAATCACAATAATTTAATTGAACTAAAGGTTCAACTTTCCATTGGAAATGCCCTAAAATCACAGGTATTATAATTAATTAATTTTGCAATTTTCAAAACAGTTTCTTAATATTATAGAGATTTTAAACGTTGATTATCATTAATTCACAATATTAACCTTGACTTTTGATGACCTGCAAACAGAGTTATTTTATAAGTCTTCGTGTGCGTAAGAAGGTAATAGTGAATGCATTTATACGAATATTCTAATGATGCGATTGAACTCCATACCCGCAATAACAAAATTTTTAAGATAAAATTGTTATCAATAAATTTTTGATATCTTAAAAGTATACCACATCACTTACGCTTTTACCTTTACTACATCACTTACAACACTTCATTTTAGAATTCGAATAACATACAATTCTTGGGAACCGTTGACGATATTGTCAATAAACGTCCTTTGGTTTATAAATTGCTGTTTCCCTTTTGGAATAATATTCCTCCAAAAATAACTTCTATATCACTAAATAACCAAAGCCTATGCGCTGGGGAGCCTGTAATCACTACATGTAAGTTTAAATCGAATAATACAGAAGACAGTCATAATATACCTGTTTGAAAATCCTACAGATAAAATTACTACATTGACAACGGTGAACTTGAGTTTTACATTAACAGTAACTACTGAGGTTGTTAATTCTGGTAACAATCAACCCCCAATGACAGAAAATGGAAATTATGGACAGAATCCACCCATAAATATTGACAATATTGACAATAATTATATTTCAAATAATGGAAGAAGAAAACCTCCACCAGTAAATAACTTCCAAACAAACTATCCAGTTAGCTATCCAAATCAATTTAATCCGCAAATTCCAAATGTTTACCCATACGATCAACGATATTATTACCCACCATACATCAACACCGAACAAACTCGTCGACCGCCATTGTCCTATCATACCAACCATCAAAATAATAATTGGAATCAAATCTCTACTACATCAACTACACCAAGAAATCCACCAGTAAAACCTGTAAGGAACAATAATAATTTCGCTAGTTGTGGGAAACCAATGTCTTCGAACCCATTAGTAGCTAACGGAAAAGATGTTCAAGCTGGTACTCACCCATGGGCAGGTGCACTGTTTCTTAAACAGAATTCCAACAATCCAAAGTATTTATGTGGTGCTTCGTTGATAACAAGAAAACTTGCACTAACAGGTATTACACTTCCAAAATGTTAACTAATATTTAACAATTATTATCTAATTCCAGCAGGGCATTGTGTTTCTAAATATTCCGATGCCAACTTATATTTAGTATTTGGAAGGATAAACGTTAACGATTGGTTCGCCGAAAATTATCAAAATACAAAAGTTGATAAAGCTATAATTCATCCAGATTATAGCGAAGAGACTTCAGATGCAGATATAGCAATTCTAAGTTTATCTAAGGAATTAATGCTCACGTCCACTGTGAGTCCCGTTTGTTTATGGGAATCGGATAGTAACTTAAAAAATATAATTAATGAAGCGGGGGTGGTTGTTGGATGGGGGCAAAATGAAAACTACAAATATGTAAACATCTTACAAGAACTTTATGTTCCCGTTGTTAGCGAGGAAGTGTGTCTCTGGTCTGCTGAAGGATTTGCAAATATTACTTCCAATCGTACATTTTGTGCAGGTAAATTAAACTAGATTATTGAAATTTTTCTTTCACTTGTTTAAAATTTTAGGTAAAAATGATACCACCAAATCCGGACCATGCAATGGAGATAGTGGAAGTGGATTTTACTTTAATCTTAATGGTAGATGGACTATTAGAGGAATTGTTTCTCGATCTTTATTTGATTTAAGTGGAAGATGTGATCTTAAAAAGTATGCAGTATATTTAGACGTAGCGAAATATATTCAATGGATACATAGATATTTATAAAGAAACGCTGTATATTTTAATCACAAAACCGCAAGAACACAGGATTGTGTTGTTCAATCAATAATCATGCTTGTAGTAATAAAAAGTTGAATAAATCAATAGAAAAAAATATCGTTGAAAAATATGCATGCAAATAATATGTAAAGCAAAACAGAGTATTTCCCACTTCTGAGATAATTAAAATAAGCATGTGGCTATTTATACATTATGATGTTTCTATTGTGACGTGTTTGCATTTTCAAAAAGCGCCCTCCGCTCCGTCACCTACGCTTCGGACTCTTAAAGCCGTTTTGACTAACATTGTACTAATTAAAAATATCCTCTAGGTCTAGGTCCATACAACTCTCGGAGGAATTGATATCTCTTTGGGGCAGGCATGGGGCAGGCTATGGCAAGCGATCAGAGTGTAATCTGCCAAGAAAAGCCTTTGTTAAAAAGGCTCACCAAACCTAAAGACTGCACTTTGACTGCCAGTGGCGTAGCTACCATAGGGCAAAACGGTGCAGTGCACCGGGCCCCGGAGCCCAGGGGGCCCCCTGAGCTGTTTTTTTTTATTTCTAATGCAAACATGTGGAAAAAGGGGGAGGGGGCCGATTTTTTTCTATGCACCGGGGCCTAACCTTAATTTTTTGGGTAATAATTGAATCGTAACTATTCGAAATAAACAATGAACTTGTTATAATATAATAACCCGGGGGGAGGGGGTCTAGAATACCTCTGAGGTTGTCAAATGTCATCTGTGGGAGGAGTTTGGAAATATGAGTGATAAATTGGACGCAGTGATGTTTGAGAGTGGAGACATAAGGACATTAAAACCTTTTGCAAAGACGTCTTCTCTCTCAGGGAGGAAATGACTCACAAGGGGACACTACAGTGAGGTACCAACCAATCGAGATCCCAATTTTTTTGGTGATTCATGGAGCTAAAAAAATTATCAATTTCTCGGCGTTTAGTCCAATGGCACTTAGTTTTTGAGTTATGAATTTTTGAAAATACCATATTGGGTTAAATGCTATTACTATTAGCTATTATTACAAGAAATCGTGGTGATCTAACGGTTAAGAATTTGGAATGGTAATTCGTAGGCCGTTAATTTTTTAATTCCGATAATAAATTACATAATTTACAACAAAAAAATCTCAGGACAGATGCGTTACAACTCCAATATATGCTAAACCTATGGTAAAAGCAGTCCATTTTAAAAATCCATAACTCAAAAACTAAGAGCCATTGGACTAAACGCCGAGAAAGTGATAATTTTTTTAACTCATAGAATGACCAAAAAAATTGAGATCCCGATTGGTGGGTACCTCACTGTAGTGTCCCCAGATGATAACCTTACAGAAACGAAATGAGATTCCGAAGGTAAAGGAGGGGAGTGAGGAGGGTAAAATGAATCTAAAAGAGGAAAATCTCACCTTAAAAGCGGAGTTAAAGAAACTGAGAGGCTAGATTTCGGAAATGCAGGAATGCATCGATGATTTGAAGGGTAGGAGTAGTTATAAAGCTGTGAAGGCAGTGGCGTAACTAACTTGGCAGCGGGAATTCACCTGTCGAGCTTAGGTTAGTGTTAGGAAACAACTTTTTAAATGAGGGGACCGTTAAAAGAGAGATCCGCTGGTGCCGAGTTTTCCCGGTGCCGAGTTGTTATGTACCTTTCCTTGTGCTGGGGGCTATTCCCAACAAATTTTCTCTTGGACCTTCTGGTCTGCGTGTTACAAAAGATAGAAAGTGCGTTTAAGAACTGGAGGGTCTGTCAGTATTTTCAAAACAAAAAAATAAATAGTTAGTTGACTTTCATCAATTTAGTTAGTTGATGATCAATTCTCGTCCCTAATAATTATTAAAAGCAAATATCCTTGCCATGGTTACAGATGATTCTTTTCAAACTTGACACATGGAAACATTTGGGGGTCTGGATTTATTGTTGGTAAAACTTGCTTAGTTATCAATTTTAAAAAGTCGGGTTGTTGCTTACGTATACCTGGGGGGTATTCCATACCCCCCAGACCCCCCGGTTTCACGCCCATTTCAAGGAAATACATTTGTTTTGGTTTAACAATGTTTTAATTGATTTTTTAGTAAATTGATAATACTCATTTTTATCTCATTTTGAAGTGTTTTCAATTTTCTGGCCCACTAAACACCCTAAAATGTGAATAAATTAGTGTGCAATCTAAGGTCTGGGGAGGTATGGAGGGCTGGGAGTTAATCGATTATTTTTGATTAATTAATCGATTGTTTTTGATTAATCGATTTTCGATTGTTAATTTTAACAATCGGCCAGCCCTAGTATGGACAGTGGGGTAAATAACAGGGGGGGGCAGAGCGAGGAATGGTCCCCGTATTATTTTGGGACCAAATTTTGTTTTATATCGCACACCTCTCAATCGAGGGGCCCATCAAAGCTCTTGCACCAGGGTCAAAAATTTGAAGCTACGCCACTGTTGACTGCCGTCATTTTAGAAGTTATTTGAAACTGTACGACGACGCAAAATACTTCAGCATCACTTAAGAGTAATTTTTAGGTGATTAAATTGTTATCGATTCTTGTGTGTTTGATTTGCAAATGTCATCAACTTGCGACCCTTCACATACCGCTATTGCAGTAGCTGACTGGATGATCATCGGTCCTGCGTTAAAATTAAACAAAGTTGGTGAATTTTTGAATTTCCCAACTTTGGTTTAACCCAGACACCGGTTTCCTTTTGGGGAAAATTTGGAATACTTTGTCGTGTACGACAAATTCAACACACAGATTTGTTGTCAAAAATTTATCAGGTGGATTCATACACTTTGACAATTTTTTTTAACGCGATTGACAAAGTATTTTACTTAAATTACTTCGTAAATAGGAAAGTACTAAAGTTCATGAAATATTTATTTGCTGGTGGAAAACCAGAAATTTATATTTATCCATTCCCACTTTAAAATCATCGGTATTTATCACTCCAATTAAAATTGATGCTGTAATGTCTGTCTTTTTGCAACATTTCAGGTATCCAGGTGTCAGGTATCGTCAGAATTGAGCTTAATTTATAGATATTATTATGGCAGTGCAGTGGTGTGTATTTTGTGTTTTGGTTATAAGTATAACAAAAAAAATAATTCAAAATTTTGAATAGTCGTGAGCGAAATAATAATTTTACCTCAAATTAAAAATGATTAATACACGTAACTATACTTTTAAATTTACCACGTACAATTGCATATTGTTAATTTTGGGGATGGAAATGTGTTGTGGTCAAGAAAGTCCTTGTCCGAGAGTTTTCCGCTATGAATATGATCGTCCAAATCACTTATTTGGCATTATAACAGTTCCAACTCCAACATATCATGATGGTTTTTTTAAATTAGACGTTAATATTTCCATTGGAAATACAGTATCACAGGTAATAACTTCATTTTGTCATTTTTAAAGCCATAGTTTAATTATGTTTCAGCATGCGTTTTAAACATTTATTATTATTATTATTATTTCATAATTAATAATTCTTTACGTACAAAAAAAGGCTAATTAACCTTGAATTTTATTAACCTTACAACTTCATGAGCATAAAAAAACTAATCTTTTATGCACTTATATGAATTGTATCATTTACACTAACAAAATTGTGTAATTTTTATGTTAAATAAAAATTGCAAACAGAAAATTAACCCTTAATAAAACCTACCTAGATGAATAATCATTGCAACTCGATTAATTTTCTGTTTTACCAGATATATATTAATTATGAACAATACATTGCTGATTTTGCACGAAGGAATTTATAATTCTGAACTTTGGGCGGGCCCTCAGGCTTCTTCTTCGTTAAAATTATGTAATTATTGTATAAATTATTATTTAATTATAGAATTTGGACAAACTTATACAATTTTTGGGAACTATCGAAGATATTACAAATAAACGTCCATTAGTGTTTAAATTGGAGTTTCCCTTTTGGAATAATATTCCACCCAAAATAACTTACATAGCAATAAATGATCAAAGTTTATGCGTTGGAGAGCCTTTGGTACTAAATGGTAAGCTGAAATAGAATAATATAAAAGATACCAAATACCTGTTTGAAAATCTTACAGGACATATTACAATAACGACGGTACATTTATATCACAATATAACACTAACGTCTGGTAATTCTGGGAATAATAACCCCACGAGGAAAATAAATTCGAATTATTTACGAAACCCACCAATAACGTACAATAATTATCCACCTGGTAGCAATTCGAATCAAGTTAAACCACATGTTCCAATTGTTAACACATATGATCCATCCTATTACAATCACCAACCAGTTAAAAGTCAAACATCGTTTGACTATTCGAGTACGATTTCTAGTACTTCAAAAAATCAGGTAAATAATTTGGATAGTTGTGGGAAACCTATGTCTTCAAACCACTTGATAGCCAATGGAATGGATGTTAAAGAGGGTGCTCATCCATGGGCAGGTGCTTTGTTTCTTAGACAAAAAACCAATCCAAAGTTTCTATGTGGTGCTTCATTGATTACAAAAAAACTCGCATTAACAGGTATTAAATACATTTCCGTATTGTTAAACAACTTTTAACAATTATCTAATTACAGCAGCGCATTGCGTTTCTAAATATTCCAATGCAAACTTACATTTAGTTTTTGGACGGATCAATATCCTCGATTGGTTTAACGACAATAGCCAAATGGCAAACGTCGAAAAAATTGAACTTCATCCGGATTACAATGAAAACACTTCAGACGCAGATATAGCAATTTTACAGTTATCTAAAGAATTAACATTCACGTCCACTGTAAGTCCTGTTTGCTTATGGGAAACCGATAGTGACTTAAAAAGAATAGTGAACGAAACAGGGGTAGTTATTGGGTGGGGCCAAAATGAGAACTACGAAACTAAACAAAACTTACAACAACTTTACATTCCTGTTGTTAGCGAAGAAGCTTGTCTGCGGTCTGCTGATGAATTCAATAATATTACTTCCAGTCGTACATTTTGTGCAGGTATGTCGAAAGGTGAAGTATGAACAATTTTTTTATATTTAAAATTTTAGGCAGAAGTGATAATAGCATATCCGGACCTTGCAACGGAGATAGTGGAAGCGGATTTTACTTTAATTTAGGTGGAACTTGGACTATTAGAGGAATTGTTTCTCGATCTTTATTGAATTTGAGTGGAAGATGTAATTTTAAAAAATATGCAGTATATTTAGACGTGGCCAAATATACTCAATGGATACATAAATTTTTATAAAAAGTCACTAAACTAATGTTATTAAAATATATTACAAGAACATAATATGAGTTTGTTGTTCAATGAATCTTTGTATGTAGTAATAAAAAATTTAATAAATACCAACATACATTTAAGTGTTCTTCATAATATTTCATTTTATAAAAGTTTATTATACGGAATGAATGAATATTGTAGGGGTGAACTTTTTACATACAAGTTCTTCAGTTAAATGAAAGAAACTTATTTTCATTATAACTTCACATGTATTATAGTTAATTCTTCTTCTTCCTCTTAGTTTAAGCCTTAAGGCTTGTTATTACCAACATCTGCGTCGTTTCCTTGGCAGTGTTGGTTCTGTGAGCATATACAAATTTTACATCCATTAGGTAGCTTGCTAGACTTGCCGTCAGATGTGCCATGTATCCTGGTTTTTATGTTAATGGTGGCAATTCACTAACCCAGGGGACCACCGGCTTAACGTGCCTTCCGAAGCACGGAGACCAGTCATAAGAAAGTTTGACTCTCCCCAGGTTTGAACCCGGTGCCCCGCATAGTTAATTGAACCATTTATTTGTCATAATAAATATTTAGAGAAGAAAGTTACAAAAATAATTAATAGCAGATTACTTCTATTATAATCTAATATTTACTGAAGTTACATAAAGGCAAACAATTTTTTTTCTCTTTCTCTAGCTTTTGTTGGGGGTCATGGTGGGGGTAAGGCAAATCAGATAAATAATGTGATTATTCCAGAGGTCGGCATTACCCTCAATTTTCGAAATTTGGTACAAAAATAAGAAATATTTAATGTAATGTATGTAAATAAGTATTGGTGCAAGAAAATATATGTAGAGGACCTCTTTATAGAGAATTTAATTTATGTGCATGCGTTCCAAATTTAAGGGTAGTTGTCGACCTCGGGATAATCACATATTTGATGTTCTTCGTGACCCTCAATTATTAAATCTATTGAAAATACAAAAAAGAAAATCATTTGCCTCAAATTGACACTGATAATTTCCTATTATCTGGATTATTAGTGAGTTATTTGATAAAAAGAAAAGATTTCTATAATATTTTCACAAATATAATTTTTGAAAATGCAATGTAGAGTAGAACAAATTAATTTGTTCTGAAAATAAGTATTTATATTCGAATTATTTATTTTCGAATCAAATTATAATGATGTCTTCAATGAAGAATTTTGGCCAGCAGGTATTCTTGTACGTGATTTTGTTTTTCATAAGAAAACTTTTCCAGATGTACCTAACAATGGGGTAAATTTTCCCCCCAAAAAATAATTGCAATACATATTATTATCATAATTATGGTGGAATGAAAACTTAAATTAACGAAATTAGTTTAAAATGTAAATCTTGGCTCTTATGATATAATTATATTTAGTATGTGTTGAGAAATATAAATTTAACAAAAACTTAACTAAACGTTAAAATGTTAGATTTTAACTGTAAGTAAAGAACAACATACAAGAAATTTTATTTAGAAACACTTTAGAAAACATTTTTAACCTCTTGTGACAAGATACAAACAGAGAATATTTGAAAATATGAAAAACTGTAAACACGGGGGGATGTGATCTTAAAAAGTATTTAGACGTGGCTAAATATATTCAATTGATACATACATTTTTATAACGAAACCATAATATTATGTTAATCACAAAACCACAAGAATACATGTTTATGTTATTCAATCAATAATAATGCTTGTAGTAGCAAAAAGTTGAATAAATCAATATAAAAAATATGCATGCAAGTTGGTAATGTAACAATAATTATTGTAGAAGCAAAACTTCGGTAATCCGAACTAATAGAATAACCTAGCCTCATTCGGATTACAGAGAAGTTCGGATTACTGGATAAAATTAAAAAATGAATTTTTTAGAATAATTTTTATTTCAGAAATAAACAAACTTCAAAATAAATGAATCGCTAAGTTCAGAAAGGTAAGTATAGGGTGTTTTTTTTAGCTGCATGAGAACTTTCAATAGGGATAACAATTGAATCAAGATTGCTATGGAAACAGTTTTTTGACATTTGTGTTTAGCAAGGTTTGGCATTTGATAATGCATAGATTGACCATTGAACAACGCTACCAAATTATAGAAATATATTTTAAAAATCAAAGCTCTGTTCGCCAAACATATAGAGCCCTTCGCCCATTTTATGTTAGACATTTTCGACCTTCTGAGCAAGCTATTCGTGCGGTGGTAGACAAATTTCGTACCACTTCTTCGTTGCGTGATGTAAAAACACCAGCAAGACGAAATTATGTGCGTACCGAAGAAGCTATCAGTTCTGTGAGTGAAAGTGTGCAACAGGACCCAAACATTTCAATTCGCCATCGTGCTCAACAACTTGGGCTTTGTCCGTCCACTACATGGAAAATTTTACGGAAAGATCTTCATTTACTACCTTATAAAATCCAGTTGGTTCAAGAACTGAAGCCTGATGATCATCGATTGCGTCGTGAGTTCGCAGATTGGGCTCACAACCAATTGGAAGTGGATCCATTTTTTTACCGTAAAATTTTGTTCAGTGACGAGGCACATTTCTGGTTAAATGGGTATGTGAACAAACAAAATTGCCGAATATGGAGTGGGACCAATCCGGGACATTATCTTGATACTCCATTGCATCCATTAAAATTGACTGTTTGGTGTGGAATACACGCCAACGGCATCATTGGTCCATATGTCTTTCGAAATGAGGAAGGAGCTACCGTTACGGTGAATGGTGTGAGATATCGACACATGCTCAATACATTTTTGTTTCCAAAACTTCAAGAGCTAAACATTGACAACTTATGGTTCCAACAGGATGGTGCTACGTGCCACCCAGCCAACGAAACCATCAATTTATTGAAAGGACAATTTGGTGACAACATTATTTCAAAACGTGGTCCTATCAATTGGCCTCCAAGATCGTGTGATTTGACACCTCCAGATTATTTTCTGTGGGGATATGTTAAATCCATGGTTTATGCTAACAAACCAACAACTCTAGAAGCATTGGAGGCTAATATTCAGCAAGCCATTTATGAAATAAAGCCAGAAATATTGGAAAAAGTGGTCAAAAATTGGACTGAACGGATGCGCTTCGTAACCATTAGTCGTGGTGGTCACATGCCGGAAGTCATGTTCAAATCATAAATGCCTTTAACTGTACTTTCATAAAAAAATTATAACCAAAACATTCCGTCAGGTTTTTAATGTTTTATTTCATTTTGAAGTTCTCATGCAGCTAAAAAAACACCCTATACTACAAAATCAACATTTCGAAATAATTGATTTAAAGCGTCTGCTGTGTGTAGAATTGATTTCAAAATATTGTATTTTTTTTTATTTTACACACAGCAGACACTTTAAATCGAGTATTTCAAAATGTTGATTTTGTAGTACTTTCCTTTCTGCACTTAGCGATTCAAATTATGTACCTAACTATTATTACATAGTACATATTCTACTGTGCTTAGAAAATATGAAATTATTTTTTAGAAAAATAGTTTGTAATTACGGTTTGTTTCTTCGCACACATTTCCTTTTTAATTGCCTCTTCTCTTAATAAATTGTCGGATCAATAAAATTTTATGAGATGGAACATCATTTTCACATGCCCATGTTTAACAAACGTTTAATCTGTAATCCGAATATTATTCTATAATCCGAACATTTTATTAGTTGTTGTCGGATTATAACTATTTGTGCGGACTACCGAGTTTTTTTTCTTCTTTTGTTCATATTACTGGATGGTCGAATTAGCGTGTGTTCGGATTACCGAGACTGCACTTTCATTTTTTTGTCATAACTTCTGATATAATTAATTAAAATAAGGATCTGGATATGATATACATATGATATGCGTCAAAAAGCGCCCTCCGCTCCGTCACCTTTCACTTAGGACGCTTAGGGCCATTTGGCCTTCGAAAACAAGAAATTTAAATTTATCCCTTCCCACTATAAAATAATTAGTATTTATCATGATGTATCGACTACAAATATTTGGAATTGAGCTTAATTTATCGATATTATTATGGAAGTGCAGTTGTAGTGTGTATTTTGTGTTTTTGTTATAAATATTATTGTAAATTAATAAATAATTCAAAATTTTCATTAGTCGTGAGCGCAGTAATAGTTTCACTTCAAATTAAAAATGTTTAATTCACGTAACTATAGTTTTAAATTTACCACGTACAATTGCCTATTATTAATTTTGGGGATGGAAATGTGTAGTTGTCAAGAAAGTCCTTGTCCGAGTGTTTTCCGCTATGAATATGATCTTCAAAATCACTTATTTGGCACAATAACAGTTCCAACTCCAACACTTCATGATGGTTCGATTAAACTAAACGTTGCTATTTCCATTATTGGAAAAATTGCAGAATCACAGGTAAATAATTGTAATCATTTAATTTTGTAATTTTTAAAGCCATAGTTTAATTATGTTTCAGCATGCGATTTTAAACATTTATTGTTATTATTATTATTATTATTTCATAATTAATAATGCTTTAAGCACAAAAAATTTCTAACTAACCTTGAATGTTGTTAACCTTTGATTATTAATTAGTTTCTATCACTTATTATAAATCTTCATGAGCATAAAAAGAACTAATCTTTTATGCACTTATGTGAATAAGTGAATACAATAACAAATTGTGTAATTTTTATCTTAAAAATTGCAAACAGAAAATGAACCCTTAATAATCCTACATAGTTGAATAATTATTGCAAATATTAATTGCAGCTGGATTAATTTTCTATTTTACTAGATATATGAACAATACATTGCTGATTTTGCACGATGGAATTTATAATCTATGTATTCAGACCCGATCTGGCCAGGTCGGCGATCGCTGAGGGCTCCCGACCCAAGGGGGCCCCGAGGAGGCCTCAAAAAGTGGTTTGCACTTGGGGTAAAAGTGATTTGTATTTTTTATATACTACCCAAGTGCCAAAATAGCTGAAAATGTTAAAAATTTCCGCTCTTAGTAAGGGGGCTCCTCCTCAGTCTCTAGCCGATGGCCCACACAGGAGCCAGTCCGGGCCTGTATGTATTACACAATATTATATTATCTAGTTTTATCCAGAACCATCTCGATCGGGAGATTCCCCTTTATGTTCGTTGCGGGTTGAAGAAAAAAAACAAGAACAATATTAAAACATATAAACAATATGGCCGAAACAGTCGACAGATTTAATAATTTTGTATTATTTTGTCCACAAAAACCGAGATTTTTTATCCTAATAAGAACAATATGTAATGTAACAATTATTAATTAATTTTAGAAATTGGACCACCTTATAGAATTTTTGGGAACTCTTGAAAATATTGAAAATAAACTTCCATTGGTGTATAAATTGGAGCTTCCCCGTTGGAATAATATTTCAGCCAAAATAACTTATATAGCAATAAATGAGGAAAGTTTATGCGTTGGACCGCCGTTGTTACCAACAGGTAAGCTGAAATAGAATAATATAAAAGATACCAAATATTACCTGTTTGAAAATCCTACAGGAGATATTACAATAACGACGGTACAATTGAATCACGTATTAAAAGTATTACCTCGTAATTCTGGGAATAATAACTACACAAGGAAAATAAAAAGGAGTTCGATTTCCAGTACTTCTATCGATAGTTGTGGGAAACCTATGTCTTCAAATTTTCACTTGATAGCCAATGGAATGGATGTTGACGAGGGTGCTTATCCATGGGCAGGTGCTTTGTTACTGGGCCAAAAACCGAATCTAAAGTTTTTATGTGGTGCTTCATTGATTACCAAAAAACTCGCATTAACAGGTATTACATTTCCGTATTGTTAAACAACTTTTAACAATTATTTAATTGCAGCAGCGCATTGCGTTTCTAAATATTCCAATGCCAACCTACATTTAGTTTTTGGACGGATGAATACCGACGATTGGTTGAACGACAATAGTCAAAATGCTAATGTCGAAAAAGTTGAACTTCATCCAGATTATAACGAAGAGACTTCAGATGCAGATATAGCAATTCTACATTTATCTCGGGAATTAACATTCACGTCCACTGTAAGTCCCGTTTGCTTATGGAAAACGGAGAGTGACTTAAGAAATATAGTTGACGAAACAGGGGTAGTTGTTTGGTGGGGCCAAAATGAGAACAGCGAATATGAACGAACCTTACAACAACTTTACATTCCTGTTGTTAGCGAAGAAGAATGTCTGTTTTCTGATGAAGCATTCGCTTATATTACTTCCAGTCGTACATTTTGTGCAGGTATGTCGAAAGGTTAAGTATTAATATTATGGAAATCTTTTTTATATTTAAAATTTTAGGTAGAAGTGATGATACCATATCCGGACCTTGTAATGGAGCTGGTGGAAGCGGATTTTATTTAAATTCAGGTGGCACCTGGACTATTAGAGGAATTGTTTCTCGATCTTTATTGAATTTAAGTGGAAGATGTGATTTTAAAAAATATGTAGTATATGTAGACGTGGCCAAATATACTCAATGGATACAATCATTTTTATAAAAAGTCACTAAATTACGTTATTAAAATATATTACAAGAACTTAATATGAGTTTATATTGTTCAATGAATCTTTGTATGTAATAATAAAGAATTTAATAAATACCTGCATACCATATAACAGTTATTTTAGTTTTATTTTCAATTGATCAGAAAGTATTGGTGCAAGAAAACCTCTTTATAGAGAATTTAATTTATGTGCATAAGTTCCAAATTTTAGGGTAATTGTCGACATCGGACATAATCACATATTTGATGTTTTTCTTGACCCTCAATTATTAATTGATTAATAATTGATAAAAAGAAAAGAGTTCTATAATACTTTCATAAATATAATTTTTGAAAATGTAATATAGAGTAGAACAATTAAATTTGTTCTCAACATTCCACAAAGTCCCTCTGTATGCTTATCTTAAATTATGTTTTAAATAAGAATTAAAAATTGGTTTATTATTTTTAATAAATAACGGAAATACTATTAAAAGTTATATTTTAAGCTTTCGTTCTTGCATTTAGACCTTCTTCAGAAAATTACACATAATAAATGGGTAAACATGGAAACAAATATACATTGTATTGTGTCATTTAACCGGTAACTAGATA
The DNA here is from genome assembly GCA_958510855.1 of Rhagonycha lutea. Lineage (NCBI taxonomy): Eukaryota > Metazoa > Arthropoda > Insecta > Coleoptera > Cantharidae > Rhagonycha > Rhagonycha lutea. The sequence goes on from OY294039.1 coordinate 715,479, forward strand.
AAATCCAATAATAACGTATTGGAGCTAGGTTTTCCTTTTTTGGGGGAACACAATCCAGGCTTTTCCTAACTAGCGGTTATTGGATTTTATTTAGTTACCGGTCAAATGACAATACAATGTATTGTAGAGATATTTCCTACGACCCTTAAACTTAAATTTTTCAAGGACAATATCTCAACACTAGAGTACCATCGGTAGCTATGCGTCGGTTCACATTTGTGTGCGGAGACAAATAACAGGGCTGGGTTCGCCTTCTCTCCTTTTCGGGTCGCCAAATAAAATAAATTGTACGTCCTTGATGCAGCACTAAAATTGCTCAATCGAATTTTCCTAGTTAGGGACAAAACTGCATAAATTGCCTTAATGAAATTTATTGTCCGACAATACCAAAAAACTAAATTCGGGTGTGGTTCCTTGTGTGAAAAATAAATTAAACTCAGCCTCGTAGAAATTGACTAATTTAATTCTCATCAAATAAATTTAATTTTTAAAATAAACATAAACATGTCGAGCATGAGCCGTTTACGAACAGATTCGTTTTGGTCGCTAAGTGTAAAGTTGTGTTATAGAAAACCCTTCGTATTTGCATTTACTTGCAAATTGAACTCAAAATACTCCAGGTTTCTATTTATGTGTAATCGTGTGACACAAATAAATTTACAACAATAAAAATGGTGTAACAAATTATAAAGTTTATTATTTACCAATACTGTGGCACTCGTTGTCGACGTTTTGGAACCGCTGTTTTCCTGCGCTTGACACCTGTCATTCAGCAACCTATTGTATCCTTGAGCAACTGTGTTCTTCATAAAATATTGAAATGGTGGCCTCAAATCTTAACAAATATTCCACAAATATCGAGATAAAGGCGATCGGCAATCGTATACGAAAGTTTGTTGGCAAATTTCCCCCAATTTGAACCAATCTCAGAAAATTGCATAACTAACCTCAAATCCAGGCAAGTACAATTATTTCATTTAAAATTCAACGAAATTTGAATTTATTCTTCTAAATGTTTAATTGTAGGCGCGTAATCGTTGCGATTACAAAAATCATTCAATCATTCATCAATGGCGGACTGGCAAAATTTTCATCCACATGTGCAATATCAAACTTTCCAAATGTGCGTTTCCAAAAACGCTGCAACTTGAAGATTCTACTTCCAAATCAATCTAAAAACACTCGTCCACTTTAGACGAAACTTCGCACTACTTCTCAAGTTGAAAAACACTTGGTTTTCCAAGAAAAACTAGAAAATTGGTCACTTTTGGTGGACCTCATCAAAAACACGCCTTGCTGGCTCCACAGTCACACGCAAGCCTCCTAGCCAACTTTTTCTACCTTCTATGTTGAGAAAATTCAACCTGCCACCACACAAAACGAAATTTTGAGCCACTTTGCAGTTCAAAATAGGTAAACTTTTCGCGGTTAAAATTCAAATGAAAATAATTAAACTTGTTCCTTTCTAGGTTTAAATCGCCGTAAACTTTTTAAATCACTGGATTTCACCAACATTCAATAATAATCGTGTGCTTGTGTCAGCGGTAACATAAATCGACCTTCATTCAACAAAACCGTGCTCGACCATGTCGTTATGGATAAAAACATCCCTTATTCAGTGATAAATTATATCAACAAGAAGCTGAATTTCTATTTCGTTTCACGACAGTATATTTGTTTCCATATTTACCCATTTATTATTTGTAATTTTCTGACGAAGGTCTAAATGCAAGATCGAAAGCTTAAAATATAACTTTTAATAGTATTTCCTTAATTCGTTATTTATTAAAAATAAAACATAAATAAGAATTATATTAAATAAAAAATATTAGCGCAAATATGTACTACATAATTATTAAGTATTTAAGTATTAAATTGTCATTTTAATCAAAAATTTACTTTATGCGATTTTAATTTCGTCGCGACGAAAGGTGCGGTATCTACACTAACCAGAAAATCCCAGAGAAATTCTTAACAATTAAAATTTTTATGTGATTATAATTTCAATAGATTTAAAAAAATACAATTAGTAATTCTACGAGTATTTACTATTATAATAAATACAACCGCACTTATTATCAATAAGATAGTATAATTTTTTGCTCAAGGTTTCCCCAACTTACGGGAATATGCAGAATTCCACTTTTCCTTAATTTTCTATTTCTTTCTTTTTCTATCTTTTGTTAAATTTTAAGGACCGAAAAACCCACTGTTGTGTCAAATTTCCGAATAGTTTGTCACCAATGCATGTAGTTTAGAAAAACACTGATTTGGTTGTTTTTATACGTATTATAGTAATCGTAATTCGGTTTTTGAACATCTTACGACGTTGTCCGATTTCCCTATCTTTGACGTTTTTGAGGCAACTAAAAAAATTCATGAAACATTTATTTCAAACGGAAAACCAGAAATCCACATCCGATCCCACTTCACTATTCATTCATCAGTATTTATTTAAAGTTTAAAATTGCTACGTTAAAAATAGGTAAATAGTCCGAGCGAATTTCGAATAAATAAATGATTGAGCTTCGCTCATGGTTGTGATTACACGCAAACATAAATTAAAAAGTGGTGCAAATAACAGTGATATGTAATAAATTTTTGTTTTAGTTACAAGTTTTATTATAGTATAATAAATAATTCAAATTTTAATTAGTCGTGAGTGTAATAAAAGTTTATTTTAAATAGTGAAAAATGGTTAATATACTTAACTACATGTTGAAATTTACCACGTACAGTTTCATACTACTGATGTGGATGGAATTGTTAAATTGTCAAGAAAGTCCTTGTCCGAGAGTTTTCCTTTATAAACAGGATCTTTCAAATAATTTACACGGCGTTATAACAGTGCCAACTCCAACAAATCACAATAATTTATTTCTACTAGAGGTTGAACTTTCCCTTGGAAATACTTTAGGATCACAGGTATTGTAATTAATAAAATTTTTAATTTTTAATATGTTTTAGCACGCGATTTTAAATATTGTTTATAATATAATTTATCCCTAATTTAACCTTGAATCTTGTTAACCTGCAGTATGTTATTCTATCTCCTTTTATAAGTTTTATAAGTAAAAAGCTAGTCTTGAATGCATTTACATGAATAATCTACGATAATAGGGGCCCATACGGTCCAAGGGGGACCATTGTAAATTTTATTACAATTTTTGAATACAAATTGCAAATAGAAAATCAACCCTTGATTTATAATATAACTACGTATATTTACATATAGGTACTTACATAGTAGAATGATCAATGCAATGGTATTGAGTATTAATAAAAAATGATAAAATTTGATTGATTTTCTAATTGTTGATCATTTTACACAACGGAAATTATTAGATATGCTAACTAACGATAAGTATCTATGTACCTATTATTTAGTATGGGAAAATGTTATAAACGTAATTATTAACTATCACACAGGAAGATAATGATATAACGAAATAAGATTCAAATAATACATCGTACTATCAATAATTTTAACTCATCAAACTTCCTGTGAAATCCTTTCAGATCCAGATGAATCCTTAAATTCAATAGCCGACATTTTAAAGTTCATAATAGTATAACGTATTTACACTTTTTAAAAATTATCAACAACTAAATTATTTACCAGTTTACCAGTCTTCTTCCAAAGAAGAAAAATATGTGCAGTTTTTTGCTTATTGTTGGTAATAACAATACTATAAATTTGAAAGTTTTCAGATATATACAAATCGATAACCGAATAGATTGCCGAATAAATTACAATTTATAAATAAGTTTTTTGACAAATTTTTCATAATATTAATAATAAAATGTATGTGAATTTATTCATTTACAATGTATTTCTATATTGGCAAAAAATGAATCTCATTAATGATAATTTTCAAGTTATATTCGCAAGAACATTTTACGATATTGATGATGACGCACAGTGGTTTAAAATCCCAAAAACCTGGCCATAATATGAAGGCGTTCTTCAATTTGAATGAAATTTGGTATACTAAGGTTTTATAGGTCGCTGATTACGAGTAAAAAGTCGAAATTACAAAAAACAAAATGGCGGATCCAATATGGCGGACGTATTTATTTAAAAATTATCAAATATAGCTGTTGCCCGCGACTTCGTCCGCGTGGAATTCACTTTTTTCCGCGCAAACCTTTTTCCTTCCGTCTCTGTATTCTATATTCTCTACTCCATCGGTCTCTCTCTCCTGGTATGTTGTCCACAGTTTCTCCATGCAGTCCTGTCCTGCACGCTCTCTTTCCACTCATCCACCTCTACAGCTCCCAAATCGTACCTCGCTTGTTATTCCAGGCTTCAACATTACTCTGGCACTCCATCCTCCAACTCCCATCAGTTCCCATTTCCGGCTACCTCCACCTCTCGTACTCTTTGTATCTTCCTCATTTTCCCTTCTTCTTTCCATTCCGTTTGACGTTTCATTTCTCTCTCTCTCTACTCGTGCTAGAAACGACAACCCAAATCAACTTTTCGGAGGTTCTCGTTATATCCTAACCTATCTCACACTTTTATTTTTTAATTTCTAAAAGTTTATTATTTTCCTTTCTAAACAAAATTCCATGCTTCTGGACAGTAGACCCAACGGTTTAGGCTGTGCTTTGGAAACTTGAAGGACGTCGACAGTGGGAATCTCGTTAATCCATTCGCGCGCGTCACCACAAATTAGATATTAGGTGATAAATCCTATATTTATGTATATTTTTTTTATAAAGAAAATCCCATGCTTCTAAACGTAGACCCACCGGTTTAGACTGTGTATTGGAAAATTGATGGACGTCGACAGTGGGAATCTCGTTAAGCCATTCTCTCGCGTCACCACTAATTAGATCATTGGTGATAAATCCCTTTCGGATAGGATTTTCATGAAATCCTTTCTTAGTGCTCGCCTACGTGATAACAGGAACCTCTCTCTAAGGACCCAGTAGTTTGGGCTGTGCGTTGATATATCAGTCAGTCAGTCAGTCAGTCAATCAGTCAGTCAGTCAGTTTATTATTTTATATATATAGATAGCCAAAATTTGGTGACTGGGTATTTTTAAGGTCGCTGATAACGAATTCAAGATCAAAATGACAAATAACAAAATGGCGGATCCAATATGGCTGACATATGTATTTAAATATTATCAAATATAGCTTAAATTTGGTGATCCAGAAATTAAAAAAGAAAATCGGAAGGAAATCATTTCTGAAAAATCTCAAATACCAAAATTAAACCAAAATTAAGAGGAATCCTTAAAAGTTTTGGAAAATACACTTTCGTAATTCAATGATATCTTGCTTATTACTCAATAAAATTGCACAAAAGTATATATTTTTGAAAAGAGGACACTTGGACGCAGGAAAAAAATAAAAACACAGTGACCTGCGTCCAAGTGTCCTCTTTTCAAAAATATATACTTTTGTGCAATTTTATTGAGTAATAAGCAAGATATCATTGAATTACGAAAGTGTATTTTCTTTCACACACAACAATTTGCCGAAATTTGAAAAATTAAGTTAGTGTAAAAACCGATAAACAATAATTTATTATACACCTTATATAAAATACTCGGAAAATGCTTTGCGACAACATTTTTTAAAGGGCAATAAAGTAATAATTTTTGCATTTTTCATAACAAAAAAATGCCAAAAAAACCGGAGGGGCAGCTAGGGGCATCTGGTTTTTAATTATTTCATTAAACAACAGTATAGGCTACAATGTACATACAATACGATTTTTGGCGGAACTCTACAAATCTCATAACTTTTTTTCTAAATTTCTATTCGTGTCTAATGCTATTTTTGCATTTTTCATCACAAAAAAAATGCAAAAAAACCGGAGGGGCAGCTAGGGGCACCTGGTTTTTAATTATTTCATTAAACAACAGTATAGGCTACAATGTATAATAAGATTTTTGGCGGAACTCTACAGATCTTATAACTTTTTCTCTAATTTCTATTCGTGTCTAATGCTATTTTTGCATTTTTCATCACAAAAAATGCAAAAAAACCGGAGGGGCAGCTGGTTCTTGTTTATTTTAATAAACAACAGTATAGGGTACAATGTAGATTAAGATTTTTGGTGGAACTCTACGGAACTCATCAATTTTTCTCTAAATTTCTATAAGTGTCTCATATAATTTTAGATAAATTTTAACAAATTAAATGTATAAAATCTTAATTTATATATTATAAAAAAAATATTTGAAATATATGTTCATATTCTATGAACTTTCAACTAAACGATCCATTTTATAAAATTCAAATAGGTAAAACGTGCAAATTTTTGTATGCTTCTAAACACAATGATATTTTATCCTTGCGTGCATCCTAGATGGTACTGGTTCGACAGTTACTTTGTACTGGCTGTATAAAAGTAAATATAAACAATTCTTCCTACCTAACATCGTTTAATGACATTTCAATCTTCCCTCTACACCAGTGGTCGGCAACCTTTTGGGTATTGCGGACCACTAAATTGACAATTTAAATTTCGCGGACCACTAACTTTTTAATTGTTCACTTTGATCGCTAAATTTTTTTGAATAACCATTTTGTTTAATTCTATGTCATAATTAACTAAACTTATTGAATTCAACGCTTACATTTGCTCCGAGCAACATGCGAGGAACATATTTTTACGTATTAGCCAGTGGCTGTTTTAGAACTTTTGAGGCTCCCTTCTAAATATTATATTCATTACCCCTACAGCAATGATTTTCAACCTCCGACACACAGGAGGAAAGATCCTGTTCATTAGCACCGCAGACGACTTTTTTTTGAAAATATTGTCTATTTTATGTAGGAATATTGCACATTAAAACCTGGTTTTAATTCCCAATCTAAATTTTCACCAAATGTTGCTATTTAACTAGAAATTTCTCGTGGACTTTGGATTTTAACTCTTTTACCTAATGAATCTTGACAATTCTTGTACCAATGAGTTTCAATTTTCGTAATTAATACAACCTAAACATCGGTAAACCTTTAAATGCAGCCAAGCAGTTGTAATTTTATATTTGGTTAATTTTCAATGTTTGATGCCTCTTAGAAAATCCACCACTGTAGGCAGCTTAATGTCAGAATTTTTTCGCAGACCACTAAAATTACGCCACGGACCACCGGTTGCCGACCGCTGCTCTACACAACCCAACAGTCAAAATTCCTTAAATTGAAACTTTATTTCTGGACTTTTGGCCAGGTTTTTACGATTTTAAACCACTGTGTGACGTTGCGAACGGGGTATCTGAATAAACATTTCCATTTTATAAACTATGTGGACAACAGGTGCATGAGGACAATCGAAATTCTCACGGTTGTGATGGATTATAAATAAAAAAAGAAAAAATCTCAGAGATAGCACTAGTGGTAATATTAACATTCCGAACATTGAAGCTAAACTTATGGTGTTTGGGAGTTGGAAATTGCATTAATTTCAATATTTTCAATGTAATCGACTAATCCATAATATGTGAAATGCCATAAGTGTGCATTTCAATTTCCAGTATGATAATTTTTTTCCTCTGAATTTTTTTTTAAATTTCATAGTCGAGAAAATTTGGATTATTTACATGCGCCCGTTTTCACATCAGGGCTTTGATGGATTCGTTATAGGATTTACATTGCAGCAACAACATAAAATTAAAAATCTATCTGTGAGATTCAATTTTCATCTTTTCATTTAGTTTACAATTTAACAACTGTAATTTAGCAAAAATGATAAAAGCAAATTACTTTTGCAGTGGCCCCGAATCTTGAATCTATATCAGTGGATTGGCTTTCTTAAAATAAAAATATTGTGGTGGTATTTTGACCATTAGAGGGTGTAAGCAAGCAAATAAAGGTAGTGATTCGGTTTTATTTAATTTTTAAGTCAATAATCAGTTAATTTGGCTGATATAAAAACTTTTGCATCAAATTAATAACAAACCACCACATGTAACAATTAACACATAAAACAATACAAATTTGAAGTTAATTATGTAATACAAATATTTTGCAACATCCTGTGTATGATTTTTAATTTTTAAAACAACCGCAGTTTTCTATAAAAGTGTAAAATGAAAATAAAAATTAGTGCGCACACGATTAACAGCTTTATGGTACCCGGAAATAAGTGCGATTTTGGTAATCAAAAATATCGATTCCCACCATAGAATCCAAATTTCGAAAACTGGGAGAGGGACAGAAAGGCGAGCGAGCCAGAATGAAGCCAGTCTCTTGGTGAAACTCAAAGAGGGAACACGCGAGTTCCTAAGTGACCTCCAAGCGGAGAGGAGTTCTTTCGTGATCCTGAAAGAAGGAAGAACTCGCGAGACTTCTTGTTGATCTAAAGATCAGGGAAGTGTAACTGCGTGAATTCACTAAAAGGTGAATAATTAGCGGAAATGAAATCTTCGCGTAATTGCTAATTACGATTTATAAAAAGTGTGCGATTGTGTATTTCTGACGAATTAAGTTGTTGGAGATTGACTTCAAAGTTGGAACATTGGATGAAGTTTGGGACATCTGGCGTTCTCAAGGCAAAAGAACAGCTGATGATTGGTGTCGACTCAACTTACAGTGGCACAAGTGAAATCTACAAAGTTTACCATTTGTAAGGTAGAAAATTATTATTTAAATTTTAGTAAATTCAAATTGGAACGGCGATTTGTGTCGTTAATGAATTTCCTAAAAAAAACTTTGTTTTATTGATAGTTATTTCCACACGATACATGAATAACCAGACATCCAAGTTTAGCTTCTGAATTTGACAAATTAAATGTCGCTTGGATCTCTGAATTATTGCACCATACACATTTGGTTAAGACAAGTTTATTGTCCATTGAAATTTGATGCAAATTTGTTTATGATTAATTTTACTTTCAATTAATAAATTATGCTTGTTGCGAATTTACACCCTTTTATTTCGTTCGTCGAACCTATCACCCCTAAGGAAGAGAAAAACCCATCTCCGGCGTAACGTTAGTTTTTGGGGCTTTTGTGGGGTGATCATTCATTTAAGGGTGAATATCATTGCAATATATAAACTAAAAAACCTACACAATATAGTAATAAACATTAATTAATTTTAGAATTTGGATAATAATATACAGTTTATGGGGACTGCCGAAGACGTTAAAAATAGAAGACCTTTGATTTTTCAACTAGAATTTCCTACTTGGGATAAAATTCCACCCAAAATAACGTCTATATCATTAAATAACAGAAATTTATGTCAAGGAGAACCTGTACATCAAACAGGTAAACCCCAATAAAATAATTTAAAAATCAGTAAAATATCTGTTTGAAAATCTTACAGGAAATCTTAACACATCGAAAGTGTACTTGAGTTATACATTAACGATAAAAACTACTACTTTTGATAATTTTGAAGACAATAACCCCACAAAGAAAGAAAATGATTATTATGGACAGCACCCAAACAAAATTAACGCAAATCCTGTGTACAATGATAATTTTCCTTATAACAGGAAGGAATCACCTCAATCAGCAAATAATTTTCGTAGAAACTATCCAATAAACAATAATAATCTATATGTTTATTCATACGATTATGATCAACCTGACAATCAATATTATTATGATAAACCACCAGTTATAAACACCGAGCTAACCAATCAACCACCGTTTCCTTATCATGACCGCCATCAAAACAGTGATTCTAATCCAATTTTTACTACACCAGATAAACCAGTTCCACCTGTTAAGAATGATAATAATTTCGATAGTTGCGGTAAACCAATGTCTTCAAGTCAATTAATAGCTAACGGAAACGATGTTAAGGCGGGTGCTCATCCATGGATAGGTGCACTGTTTATAAGAAAAAACGCCTCCAATATAGAGTATTTATGTGGTGCTTCCTTGATAACAAAAAGAATTGCATTAACAGGTATTACACTTCCAAAATGTTAAAAATAATATTTAACAACTTTCCAATTCTAGCAGGGCACTGCGTTTCTAAATATTCCGATGCCGACCTACGTTTAGTATTTGGAAGGATCAATGTTAACGATTGGTTCGAAGAAAATGATCAAAGGAGAAAAGTTGAGAAAGCTGTAATTCATCCAGATTATAACGAAGAGACTTCAGATGCAGATATAGCAGTTTTACATTTTTCTAATGAAGTAATTTTCACGTCCACTGTGAGTCCCGTTTGTTTATGGGAATCCGAGAGTGACTTAAAAGGCATAATTAATCAAACAGGGGTAGTTGTTGGGTGGGGACAAGATGAAAACTACAAAAGCGTAGATATCTTACAACAACTTTATGTTCCCGTTGTTAGCGAAGAAGTGTGCCTCTGGGCTGATGCAAGATTCACAAATATTACTTCTAATCGTACATTTTGTGCAGGTAAAACTTTTTTTATTAACAAATTTCCTTATATTTACTTATTTAATATTTTAGGTAAAAATGATGGCACCGGACCGTGCAGTGGGGATAGTGGAAGTGGATTTTACTTTAATCTACAGGGCAAATGGACTATTAGAGGAATTGTTTCTCGTTCTTTAGTTGATTTAAGTGGAAGATGTAATCTTAAACAATACGCAGTATATTTAGACGTGGCCAAATATATTCAATGGATTCATACATTTTTATAATAATTATTGTAAATTATATTAATAGCAAGATGACACAAACAATTTGGCAGAAAAGAATTTTTATTTTTTATATTTGAATAAACAAATTCAAATGTAGTGTTTGCACAGAATTCTTATAATTTGTTACTCTTATTAAATAATGTAATAGTGTAAACAAATAAGAAATTGGAAGATGTAATAGAAAAACTATTAGAAGAAAAGATAAGAAATGTTAGAAGATACCAAATAAAATTTAATATTAAGTACCTACAGGTGCCTCTCATACATTGTGTGGAAATCCCAAACTTTTCCTGCGATGGTCCTAAATATTTAAATGTGCAAGTGATTAGAATAAATTAGTCTTAAATAGAATAAATTAGTAATGCGAAGTACCATACCACCACATTAGTTATCAACATGATAACAAACGTTTTCGTTCAAACATTCCCAAACCTCTGGGAATAATGAAGAATTACATTTTCCTACCAGTGGCTTAACACAAAGCTTTTCCAACGCAAGTGCAATGGCCTAATTTGAATTTTTTTAAATATTTACGGTCGTCTCGAGGAATCTTCAAGCCGAGGGTGTAATTTACGCCCCTGCTCTCTACTTTTTTATGTATTTATTCTTTTACCGCAAATAAATATTTTATGATATTAATAAATCACGCACGGTATTTTGATGATACATCTCTTATTATAAGCGTATAATTATTTTATACGAACATAAAATTAAATTTTTTAAGTGGGGAACTTGATGCGTATTTGATTGCAACAAAAGCATGATGTATTGAATACATCTGGAACTACATCCTGGAAAGAAAATATCCTAGACGAGACAATGAATTTGGTAAATAAAAAGTTGCGGATGGAAAACCAGAAATTTAATCCAATCCCACTATCCAATAAGAATGTATTTAAATTTTATGGTAGGTACTCGTATTTGATTTAGCATGGAATTTTTTTAATACTTGAAAATAAGGTTCGTATGTTTTACGATTATGATACAGTGAATTTGAAACAAAGCGTCAGAATTGAGTTTAGCTAATGAATGTGGTTATACACAAAAAAGCGAATAAATTGAGATGGTACTAGTGGTGTGCAATTTGTGTTTTTGTTAGAAAATTTATAAACTAATAAATAATTCAAAATCTTAATTAGTCGTGAGCACAATAAAAGTTTTATTTTAAATTAAAAATGAGTAATCCATACACGTTTAAATTTACCACGTGCAATTGCTTACTTCTACTACTGATTTTGGGGATGGAAATGGTCAACTGTCAAGATAGTCCCTGTCCAATGGTTTTCCGTTATGAATATGGTTTTTCAAATAATTTATACGGTGTTATCAGAGTGCCAACTCCAACACATCACGACAATTTAATCATTGTAAATGTTCAACTTTCCATAGGAAATTATGTATCACAAGAGGTATTGTAATTAATTAATTTTTAAAAGGCAGATTTTACACATTTATTAGTAGCTATTGTTTCTCAATTAATACGTTTACTTACAACATTTCCTAGTTTAACCTTGAATTTTGATAAATATACAATGTTCTATCTCCTTTTATATGTCTTCATTTTCATTGGAATAAAAAACTAATCTTGTATGTACATAACGTACGTATGCATGTATAACTTCTATGAATTATAAGTGAAATAGTACTAATTATGTGAATTATATGAAAATATACGATAATTTAGTTATAAATCCCTATATAATTATTCGAAATGATATAATCAGTTTCATTATAATTTTTGCTAACTTGAAGTAATTTTTATTTCAAGTTATAGAATCTAAAACTAAGACTAATATTGAAGGGTTATCCCCATAAATTGACATAATATTTATGATAGGCGCACTACCCTATAAATATTTTATAACCTTATACAAATCGTCAATGGTTCATCTTTAGTTTTTTTACAAATTATTTACCATATTATTAGTTTCAATTAACATACAAATTACTGTAAACATAGAATATCGTAAAGTAAATAAATGGCTAATGCCTTTTTTCAAAACTTACTCATCGCAATAAAAAAGTTGATGGAATTCCTTCGTCTGCAATGTTATTCTTCGCCTAGACAAGGTCAAACTAAAATTAATATTCCTTTAAAAGACATTACCACGTAATTTTAGGTGTTTACTCAGTGCCGTAGCTAAGATTTTTGCAAGATATTGTAGTAATAGTGTAGGCGCTGAGAGACATCTCGTATGAAAAAACCGCTGACCCCATTCTGATTGAAGATTTAAGTTAAGAAAGACTTAAATAATAAAATAATAAAAATGTTGCCGGACGAAATTAGTGCCAAAAAAATAATAGGTGGCGCTATATGAAATCATCGAAAAACAATAAAAATTGTTGTTTTACTATTTTAGATTTTGCTCAAACTTTGTGGAAATGCTCTTTAGGCTTCCAACGACCAAAATCCATAAGGATTTAATTTTAGTACGCGCCATTTCCGCTCCACGCAAAATCAAGCAATTGAAAAGTCGTATTTTTGTGCTTTGCTGTTTTAGCTGTAAAAATTTTTCTATTAGAGATATCTAAGCGACCAAGGTGGCATTTTAAAGCTGAAAGACGGTAGTTTCTAAAAATAAATATAAAAATGTTCATAATTTTTATACCTGAATCATAACATGGTATTGAAAATACGTGTATCTTATCGATTTCTTATGATTTTCAATTGGCTCCAGTGTCTGCGCTGTTGAATGTCAAGTTTTAACCATTCTCAGATATCAAAGTGCACATATCGTAAGAAAATAGAAAATTAAAATAGTTTGGTTCAATCAACTCGTTATGAAAAAAATTTTTCTTTTGAAATTTAAAAAAATTGTATATTTCAGGTTACACTTTGGACGTGTTTGATAAGAGATAAAAATTTGAAAACTACAGTATACATATTTCTTACCCTTAACTGTAAAAAACTTTAAAGTCCTTTGAGGGATTTCCTCCTCTCGCGGATGTACAGGCGTTTGAAAAGAAGAAAAAAATATAGCGATTTGTTCATTTATTCTGTGTTTTTTTTTCTTATTTTGGCGTATATTTTTATACTAGCCTGAGTAGTTATCCGCGAACAAATTAATTGTGTAAAAATAAGTATTAATAAAGTAACCACGAAGACTTACAAACTAAAAAATTAATTTTACTGATAAAATATTAAGACTTTCTGGATCTTGTTTTGTCCACAAGAAAACTGTTATAGATTTACTTGAAAGTGTAGTAGGTTTGAATGCAAAATAAACAAAAATGATTTTAAATTTAGAGCTTATTTAATTCTAGTTAATTTTTTTGACCGGGCACCACGAGACATTCCGTATGCAAAAACCGTAAACCAAATTTTGCAATCAATGGTCATGGGCACACTGTGCACCCCGCACATATTTGAACCTTTTGACCTTGAACTTTTTGAAGTTAAGGGTAAGAACTAAGTATCCTGTAAATCTCAAGATTTTGTCTATTATCAAACACGTCCAAATTGTAACCTGAAATATACAATTTTATAAAATTTCAAAATTTCAAAAAATTCCAAAAGAAAAATTTTTTTCATAACGAGTTGATTGAACCAAACTATTTTAATTTTCTATTCTCTTACGATATGTGCACTTTGATATCTGAGAATGGTTAAAACTTTACATTCAACAGCGCAGACACCGGAGACTATTGAAAATCATAAGAAATCGATAAAATACATGTATTTTCAATACCATGTTATGATTCAGGTATATAAATTATGAACATTTTTATATTTTTTGTAGAAACTACCGTCTTTCAGCTTTAAAATGCCACCTTGGTGGCGTAGATATCTCTAATAGAAAAATTTTTACAGCTAAAACCGCAAAGCACAAAAATACGACTTTACAATTGCTTGATTTTGCGTGGATCGGAAATGGCGCGCACTAAAATTAAATCCTTATGGATTTTGGTCGTTGGAAGCCTAAAGAACATTTCCACAAAGTTTGAGCAAAATCTAAAATAATAAAGCAACAATTTTTATTGTTATTATTTTTTTTGGCACTAATTTCGTCCGGCAACATCCAAAATTTTATTATTTAAGTCTTTCTTAACTTAAATCTTCAATCAGAATGCGGTCAGCGGTTTTTTCATACGGGATGTCTCTCAGCGCCTGCACTATAAGAGATGTTCCTCAGGCTATAATATTCAATGTAATAATCTTCGATAAAGTAAGTTTATTTAAATCCCTTTTAACTAAAACCACTTTAAATAGTTTGGTAATCTAACTCGTGGTAAATAATCCATCACGATAAACTAATAATAGATATTAATAATATAATTTGACATTTTAAAACAGAAATACAGAATAAAATAAAATAATTATATAATACTGGACTGTCCAATAAATTGTAGAAAAAAGTCCATATTTATTGATTTTCCCCATTTCTTTTATTTTATACATTGTGGGAAAGTCCCCAGATTTTCTGGGACCAAACTGGGACCAAACTGTATTGCGACCATTGGAAACCATGATAGCTCTACGCCAATGAATGAGGTTTTTCTTTTAATTAATTATTGGCGTCATTACATAAACTGCTTCTCTGTTTATTTCTGACAAAATGTGCAGTTTAAATGTTTGAAAAGAGATAAACGCGTAACCGGTTAGATTGTCTAATAATTGAAAAGGTGAGAAACAAAGTCGCCAAAGTATTTTTAACAAATCGATTTAAGTGTATTTTTGAACTCTGAAAGTGATCGTCTATAAAAGATATAAAAGTCGATATGTATATAATGTACAATAGTTATATACTAGTAGGTATATAAAAACAACTTTTGGGTGATATTTGCATCAGTAACCCGAAGGGCACCATAAGAGTTCAAAAGAGCACACGTTTACATTTTTCAAAAATATGGTTAGGTGTTTTTTGCTTCTGATTCCTTTCAATTAGAATCTATAATTAATTGGGTTTTTACACAAAGCAATATTGTGCATCATTAAATCGGCAATAATAAAACTGACTGATTAGTTAAAACTTCAAGCTGTTCTCGAGAACATTTTTTTACTAACAGAGTTGATTAATTTTAGTCACGTGTTGGTCACATTAAATTTATAGTGTAAAAAGCTTTGATTAGCAGTAATCATTACAGTGAAAGTTATTATTTTGTGTGCGGAAAACTGGATCACGAAAATAGCTTCAAAAAATTTAAAATGACTATCTTCATTATTTATAAGTCCTTATTTTATGTAATATTGATGATGGAAATCATACATTGTCAAGATAATCCTTGCTCTAAATTTATTCAAATCTCTGAAAAAGATAACAATTATTACGGAAGGATTGAAGTTCCTACTCCCAACAACCATAATAACATCTTCCAATTGAACATTCGACTAACATTTGCAAATATAACTTTTTCCAGTCAGGTAAAAATTACGAATTAAAAAATTAAACATTCTGAACCAGTAACACCCCAAAAATATTAATTTAGCGGGTTTTTCAAAGTTCTAAAATTTCAATATTTTAGTTTTCATTGTTCTTAAGTTAGGGTTTTCAATTTATTGAAACAGTCATTTATCCCACGTGAAATTAATTTCACATAAACAAATGATAATTTGAAAATGGGATAAAGAGTCTTATTCTGCTCCTGAGATAACGGAGTGTCTTCCAAAATTTATAATATTAAGATTCAAGACAATTTAAAGGACAAAAATAAAAATGATTTGCAGTTTCTCCATCAAGAGGCAACAGGCAAAAGATTCGGCTTCAGCAAAAACAACCTAATATTGGATTGTAATCTGTGAAAATTTAGCTTCGCGGATCAAACAAGTTCAATCTGGATGGATATAATATTATTTTCAAGACTTACAAAAATCTCATTATTTCTAAATCTGTTTTTCTTTTCACTGTGACTGACGTAGTTAAAAACATTTTGTCCGTTTATTTTGTTAATATAAATTATTTAAATTATTAATTTCAGAATTTAGACGATAGGATAACATTTTTGGGAACCGTTGAAGACATTATGAACAAAAGTCCTTTGGTTTTTAAATTGGAGTTCCCCCCTTGGAATATTATGCCACCCAAAATAACTCTTATATCAATAAATAACATACCTTTATGTGTAGGAGAGCCTATACCCCGACAAGGTAAACCGACAAAGAAAATATTTGAAAGATAGTAAAATACACAATTTAAAATATTTCAGCTAATCTTCAAATATCGAAGGTGGATTTGAAATTTACATTAAGAGTAACTACAATTATTGTTAATTCTTATGGTAACAATAAACCCACAATGATAGCACAGATGGATAATGGATGGAATTCAAACATAAATAATAATAACAATAATTTTCCATACAAAAAAATTGAATCAACTCTGCCCACAAATGACTTCCAGAAAAACTATCCAATTGTCACATCAAATCAATATAATCCAAACGATCAAATAAACACCGAACGAACTACTCAACCTACGTTTAATTATCATCCCAACTATCAAAATAGTTATCCCAATTTGATTTCTGCAACGTCAAGATATCCCACATCAGTTTATACAAATTTTGATAGCTGTGGGAAATCTTCACGTTCAGACAAATTAATAGCTAACGGAAAGGATGCTCAGATAGGTGCTCATCCATGGGTAGGTGCTCTGTTTCTTAGACAACATTTAAGCAATCCGAAATATTTATGTGGTGCAACTTTAATATCAAGAAAACTTGCATTAACAGGTATTACATTTCCAAAATGATAAATAATATTAAACCTTTTGCCAATTTTAGCAGGGCATTGCGTCTCGAAATATTCCCATTCCGACCTACATTTAGTATTTGGAAGGATTGGTGTTAATGATTGGTTGGACGACAATGGTCAAAAGACTAGAGTTGACAAAGTTGAACTTCATCCGGATTATAGAGAAGCAACTTCAGATTCAGATATAGCAATTCTGTATTTTACTCAAGATTTAACTTTCACATCAACCGTGAGTCCAGTTTGTTTATGGGAAAAGGACGATGATTTAAAACACATAGTTAACCAAACAGGAGTTGTTGTTGGGTGGGGGCAAAATGAAAATTACCAAAACGTACAAAATTTACAAGAACTTTACGTTCCCGTTGTTAGCGAAGAAACGTGTCTTCGTTCTTCTGGAAAATTCAATGATTTTACTTCCAATCGTACATTTTGTGCAGGTAACGTGAACTGGTGAATATTAATTTTTTAGAATCTTATATTTAAACTTCTAGGTCGAAATGATAACAGCAATTCCGGACCTTGTAGTGGAGACAGTGGGGGTGGATTTTACTTTAATGTAAATGGCAAGTGGACTATTAGAGGAATTGTTTCGCGATCGTTATTGGATAAAAACGACAAATGTAATCTTAAGCAATACGCAGTATATTCAGACGTGGCCAAATATATTCCATGGATACGCAAGTTTTTATGAAGAAAGGGACGCTAAATATTGTAATAACAGATTTACAAGAACATAAGTTTATGTAGTTTTTATAATGATAAGAACCGGGAAGAAGATTGATACAACTCAAAATTAATAATTTGTCAAGAAAAGTATTTTCAAATTGCAATATCTGCTGATGTAAAATGACTCTTCGTAGACTTATCACCATAAAAAATACATAATAATTAGTGGTTTATTAAAATTTAACTTCTTAAAAAATGTTTATAAAAAGAAACCACTTTCTGAGTTGTCATAATTTTTGAATTGCAAGCGGCGTTCACAATGAAGTGGGGTCTTGCCTTGCTTGGGTATAAAGCTAGCAAGAGCCAATCAAATGAACGATTTTTTAATCATAGAAAAGTATAGAAGAAAATGATTTAATCTAATTGGCGCTTTCCAGCTTTCCACCGAAGCAAGGCAAACCCCACTTTATTATGAACGGAACTTTAGTCCTCTTTCCGGTTTACGAAGGAGCGAAATTGTTCATTTCAATGTTTTAGTTTCTCTCAAAGTTAGAAATCTCTAATTTATTTTTAAAAATACATATTTTGTGTCAAGACTGTTAGACTATTAATTTACTGCACAATTATTCAATTTTTTATTATTTCTAAAATACTTTTTCAAAAAGTTTGTTTCAAAACAAAATATTCTCATACTTTCATTTGTAATTTCAACATTTGAAATTTTCCACTACAAATATTTCAAAAAATTGTCAGCCCAGAATAGATTAATGATCAGGAAGACACACCAGGTGATGGGTTTTATATGCAGGACTTATTGCAATTATTGAGCAATATAATGCTACAAAATTAATTTTGTTTCCATGCTGTTATCTCACGAATTTTCACCGCATTAGTTATGTAGAGGCAAATAGCTTCCTCAGTATAGTGACCATTGAGAATGGAAAAACTAATAGCAATAAATATAAGTACATTCTTTGCTATTGTTCTTCCAACCTGATGACCATATAAAGGTGTAAAATATTAACTGTCGCACTTGAAAGTAAAGCAATATTTGCAGTGCTAACATTCCTAGACAAATTCTGCAATTTTCAATTGCATGATCTATTTTTATGTCTTTACACTTCAATCCGTATTTAAATCTGACAGATGATAACTGTCCAAAAGAGGGGTCGCGATCACAATCAAAATCTAGGTCGTCCCTAAGGCTTTATAATTAAACATGTGATTTAGCAAAGTTCAAAATAAAAATAGAAAAAGCCTTTATGTGTGAAAAGGGTTCGTCATCGAGGACATCCTTCCATTGCAACGAATAGCATGGTTAAAAAAACAAACATGAGTGAAAGTAAGAGACCATGTGGTCAAAGATAACTTTGATAATGTAACAAAAATGTCGACGATTGTGTTGAAGTAAGTAGGCAGTATAAATATAATCAAAAGGACTCTATGGAGATGGAGAGGTTGATAGGAACAAATTTAACGTCAAAGAGAGAAATCAACAAGCTAGGTAAGGCATAGATTATCCTTCCAAGGTGAAGGCAGTGCAAAGGAGTTCGAAATTATCCTTCTAAGGAGAAGGTTGTGAATAGTTAGTTGAATTTTATCCTTTCAAGGGGAATGAGTTCCGAATTGTCCTTCGTAAGGTGAAGGTGGTGCGGAGTTAGTGGCAAATAAACTGTTCGAGTGGAAGGTAGAAGTGCAAATCATCAACATTCCAGGAAAAGGAAAATAAAAGCTTTTGGTGAATCCTAACTAAAAATAAGAGGAAAATTTGGATAAGAGATGAAAATTGGAATTGTAAATAAAATGTAAATTGGAAAGTGTTGGCGAAGGTGGCAGGACTCATTGGTAGCGGGAAATCATTGCTGGACGAAGACTGGACCGACTCTGGGATACCATGTTAATGTTAAGTCTTGGTGACTTAATACCTAATTAACGTTCAAATTGGCCGATAGGGCGGCGCCACTTGATCTACAACAATAGTGCAAAATGTCCTGCTTATGCAAGCTATTTATTTACTTAAAATTTATAAATGTACATAATTAGATTATAATACCATAGGATTAGGCTGATTGGTTCAATGATAAACAAAATAAATAAGTTAAAAATAAAATAAAAAATGTGCTAGGAAACCAGAAATTTAAATATATCCAATCCCATTATAAAAGTAAGTATGATTTCCGCTTCATCAGTAGTAATTTTGAAATAAAGATATTAATTGTCGGATAAAATTGAGATTATCGCTTGGATGTGTTCAGTCAGGTGCTGGGGAGTTTGTAGGCACCGGGAAATTCGACAATTTTTCTGTATTTTTCATAAAATTTCTATTAGACCGGGCGCGGGCGTCAAGAGACATTCCGTATGCAAAAACAGTTGACCGCATTCTGATTGATGATTTAAGTTATTTAAGATAGACTTCAAAAATAAAATCGTGGATGTTGCCGGACGAAATTACTGCCAAAAAAAATAATAATAATTTTTTTTAAAAACTACCGTCTATTAAGGCCGTGTGACATTTGTGTAAATTTTGTACAAAATTTAATACTAAATGGTAACTAACCAATAGAAAGCGCGTGTTAGTATCCATCAAACGTTTTCTATTGGTTAGTTATCATTTAGTACTAAATTTTGTACAAAATTTACACAAGTATCACACGGCCTTTAGCTTCAAAATGCCACCTTGGTCGCGTAGATATCTCTAATGAAAAAAATTTTACATTTTTTACAAAATTTTAATCTTTAATGGAAGGCCAGTGGCGGTTTTAGAACTTATGAGGCCCCAGGCGCAATTCAATTTTGAGGCCCCCCTCTAAGTGTTTTCACTAATCCTACACTCCCTAAAGGAATTGATTAGAGCCCCTGGTGCCCGGGGGCCCATTCACAAGCACAGCAGACGATTTATATTCTTTTAATACTATTTTTTACTAAAAATTGCACTGAAATCAAAATATCTGCATATCTAAGGCAACTTGGGGCTTAGAATTTTTTCATTATTTTTCCTGTGTTTATTACAACAGAGTTAATATTTTCATGAAGTTTCAGAATATTTGAACAAAATTAAATTTTTATCAAAAAATTTAAATCAAAAATTGCACTGAAATCAAGATAACTACAAATCCGAGGCATCTTAGGCCTTAGAATTTTTTAGTTATTTTTCCTATGTTTATTACAACAGGAATTTAATTAATAAAAATTAAATTTTCCTTATTTTGAGGCCTCTTGATTTACGAGGCCTTAAGCGCGCGCCTCTTAGTCCAGTCATTCTACGAACGACATAATGATAAAGTTGAAAATGATACTACCCGGAAGCAAAAATGGGGTCTTCTAGACTAGAAGAAAAAATTCTAAGAATGATAGCGCTTTTTGCATCGCCCTAGCTGGTGTAGAACATAACCTACAAAATTAACCAAAGCCGAAAAACCGGTTTTTTGCGATTTAAGAATAAACGAAGCATCTTACAAAAGAAATTTAAATTAGAAAGTTATAGATAATGAAAAACTCTATCAAATGCGACCAGAAAAATGGAAATTCGTTATTTATTTTCGGAGAAAATCGAAAAATAACAGTCAAAAATTGTTTTTTTGTTGTTTTTGCTGTGTTCTTTATAATTTGAAAATTAAATTATTCTTTGTTCGAGGAAAATGTTGCCTCTGTCGAGTAGAAGAAGAGATTTTTTGAAAAATTTCAAAAAATGAATAATGCACGATTTATAGCGGAATTACGAAAAAATTACCTTTTCGTAAATCGGCCACTGCTCACGATGGAGATGACCTAAGCGGTCGGCAATCGGTGGTCCGCGGACCACTGGTGGTCCGTGGCGTAATTTTAGTGGTCCGCGAAAAAATTCTGATATATTTCAATTTACTGAGCTCATTTAATAAAATTTTTAATTAAAAAAATCTTAAACGTGTAGATGATGATTATGATTAAAAAATAAATTGTTGTTAAGCTGTCTCCAGTGGCGGATTTTCGAAGAGGCCTCAAAATTCAGCTCTCAAAATAAAAAAGAATAAATATTTTATTTAATTATTGAATTGCTGTAGATTTTAAAGGTAGTGAAAATGTTTAGGAAAGGGGCTCAAAAGTTCTAAAACAGCCCCTGGCTATTTGTAAAAATAGGCTCCTCGCATGCTGCTCGGAGCAAATATTAGCGTGAGATTCAATAAGTTTGGTTAATTATGTATGACATAGGGTTAAAAAAAGGTTATTCAAAAAAATTTAGCGATCAAAGTGAATAATTAAAAAGTTAGTGGTCCGCGAAATTTAAATTGTCAATTTAGTGGTCCGCAATACCTAAAAGGTTGCCGACCGCTGCTCTAGATGATCTCCATCGTGAGCAATGACCGATTTACGAAGAGGTTATTTTTTCGTAATTCCGCTATAAATCGCGCATTTTTCATTTTTTGAAATTTTCCAAAAAAGCCGATAGGAAAAACCTATCGAATACGATTAGAAAAATAAAAGTTCGTTATTTATTTTCCTCGAACAAGGAATAATTTAATGCAAAATTGTAAAAAAAACACAACAAAAACAAAAAAAGCAATTTTGGACTATTATTTTTCGATTTTCTCCAAAAATAAATAACGAAGTTTTATTTTTCTAATCGCATTCGATAGGTTTTTCCATTATCTACAACTTTCTAATTTAACTTTCTTTTGTATGATGCTTCGTTTATTCTTAAATCGCGAAAAAACGGTTTTTCGACTTTGGATAATTTTTTAGGTTATGTTCTACACCAGCTAGGGCGATGCAAAAAGCGCTATCTTTCTTAGAAGTTTTTCTTCTACACGACCCCATGTTTTGCTTCCGGGTAGTATAATTTTCGTATTTTTTCGTAGAATTACTCCACTATCTTGCGCCTGTTGGGAAATCCGCCACTGTGGAAAGCCCACCGGAAAACTCAAGGCAGCTCGGTTGGCCAGTACGCGCCTGCATTTACTTCACGGAAAAATAACATAAGTAGATAAATTAAGGGATGTATAAAAGATTTATTTTAAATCGGCAATAGTTAATCCACATAATATTTTTAAACTTACTGATTTTAAGGAAGAAAATATTTAATTTTCAAGAAAGTGCTTATTGCACAGGAATTTTCAAATAAAATATACGGAATTTTAACAGTAGCAACTCCAGTTGACACCCATTAATTTAATTAAATTACCACTTGTTGAACTTTTCATCGGAAATACAGTAACGAACAGGTATGATAATTAATTACTTTATTAATTTTAAAGACAGATCTTGAATATACCTTGGCATTTATTATTATTATTTTAAAAGATGCATTTTTAAATATTTTGATTAAAAATCAATCAACTGATGAGTAAACTTCTCTATATTATTATTATTATTATTATTACTATTGACCTAGTAATACTGTAGATAAACCGAGCATAAGTAATTGCCTAGCTTTAGTAATTAGGGTTTTTGGAATCCGTTGAAAGATCGGGTTACCCTCGATTTCATAAAACTTTTAACGAACAACTAACGGATAATTTCTATTGGCCTAGCTTCTTCATCTTCTTCTCGGCTCCGTGGAATAGGCTATGCTGCCCGGAGCAGGACATTTGAACGCGGCCGTTTGAACGCGACCGGTTGAACGCGGCCGTTTGAACGCAGAGACGATTGAACGCAGAGACGTTTGAACGCGAGGACGTTTGAACGCAGGGACGTTTGAACGCGAGGACGTTTGAACGCAGGGACGTTTGAACGCAGGGACGTTTGAACGCGAGAAATTGCACCTTCCCTCGACTTATTAATGACGCACTTTATTATTACCAAATTAGGGCAAAAGGTAGATCCACCGGTCGAGGTTAGGTTAGTGTTAGGAATCGACTTTTATTTAAAGAGAGGATCATTATTAAAAGGTAGATCCCGGTTGATGCTAGGTTAGTGTTAGGAAACGACTTTTTTTTAAAGAGGTCATTAAAAGGTAGATCCACCGGTCGAGGCTAGGTTAGTGTTAGGAATCGACTTTTATTTAAAGGTAAATCCCGGTTGAGGCTAGGTTAGTGTTAGGAAACGACTTTTTTTTAAAGAGAAGGTCATTAAAAGGTCGGTAGCTAATCCAATTATCTAATTAAGTACATATCTAATTGCTCGCGTTCAATCGTCTCTGCGTTCAAACGGTCGCGTTCAACCGGCTGCGTTCAAACGGTCGCGTTCAACCGGCTGCGTTCAAATGTCCTAGACCGTATGCTGCCTATTCCGGCACTCTTCTTTTCCTCGGTGGACATATGCTTCTTCTTCCTGAAATCCCGGCTCTCAAAACTGTTTAAGGGCATAGTCGCCCTTTTGATTAAAGGGTCCATTTTATTATACTCATTCCATTCCATTTTATTGCGTCACTTATGGACATATTTGGGATTTTCATTTGTTTTCAATTTTTTTAAGGTCAGAAAAACTTATAGCTATACCTATATCCAATTTTGTATGCCTGAATTATAGTAATTATGACTCCAATAATTTAAAAGATCCAAAAATATTCCTTAACTATAAACTTAAAAATATTTGTTTTAACTCAGTTTATCATAATATAATATTTAAAAGTGGATAACCCGAGCTCTAAAGATTTTCAATAATTCGTAAACCTGTTTGTGGAAATTCCAGAAAAACAAAAAATACGTAGTCAAACTGCTAATATTCTTCTTATTTAATTATTACAAAAAGTTTGTGTTTTCAGACATAAAACTTCGCCAACATTCGTAAGTTCACTTAATCCTTCGACTTGATTTTAAACCAGTTATATATGAATATTATAGTTGAAAATAAAGTTTACCACAGCCAACATCAAGCTAGAAAATGTTAGAAAAGGCTTTTGTTGTTATTATTACAATTTTTACTTTTTACGTAAATTCGCATGCATATCCAACTCAAGGATGTTCAGTTTTCCAATATGCGTCCTTTAATGGGGCTAAAATTGGAAAAGTCGAATTTGGAAATGACAATAGTGGCTCATATAGGCTGACCGTTAATATGTCTGTTGCGGTGGTTTCACCAAATCCATATGAATTTGGGGTATGTAATGTATACTTTTCATTTAATTTTTCAAACATTGCATAAAAATCATTAGATGCATCGTTAGTTAAATCGCTAGATATTTCATATTCGTTGATTATACCTTACCCCTAATCTGAAAATATTATCTGTGGTGTAAAGGAAAAGGGTCAAACTTTATTGACTTATCCCATTTTGCCATTACACCTCAGATAATTATATTGTATAATATATTTAATTTAATATTATAATATTAATTTTAGAACATCAAATTGGAGTTGCGTTCGTCAGTTAATGATATATTAAAAGGTAATCCATTAGTTTACTTTATTTATTTTCCAAGTCAAACTTATTTACCTAAACCAACCAGAATCGAATTTAATGGAAGAGTTTACTGCAATGGAATTACAGAACCAGGCAAGAATAAATTCATCAAATAGTATTTTTTTTAATCTAAAATTTATTTTAGCTAAACCGGGAGTTTCAATTACAAACTTTTGGGCTCATACTTTTATTCGTACCGGTGGTGTACCACAGTATAAACCCGAATATAAACCTGAATATAAACCTAAACCTGAATATAAACCTGAACCTGAATCGGTAGAGGAAGAGGGAGCAATAAGTAAAACTCGCGATTGTATTAATAGTACGTCGACGGGCCTGACACCTGGATTGCAACATAGAAATGCCTGGTCACCTCTCAAGTTTCTCGAACATTCTTCATATAGTTACAAGTGCAAAGAAGTTATACACAGACTATAAGTAAGTTAAAAAATGATATTTAAAATATTTTTACGTATATTTCTTATAAAAAATGATATTTTTCAAAAATTTTTGCTCACAACGAAGTCTTTACAATTTGATATAAAAAAGTTTATAAAAACGTTAATATTCAAATATGAAAAATAAAAGTTATTGCAAGTTTTAGTATACCCACCTTATTTCAATGTACCATAAGTAAGTTAAAATTGCAAATTTATATCAGTTACTTGGGCAGAGGGCATTATAAAACTACATCATCTATCACAAACGCCACCCTCTGAAAGGTAACCCCTAATGGGAGAGTTAACCCAATCGGAGTGCCGCGTTCGAAACAATCCCGAGAAACTCTCAGGTTTTGTTGGCCACGATGGTAAATGTAGGCTCGCTCGCAATTCGTGTGGAAAGCGGGGACCGTAGGTTCTGAAATAAACTCTGTAGCCAGGGGTAGAAAAAAACACAGAGATCTGAACAAGTGTATAATAAAACAAATTACAAAATTAGAGACGTGCTCTCTGCTGACAAACAATAGCAACCGAACCGGCTGGTTATTAATAAAACACAGCCCACTGACTTTACTGTCAAACAAGCGTTCGCAACAACAAATGCAAATGCACAGTTCTGTATTAAAAATGGTGCTGACAACAACACACGTCAGAGACAAAATGGATACTAAAAATAATGACTCACCCCAAGAGCTCTTGGAAGATCTTAAAATGGTGACAAGTATGCCACTTGCAACCGACGTGTCCTCTGGTAGAATGAGGACTGGCATTCGCATCAATTAACACAGAAGCACCTGGACAGCTTCGCAACTCCAGACGCACTTGTCAAACTGGCCTCGATTATAAAAAAGTGCAGATACAGTTGCTGGAACGGTTGGAATGATGTTGAAATGATGTTAAAGTAAAGTTGGATAGATGTAGTATAGATGTAAATGGTGAAATAGTTGACCATAACCCAAAAAAGTAAAATTTTGGTCCGTGTTTGTCAACACAGAATCGAGCCTTCACGAGTGAGCTCGAGCTGATACGAATCAGAAAATGCCTGCGTCGATAGAAATGCGCGTGAGCACGATAGCATCGGCCACATGTGGATACAGAAAAATGCTACTGTGTACCGGTGGTATCCCAAATACACGTACAGGACCGCAAAAAATCACTGGTCACAATGATATAAACTTCAATGACGTCACTCAAAGATTTCTGCCAAAAATGATGTTATTACGCACTTAAATATTCTCTCGACCGTTTTCTATCATTGCCAGGCACTCACTCCCGTTACCTAGTGTCCCTTCTACCTCCAAGCGCGTGTCACATGACAGCCCTAACCAAATGTTAATTCGAAGGTCAGTAACACAAGGCAGATATTAAAATATCTGGAAAATTAAGACTGGGCCGTACTCAGAATATTTGAGTAATTATTTGTGGAGAAGTTTATGCAACAGAACTAAAATTCGTTACACATCTTTATTAAATCATACCTTATTATTAAGCCAATCAATGTTTTTTCAGAATACACTGTATTACTGAAGGGTAAGTATAATTTTTTGGACAAACTTACAACTTTGCTATTTTTCCTTCAAATTGGATTATTATAATAGGAATTTTCGGAAAATGGGGAAATTCAAACATTTCACTACAAAAGAACGGCAATTAATCATCAAGTTGTATGTTGAAAAGAAAATATGCAAAAAAATTGCTGAGTTATTAGGTAAATCTACCACTTCAATTTTTAAAGTAATTCATGTTTTTCGAATGGAAGGTAGAGTAGCACCGATAAAGCGCCAGGGCCGGCCAAAAATTACCACGAAAAGGCAAGATAATAAAATTCAGGCAATTTCCAATACCGATCCAAATTTATCTGCCCCAAAAATTCGTGCTAAACTTGAATTAGAGTCCCTAATTAAGTTATCTACTCAAATAATATGACGTCTACTTTATGCAGATAAAAAGAAAGGTCGAGTTCCACGAAATATACCGTACTTAAACAAGATAAATATAATGAAAAAGATGTAATATCATGCAGAACATGTTTTAAAGTCAAAAGATTTTTTGGATTAGATCCTATGGACCAATGAATCTACGATTCGATTAAAATATAGCCATGGGAGAATGTACGTGTGGCGAAAACAACTGAAGTTTTGTCTTTTAAGTGTACAAAACCTACCTTAAAGTCATTTGGCAAAGGTGTATGTCCTCTGTTGCCGTTGGCAAAATAGTAATAGTAATTTTTGAAGGTAAAGTTACCGCTGTAGTATACTTAAAACTCTTAAAAGATGTAATAATACCTGAAGGAAAGAGGTTAATTTGTGAAAAATTTATACTGTAACAAGATAATTCTCTAATACAAATTATTTAAATAATACAAGTATAAATGTTTTAACTTGGTCCCTGCCGAGTCCTGATCTTTCACCCATTGAAAACTTATAGTCTTTACTAAAACGTCGTGTAGTTAGAGAAAGCACCTAGAAATTTGGACGAAATACGGGCTTTCATTACTGAAATTTGGTACAAGATTAGTCCAATCGAGTGTCAGAAGCATACCAAATCACTCTCTTCCAGAATAGCACTCATTTCGGAAAGAGAAGGTGCCCATTGTGGATAATAAATAATTTTTTAACTTACTTTTGGAACGTATTTTTTCTTATGTTATTCAATTTTATTAATTTTTTCCTATGTTAAAACAAAACTTTTATTTTTTTTATACTTATAATCAATTAATAAAACAGTAATGAGTAATTAAATGTTAAAATCATTAAAAAAAATTGTCAAAAAATATTAAAATTACCATTAAAAACTTAAAAAATAATTTTTTAACTTACTTATGGTAGACTGTGTAGTAGTAACCAAAATATTGTAATTTAAAATCAGGCGAATGAACAGTTTAAATTAAAAAATACAGTTTAAAGTAGTCCAGTTTTTCATGAGAGTAATTTGTCCATCAGGTAGGAGAATACTGTTTACAATAATAAATAATAAACTAAATAGTCTTTGAGAATGACATAAAACTAAAATTTTAATGTGTATACCCAAATCGTTAAATAATTATTTATATTATATTAATTATTAATAAATTTAATAATATTAATAGAGCCGACATTGTGATCCACAAAGGCACCATGAAGAATTAAGAAAATAAATGGAATTTTTATTAATGTAATATAATGTCATGAAATTAATTTCAATAATAATTATTGTAGATGCTACTCAATAAATTATAGAAATAATCTCAAAAATATTGTTTTCATTCTTGTAAAGGTAGATTTCCTAAGATGAAATCCAAAATCAAATGAAGCTGTTTTGTAGGGCAAAATTATGTAAATAAAATTCTTGAATTTGTGATTGTGAAAACCGTGAAAACAGATGATAACTGACCAAAAAAGGGGTCTGCGATCACAATCAAAATCTAGGCCATCCCGTGCACATCTGCAAGACTGAAAGGCTTTATAATTAAACATGTGATTTGGCAAAGTTCAAAATAAAAATGGAAATAGCCTTTATGTGTGATGATGTGTCCTCTTGAAAAGGGTTTCTTCATCGAGGACATGCTTCCATTGCAACGAATAGCATGGTTAAAAAAACAGACATGAGTGAAAGTAAGAGACCATGTGGTCAAAGATAACTTTGATAATGTAACAAAAATGTCGACGATTGTGTTGAAGTAAGTAGGCAGTTTATATACAGGGTGTCCCCGCACTCACTTTACATAACTTAGGTGGTGATAGAGGACACTTTTCTAAGAACAATATTTAACAAAATTTTTTTTCGAAATTCTAACCCTCGAGAGTTAGGCCTCTTTAAAGCATTTTTTTTTTTTTATTTCCAACTTGACGTGGCCATAGCTCCGAAAATAATCATTTTTCAGTAAAAATGGTTTAGTGCTTTTTTAAGGAGCGTGAAATAATCTACAAAACTAGGTTTACACCTTTTCTTATCTAAAATCAACGGCTTTCGAGTTATGAATTAAAGTAAGCTAAAAAATGTCGAAAAATTTGAGCTTTTCTTTTTTTTTGGTTTTCTTCAAAGCCCTGTATCTTTTAAACGAAACATTTTACAAAAAATCTGACGCCCCATTCCGGATAGGAAATTTAACGGACTACAACTTTTGTCTAGTAAAAATTTTTGAGAAACTAATCCATTTCACAGAAAATCAGAAAATAATAAACAAGGCAGCCACAAAACAAAAAATTAAATTCACAAAATTTTAATTTTTTTTGAAAAATTATTTTATTAATTAATTTTAAACTATTAGATTATTTAAGTAAATGTTGAAAATGACTACCTTCATTTTCAATACACAGTCGTGCTTGTTTTAAAATATGCTTTATTGTATTATTTATAAAATTTCCTTTTTTGTTAAGAGCCGCATTATAGCAGGGGTGGTCAACAAAGTCGAGGGATTGACCGGTCGATCACGAGGCCAATTTTGGTCAATCGGTGAGTGTGAAAAGTGTCAAAAATTCAAATTTCTGCGATTAAAAGTGTCGAAAAATCGACTTTTTTCGATTTTTTCGACAAACATCTTTTAAAACAATCACGACTGTGTATTGAAAATGAGGGTGGTAATTTTCAACAATTACTTTATTAATGTAATAATTTAAAATTAATTAATATAAAATAATTTTTCAAAAAAAATAAAAATTTTGTCAATTTAATTTTATGTTTTGTAGCTGCCTTGTTTGTTATTTTCTGATTTTCTGTGAAATGCATTGGTTTTTCAAAAATTTTTACTAGACAAAAGTTGTAGTCCGTTAAATTTCCTATCCGGAATGGGGCATCAGATTTTTTATAAAATGTTTCGTTTAAAAGTTTTGAAAAAAAACAAAAAAATAAAAAGCTAAAATTTTTCGACATTTTTTAACTTACTTTAATTCATAACTCGAGAGCCGTTGATTTTAGACAATAAAAGGTTTAAATCTAGTTTGTAGATTATTATTTCACGCTCTTGAGAAAAGCACTATACCATTTTTACTGAGAAATCAATCTTTTCGGGGCTATGGCCACGTGAAGCTGGAAATTAAAAAAAATGCTTTAAAGAGGCCTAACTCTCGAGGGTTTGAATTTAGAAAAAATTTTTTGTTAAATATTGTTCTTAGAAAAGTGTCCTCTATCACCACCTAAGTTATGTAAAGTGAGTGCGGGGACACCCTGTATAATCAAAAAGGACTCTATGGAGATGGAGAGGTTGCTAGGAACAAATTTAACGTCAAAGAGTGAAATCAACAAGCTAGGTAAGGCACAGATTATCCTTCCAAAGTGAAGGCAGTGCAATGAAGTTCCCAAATTATCCTTCCAAGGAGAAGGTTGTGAATAGTTAGTTGAATTGTTGAATGCAGCAACAATTTTTAATGTTTTTCGATAATTTCATATAGCACCACCGAGCGCCACTTATAATTTTGTTTGGCACTACTTTCGTCCAGCAACATCCACGATTTTATATTTTAAGTCTTTCTTAACTTAAATTTTCAATCAGAATGCGGTCAACGGTTTTTTCATACGGAATGTTTCTCAGCGCCTGCACTATATGGTTGTTGTTTTTTCTAAGTTTAATAGCCTTTAATCTTTAATGGAAGGCCAGTGGCGGTTTTAGAACTTATGAGGCCCCAGGGGCAATTCAATTTTGAGGCCCCCCTCTAAGTATTTTCACTAATCCTATACTCCCTAAAGCAATTGATTAGAACCCCTGGTGCCCGGGGGCCCATTCACAAGCACCGCAGACGATTTATGTTCTTTTAATACTATTTTTTACTAAAAATTGCACTGAAATCAAAATAACTGCAAATCCAATGCATCTTAGGGCTTAAAATTTTTTTGTTATTTTTCCTGAGTTTACTACTACAGAATTGATATTTTCATAAAATTTCAGAATATTTGAACAAAATTAAATTTTTATAAAAAAATGTAAATCAAAAATAGCACTAAAATCAAAATTACTGCAAATCTAAGACAACTTAGGGCTTAGAATTTTTTCGTTATTTTTCCTATGTTTATTACTACAGAATTAATATTTTCATAAAATTTCAGAATATTTGAACAAAATTAAACTTTTAACAAAAAATTTAAATAAAAAATTGTACTGGAATCAAAATAACTGTAAATCCAAGGCATCTTAGGGCTTAGAATTTTTCCGATATTTTTTCCTGTGTTTATTACAACAGAGTTAATATTTTCATATGGTTTCAGAATATTTGAACAAAATTAAATTTTTATCACAAAATGTAAATCAAAAATATAGCACTGAAATCAAAATTACTGCAAATTTAAGGCAACTTAGGGCTTAGAATTTTTTCTTTATTTTTTCTGTGTTTATTATAACGGTATTAATATTTTCATCAAATTTCAGAATATTTGAACAAAATTAAAATTTTATCAAAAAAAAATCAGCACTGAAATCAAAATATCTGCATATCTAAGGCAACTTGGGGCTTAGAATTTTTTCATTATTTTTCCTGAGTTTATTACAACAGAGTTAATATTTTCATGAAGTTTCAGAATATTTGAACAAAATTAAATTTTTATCAAAAAATTTAAATCAAAAATTGCACTGAAATCAAGATAACTACAAATCCGAGGCATCTTAGGCCTTAGAATTTTTTAGTTATTTTTCCTATGTTTATTATAACATAGGTAATATTTTCATAAAGTTTCAAAATATTTGAACAATATTTTTTTAATTTTTATCAAAAAATTTAAATCAAAAATTGCACTGAATAACAGACCAACAGATTTGACTAATTTATTGACATACAGTTTTAATGTAAAAAATGCAGAGCTTCATTGGACAATATGCGCATGATATTTTTTATTTGTCCCTAATAAGCTTAATATCTGTAGATAGATTCTGAATAAATTGAGTTATAAAAAAAAAACTGAATCAAAATAACTGCAAATCTAAGGAATCTTAGGGCTTAGAATTTTTTCGTTATTTTACCTGTGTTTATTACAACAGGAATTTAATTAATAAAAATTAAATTTTCCTTATTTTGAGGCCTCTTGATTTACGAGGCCTTAAGCGCGCGCCTCTTACGCCTGTTGGGAAATCCGCCACTGTGGAAGGCCCACCGGAAAACTCACGGCAGCCCGGTTGGCCAGTACGAGCCTGCATTTACTTCACGGAAAAATAACATAAGTAGATAAATTAAGGGAAGTATAAAAGATTTATTTTAAATCACCAATAGTTAATCCACATAATATTTTTAAACTGATTTTAAGGAAGAAAATATTTAATTTTCAAGTAAGTGCTTATTGCACAGGAATTTTCAAATAAAATATAGGGGATTTTAACAGTAGCAACTCCAGTAGATTCCAATGATTTAATTAAATTACCACTTGTTGAACTTTTCATCGGAAATACAGTAACGAACAGGTATGATAATTAATTACTTTTTTAATTTTAAAGACAGATCTTGAAAATACCTTGGCATTTATTATTATTATTTTAAAAGATGCATTTTTAAATATTTTGATTAAAAATCAATCAACTGATGAGTAAACTTCTCTATATTATTATTATTATTGACCTAGTAATACTGTAGATAAACCGAGCATAAGTAATTGCCTAGCTTTTTTAGTAATTAGGGTTTTTGGAATCCGTTGAAAGATCGGGTTACCCTCGATTTCATAAAACTTTTAACGAACAACTAACGGATAATTTGTATTGGCCTAGCTTCTTCATCTTCTTCTCGGCTCAATGGAATAGGCTATGCTGCCTATTCCGGCACTCTTCTTTTCCTCGGTGGACATATGCTTCTTCTTCCTGAAATCCCGGCTCTCAAAACTGTTTAAGGGCATAGTCGCCCTTTTGATTAAAGGGTCCATTTTATTATACTCATTTTATCATAACCAATAATATTCAAATTATACGACATAAAGTAGTTTACTTTTCTAAGAATAAAAGTAATCCGTATATTCTAATAAACTAAAATAGTTAAATAACTTTTTTTATTGTACGAATACTAAGAAAAATATTTGGGATTTTCATTTGTTTTCAATTTTTTTAAGGTCAGAAAAACTTATAGCTATATCTATATCCAATTTTGTATGCCTGAATTATAGTAATTATGACTCCAATAATTTAAAAGATCCTATAAACTTAAAAATATTTGATTTAACTCAGTTTATCATAACATAATATTTAAAAGTGGATAACCCGAGCGCTAAAGATTTTCAATAATTCGTAAACCTGTTTGTGGAAATTCCAGAAAAACAAAAGATACGTAGTCAAACTGGTAATATTCTTCTTATTTAATTATTAAAAGAAGTTTGTGTTTTCAGACATAAAACTTCGCCAACATTCGTAAGTTCACTTAATCCTTCGACTTGATTTTAAACCAGTTTTATATGAATATTATAGTTGAAAATAAAGTTTACCACAGCCAACATCAAGCTAGAAAATGTTAGAAAAGGCTTTTGTTGTTATTATTACAATTTTTACTTTTTACGTAAATTCGCATGCATATCCAACTCAAGGATGTTCAGTTTTCCAATATGCGTCCTTTAATGGGGCTAAAATTGGAAAAGTCGAATTTGGAAATGACAATAGTGGCTCATATAGGCTGACCGTTAATATGTCTGCTGCGGTGGTTACACCATATATAAATCAATTTGGGGTATGTAATGTATACTTTTCATTTAATTTTTCAAACATTGCATAAAAATCATTAGATGCATCATTAGTTAAATCGCTAGATATTATAATGTATGATATGATATGATATGAAATGATGATAATATAAAGGAAAAGGATCAAACTTTATTGACTTATCCCTTTTGCCATTACACCTCAGATAATTTTATATTGTATATATTTAATTTAATATTATAATATTATTTTTAGAACATCAAATTGGAGTTGCGTTCGTCAGTTAATGATATATTAAAAGGTAATCCATTAGTTTACTTTATTTATTTTCCAAGTCAAACTTATTTACCTAAACCAACCAGAATCGAATTTAATGGAAGAGTTTACTGCAATGGAATTACAGAACCAGGCAAGAATAAATTCATAAAATAGTATTTTTGTTAATCTATAATTTATTTTAGCTAAACCGGGAGTTTCAATTACAAACTTTTGGGCTCATACTTTTATTAGTACCGGTGTACCACAGTATAAACCCGAATATAGACCTGAAACTGAATATAAACCCGCTTATAACCCATACCCTGAAACAGAATATAAACCTGCAGAAGTAGACGATAATAACAACCCAGCGCCTATCGATATACTTCATATACCTGATACTCCTTCGATTAATAATAATAACAAAGTTAATACAAATGTTAATCCGATACAACATACGACTCCAAGAATTTCCGATGATCCACATACCACTTTCAAATCGGTACAGGTAGTAAGTACTAATTCAACTCGCGATTGTGTTAATACTACGTCGACACATGATGACCTGCCAGCTGGATTGAACAATCAAAATACCTGGTCAACTAACGTAATTTTCAAAAATTCTTCATATAGTTACAGGTGCAAAGAGGTCCACGTGACTAACACAAATACTCATACGGGTAGGTGTAATCCTTTTTTTCTTTAACATTTCAATTATTGTTCGATGAAAATTTGATTTTTCTCTCGAAAATAAATTATGTTTCCAAAATAATAAGGGTATTCACACTCCCTTGTAAATTCCGATGTATTTATACAAAATAGTGTATAACCACAACGAAATAAACAAGGGAGTGTGGATACCCTTATTATATTTTAAAATCAGTTCAATGCACAATTTAAAAAAATACAGTTTAAAGTAGTCCAGTTTTTCATGAGAATCATGTGTCCATCAGGTAGGGGATAACCTTCCCCTATGCACATTTCACTTATTTAATAAGAACATAAAATTATGTTAATTTTATTAGCTACAAACTTGATCAAAATAATAAATTAAAATTAACACTAAAATTAAGAAATCTTAAACCTTGTACGATACTGTTGACAATGATAATAAACTAAATTGTCTTTGAGAATGACGTAAAACTAAAAAATCGTTAAATAAAATTATTTTATTGGGGTATAAATTTTTTACAAATTTAATTTTTATTTGATTAATTACTTAAAATTTTAATTATTAAATTTAATCCTTCAGTTGCAGTAAGTACAAGCTAGAGCCGACATTGTGATCCACAAAGACACCATGAAGCATTAAGAAAATAAATCGAATTTTTATTAATGTAATAAAATATAATGTAATGAAATTAATTTAAATAATAATTATTGTAGATGCTACTCAATAAATTATAGAGATAATCTCAAAAATATTGTTTTTATTCTTGTAAAGGTAGATTTCCTAAGATGAAATCCAAAATCAAATGAAGCTGTTTTGTAGGGCAAAATTATGTAAATAAAATTCTTGAATTTGTGATTGGGAAAACCGTCGTATAATTCCAATTGATCTTGAGGGACAAACTTTGTTTATGAATATTACATGATGAATATAATTAAATTTGCCGTATGAACTATAGCGACGTTATAAGGTCATCGCATGTTTTATCTAATCAATTATATTAAAAACCGAATAAAAACGAAGATTTTATAAATAATATTGACAAGAATGAATTGAAAAGCGCATCAAAAATAAAAGCGATTTAAAATTATTCAAGACATGGTTAACCTTCCACAAAGTCCAGCATCGTGCATAATATTATTTCGACTAACATTATCTCAAGGAATTATTGATAAAATTATGTTATGTGCAGACTTGTTTAAAAAACAATAAT
This sequence comes from Rhagonycha lutea, assembly GCA_958510855.1. Lineage (NCBI taxonomy): Eukaryota > Metazoa > Arthropoda > Insecta > Coleoptera > Cantharidae > Rhagonycha > Rhagonycha lutea. Next base: position 751,905 of record OY294039.1, read on the forward strand.
GATTTCTAATTCTTTAGCAGCATCACGGTTGTTAACGGAAAATCCAAGATATATGAATAATTAATGATATCCAAGAACCGTACAATAAAATATAATTTGAAATGAATTCGATATCTGATTTTGCAAACAAGCTTCGCTAATATTCGTAAGTTTATTTATTTTAACGACTTGATTTTAAACCAGTTTGATGTTAATACTTGTAGATAACAAATGTTGTGGCGTTTAGAATCGAGCAATAGCCAACACTTAAGCTAAAGAAATGTTGAAAAATGCGATAATACTCATTGCTCCATTTTTTTTTTGCGTTAACTCGCAGACGTATCCAAATCAAAACTGTCCAGTTTTTCGGTATGATAATCAAAATGGTATTACTATTGGAAGAGTGGAACTTCCAAATGATCGTAGTGGCAACTATGTGATCTCTGTTAATATGTCCGTTGCAGCATATCTATCCCAGAACGAGGTAAATAAATAATTATAGTTTTGTTATAACCATTTTATCAACCTTACGTCAATATAACCTTGCACTAACATAAAACTAAAACGGCTTTATCTATATTTAATTATACCGCATATCTACTAACCCCATAGACTCATAGAATTTCAAATTAGATGACAAACGTAAGTTGTTTCAATTAGTTTTCCCTATAAATTTTATATAAAACATACCCATGTATTTATGTAATAATTATCTGAGGAACTCTAATAAGAGCGAAACACGTGTCATAGTTGATATACATGCAAAAATTTACATTTTAAAATAGTTTTAAAATGATCCAGTAGAATTATAATACAACTTGAGTATTTGTTTGACAAAAATAATATAATATTTAAATTAAATCCCATTAAGCCCAAATTTATTTCTACGTGGTTCGTATTCCACGTGAAACTAGGTAAAATAAAACAAATAAAAAATGTATATTAGAATAAATTAGATATTTATCGTGATTATGGGATCCGGTTTGGTGATCAATATTTATTGATACCGGTATGGTTGTTAATGTAAAACGCGAATAGATAAAATATATTGTTATTTGTGAAATGGCTTAAAATGATGAAAAGTGCATTGAAAAATCTATTCTGTCAAAGTAGCACAATTTGGGTTTAGAATGTCTACAAGTCCAAATTATGTATTGTATTCTTTCCTAGCACAATTTTATTCATTTTTAGTACAATTGTACTCTTTTCCTAATCCCATTGCACATAATTTTAACACAATATGAACTTGTAAACAATCTAGACCCGATTTGGAAGGTTACCCACCCTTATTCTAAAACTAAAGCTTTTTATGTTTTGAAAACAATATGGCCTTTATTGCAATCGTGATATTATACACTTAACTATTCAATTTTACTTTCTGCCACTGATGGCTGCGACAAACACTGCTATCGAGATTATTAAGGCTGGGAATTTTTAACATTTTTGTATTCGAATATTCGTTCAAGAAATCACAAGAATATTCAAATTATTCGAATATTCGAATGAATATTTGAATATTCAAATTACTCGAATATTCGAATAATCCTATGAATAATTTGAATATTCGAATAATTTGGATATTCGAATAATTTGAATAGTGCCGTTGAGAAAATATTCATATTCGAATACTCGATTAGTTGATTATATTCGATTTTTTGCACCAAAAAACAGTTTTAGACCCTTTTTTTAATCTCTTGCTCTCCCATGGGGGGATTTGAAGGTTTGAATCCCCAAAAGCTGGGAATTTTTAACATTTTTGTATTTGAATATTTGTTAAAAAAATAACAAGAATATTCAAATTACTCGAATATTCGAATAATCATTCGAATAATTTGAATATTCGAATAATTTGATTCCCAGCCTTAGAGATTATTAGAAACATTTAGAACAATCGTCGCATACAGTGGCTGCTTGTAAAAAAAAATGGTCCCATAAGAATACTAGAAGAATTTATTCTAAACCCACTGTTCAATAAAAAAGTATTAAAATATGTAACCGACGCGACGGGCTAATGGCTAATATAATGTGGTGTTAGTTGCTTAACAAAATAATATTTACTTTTTAGAATATTCGAATTCAACGCCAAACTGATGCAAGTGATATAAGAAGAGGTTCTTCTCTCGTGTACTTTATAAATTTTCCAATTCAACGCCCACTACCAAAGCCTACTAGAATTGAATTTAATCAAGCAGTATACTGTACTGGACTACAAGAATCACGTAAAAATGCACCATAGTAAAATAGAAAATTCAATTTTTTAGACATGAATTTATGTTTTAGCTGAACCGGGAGGAGGTGCTACACATTTTTGGGCTACCGATTTTTTGGGAACGGGTGGCTCCCAAAGCCAAGTACCAATCATACCAATCATACCAAACACTCCTCCACCTGTAAGACCACAAGAAAACTTTCCGGAACCTATATACATCCCCCCAACACCTCCACCTGTTTTCTCTCCTCGGCCAATTACTATGCAAACTCCTGTAATAATAACATCGTCCATGATAACACGCCCGGCAACGCCGCTCCCAACACCATCAGTAATCCCTTCCTCCGAAGACTGCGGAATCTCTCCTGGGTCTTTACCACTAATAGTGGGTGGAGATGGAGTTGGAGAAAAACAATTTCCATGGATGGCAGCTATAATGGTCAAAATTAATGGTAGCACAACATCAGCTACTCACACGTATAAATGCACAGGCAGCTTGGTTTCCAATAAACACGTTATAACAGGTATGTACATTAGAACAGAACGCTTTAAAAATGTTATAGTAATTGTTACAATATTTGTCATCTAGAATTTTATTTCATTATTAAATTTTTTTGAATAATTTAAAATTTATCAAAAATAATCTAATCCAATTACGATTATGTAAAGTCTCGCTTCACATCAACATCTCGGGTTGTGCAACGCCTTACTTTACATAACTAGTTTCGTAAAACTATTACAACACACATTAATTTCAATCCAAAAATTAAATTCTTATTTCAGACATTGTAAATAATAATAAAAAAGTAATAATCATAATATTATATTAAACGGAAGTAAATCTTAAAAAGAAATTTCAAGAAAATTTCAAGAATATAGGTGTGATATTAGTATGTGTTTGTAAAATATAAATATAAATTAAACAAAAACTTAACTGAATGTTAAAATATTAGGATTTTAACTTTAAGCAAAGAACACAATACGAGAAATTTTATTTACTAAACACTTTAAAAACGTCTTTTATTCCAAATGACAAAGTAGAACCAGAAAATAGTTTGAAAATCTGACAAAGAATGAAAATATAGGGGGGGGGGTGCAAAAACGTGGAGTTTTTACGACAAAGTTGAAAAATATAGCAAATTTTAAGTAAAAATTAATGTTATTGCGATATAAAGATCTTTATTTCAAGGTTATTGCCCATCATCAGTCGCAACTAAACCGATAAAAAGAAAACAAAAATGAAAAAAATTGATCGGAAAATAAATAATTGAAACAAAAAATGTGAAAAGAATTATTGTGAAAAATGAAATCTAAGAAAAACTAAAGTTAAATCAACGATTAAAATACTACAGAAAATTAATTTAAAATGCTTACCACTTGAATAATAAATATAAACTAGGTTCCATCCACACGAGGAGTTAAAAACGAAATGAAGGTTAGAAAATTAAAATAACTAAAATTGTCACTGACAATAGAGAAGCATGGTGTACACAGTACCAACATGACTTGCACCCCCCCCCCCCTATATTTTCATTCTTTGTCAGATTTTCAAACTATTTTCTGGTTCTACTTTGTCATTTGGAATAAAAGACGTTTTTAAAGTGTTTAGTAAATAAAATTTCTCGTATTGTGTTCTTTGCTTAAAGTTAAAATCCTAATATTTTAACATTCAGTTAAGTTTTTGTTTAATTTATATTATATTAAACGATTTATTTCTAATTTCAGCTGGTCATTGTATAAAATACCAGAATATACTTCTTTATCAAGTTGAAGATATTCTAGTAATTTTTGGAATGATTGATATTTCAAATTGGTTTACCGACGACGAACGTATGGTTTCTAAAGTAAGTAAAGTTTCCGTACACCCAGACTATTCTTCGGAAAAGGGCGACTCCGATGTAGCAGTCTTTACTTTAAGTACGACATTTACAAGATTTACAACATTTGTAAGGCCAATTTGCATATGGAATGAAAGTGAAGATTTAGATCTTCTTGTAAATCAGATCGGTACGGTAGCAGGTTGGGGTAGCGACAAAAGCGGAACGGCGGTTATTGAATTTGCAGCATACGTAGATCTGCCAATTGTTTCACAAGTTACTTGCCTTCGTTCAAATCCAAAATTTAGAACAATAACATCTAGCAGAACATTTTGTGCTGGTAATTAATTAGGAAATAAAAATTAAATGGAATTTAAAATTAATTTTATGTTTTAGGTAACCGTGACGGAAAAGGACCTTGTAATGGAGATAGTGGCGCAGGGTTTATGATGAAAAGAAGTAACAGATGGACTCTTAAGGGGGTAGTATCTAGAGCGATAAATGATAGGAACACATGTGATCTTGATAATTATATTATATTCGCCGATATAGCAAAAATGAAAGATTGGCTACGTCAAGAGTTAATATAACAAAATCGTTAAGAAATTTAAACTCTGATGTATGTTGCTGTAATAATTATATAATTTTTATTTAAAAAGTGACATTCTTTTCATTTCATTTTTATTAAACCCTCCTTTCAAGAATAAAGTAAGTTTATATAATAACAATTTTAATTTTTCCTTTTCCATAAATTTGTTTTGCTCTCTCAATAACAAAGGTCACGATCCGCCACTGGATATAATAAGTAAAACAGTTGTTTCACCACCAGGTGGCGCTAAAATCGATGAAGAAATTTCTGTCAAGTGAAAATTATGACATTGATTGTTTTGCTTACATAATTATAAAATAAATGTCAGTTAATTCTGTGCTTTTTTCAGTCGCAAAAACCGGTAATTAATAAAATTATACTTTAGAACACTCAATCCATTTTATTCAAATTTATGTAACCATCATTCTGATATCACTTTTAAAAATTATCGTCTCATAACCTATTTACAAATAAAATATATTATTTCCTACAGGTTCACGGTATTTGCGACCAAGTGTAGCGTTATCTGCAAAAAGATTCCAAAGCGTGAATGAATCTAAGGGAAAATATTTTGTAATCAACGAGCCGGAGCCTAGTATGAACATGAATGATATCACAGGTGAGATCCGAGTATCTAAAGCGAGGAATCGAATAATTATAACCTCATTTTAATTCAGATCGTGCTGCACAAACTATATTTTGGACCGAAATGGCGCGAGGGTTTGCCGTGACATTGGCTCACATTTTCAAAGAGCCTGCCACTATTAATTATCCGTTTGAAAAGGGACCGTTGAGTCCACGTTTTAGAGGTGAACATGCTTTGAGGCGATATCCATCTGGAGAAGAAAGGTGTATTGCGTGTAAATTATGTGAAGCAATATGTCCAGCTCAGGTATGTGAAAAGTATTATAAATATTGTAATTTACGCAATAATAATTTTTTACCTTTCTGCTTTAGGCAATTACAATTGAAGCAGAAGAAAGAGCCGACGGTTCGCGAAGAACGACTCGGTACGATATAGACATGACAAAATGCATTTATTGTGGTTTCTGTCAAGAAGCTTGTCCCGTCGACGCCATCGTTGAAGGGCCAAATTTTGAGTTTTCTACTGAAACTCACGAAGAGTTATTGTATAATAAGGAAAAGTTGTTAAATAATGGTGATAAATGGGAATCGGAAATTGCAAGTAATATTCATGCAGATCACTTGTATCGTTAGACGATTTTAAAAATAAATAACGTGTAGATGTCGTTGTATTAGAATATAAATAAAATTATTTAGAAAATAGTCACCAATCTTCTCTAAATTGAAATCTTTTCGACATTTTGCAGCATTCATAAAATCATGAAAATTTGTGAAAGATCCCACTCCTTTATAAAAGACGAAATTTGAAAATTAAGCAAAAATATTGGGAAAATAAAAATTACTTACAAAAACTGCGTGATAGTTTAACTAAAAATTTTGAAAGCAAATTGTCCTCATTTTTGAATACTAGACAATGTTTAAAATAATGCTAGCTGTCCATTTAGGTTGTAGATTTCACTAATATGTATGAAAACCACAAAATTTAAATCGCATAAATACCCTCAAACTGATGCATACCTGAATTTTTTAAGAGGTACAAACAAACACAGGAAAAAAGTTTACATGGGGAATTATTTGATGTTACTTTTAGCTTTAGTGAAAATAAGGAAATTTTAAACTCACATTTTTCCAGAGAGGGGGAACAAGATGCATTTTTTCAGATATTTTTTTAAAAAATTATATATAATGTTTTATAAGCTGGTCTTCTAATGTTAAGGGGGGAAACACTAACAGCTCGAAATAGGGAATTTTTTATAGAAAATGTACGAAACGAATCTTTATCAAATTTTACATATACTTTATCAATTATTATTACTTATATATATAAAATAAAAAAAAATGTCGGCCTGTTTGTAGTCCATATACAGGGTATGTTATTTATTTGGTGGGAACATTACACCTGGTGATATTGAGGTTTTACGTCAATGTTGTAAGTTACCGGTTATTACTAATTTTAGTAAGCAATATAAAAAATTATAATGTGACAAAAGCATTTAAAATTTCAATCGTATGTTTAAGCGATACTGACTCGATATAGAAATATAGGTACTACGAGTACATTCAGACCTGATTACATTTTTTTCATACTGCCCAAATTATCAGTAAATAATTTTTATAATCACAAATTATACTTCTTGTAGTAAATTAAATAAATCTAACCTTTGTGTCCAACGATGCCAACTTTCTAGTGATAGTATGATACCATACCTGAAAATAATTTTTGTCTCATTTAGATTTTCAAAGTCATCAGAAGCTTAGATTAAAGATAAAAAATTTAACGAAATGTTTACTCTACTTCAAACACAAAAGCTTAAATTATTTAGGCCATTATAATAATGGTAATACTAGCAAACATTTTATACAGCAACGCATTATATTAGTAAACATGTAGAAATAAAAAATATTATGAAGAATTAAAAATACAGTGAGCTATGTGATAACATTGCCACCGACGCGACGTAGTGATTCTTAATATTTCTGGGAATCACAGGAATCTATTAAAATTAAACCCAGCTTATTTTACTAGATATTAGTTGTGATTTCAAAATTTTCTATCTAATGGAATATTAATAACAAGTACAGCTTCACCTATGCGTGCCAAAATGGCGACCATAAAAAATGCTCAGTTTTCCAACGCATCAAGAAAACGACGCGAAAAATTTCAACAAAAACATTGTTAGTACAAACTGCTGATAATACAATAGGTGTAAATTTGATCCGTTTGGTTTGTTTGAAAAAGGATAATCATGCGATAATACTTACACAAGAAAGTTTTCCCTATATTCCTAGGTCCTGGTTTGATGATAGGGCGACACTTCACCTTACACTAAACGTTCACAATATTCACATAACTAAAATTTTCACCAATTTCCATTTAAAACATGAAAATTCACTTCACTTCTGCAGAACGCGACGTGATGTGTTCAACTGCACTCGAAACAAAATCAAGTGAGCGGATATGACTCTTGGCGCAATCAGCGCCATTAGGTGTCAATACGTGTAAGCATAATTCGCTTTAATTTTTTTCTAAACCAGCCGTTTGTTGAGCGATTAATAGAAAACTGAAAGACAAAATGTTTTTAAACATTTTTTTGAGTTGGAGTTTGGATTTTTTGGACAACTATGAACTACGTAGAATGAGAAGTAAGCTACGCCTCTGTCGTGACTCAACTTATGACAATGACGACAACATTGGCGTAATTACATACTGAATGTAATTTAGGACGTAGCATCGTTAAAAGTTTGGCCAAATTTTTTAAATTTATGGCCAAAAGTAAAATAATTTAATTTTTGAAACTTTGATTTGCGTTTGTATTACTATTCACGCCTATGCTCAGTGGCGGTGATATGAGTAAGCGAATGTAAGCTATGTTTAAGGGCCCGGGATCATAAGGGGCCCTAACCTACCTTCCCATATACGGTTATTAAAATAAATAGACAATACCCAATAGCAATACTTTAATTATTATAGAACGTACAAAAATAAAAGATTTTGTATGCAAGTAAAAACCTTACGAACTTTTTTTTAGGGGCCCGTTTTGTATATTTGCTTACGGGCGAGATACTCCTGCACCGCCGCTGGTCAGAACCAATATTTTCATGCAGTTGCAGAATATTTGAACAAACTTTATTTTTTATCCAAAAATGTAAATCAAAAATCGCTCCGAAACCAAATCATCGGAAATTAAAGACAACTTTTGGTTTAGAATTTTTTCATTATTTTTCCTGGCTTTACTAGGTTGTAATCAATAGTTTTATGCAGTTGCAGAATATTTGAACAAACTTTATTTTTTATCCAAAAATGTAAATCAAAAATCGCTCCGAAACCAAATCATCGGAAATTAAAGACAACTTTTGGTTTAGAATTTTTTCATTATTTTTCCTGGCTTTACTAGGTTGTAATCAATAGTTTTATGCAGTTGCAGAATATTTGAACAAACTTTATTTTTTATCCAAAAATGTAAATCAAAAATCGCTCCGAAACCAAATCATCGGAAATTAAAGACAACTTTTGGTTTAGAATTTTTTCATTATTTTTCCTGGCTTTACTAGGTTGTAATCAATAGTTTTATGCAGTTGCAGAATATTTGAACAAACTTTATTTTTTATCCAAAAATGTAAATCAAAAATCGCTCCGAAACCAAATCATCGGAAATTAAAGACAACTTTTGGTTTAGAATTTTTTCATTATTTTTCCTGGCTTTACTAGGTTGTAATCAAAAGTTTTATGCAGTTGCAGAATATTTGAACAAACTTTATTTTTTATCCAAAAATGTAAATCAAAAATCGCTCCGAAACCAAATCATCGGAAATTAAAGACAACTTTTGGTTTAGAATTTTTTCATTATTTTTCCTGGCTTTACTAGGTTGTAATCAATAGTTTTATGCAGTTGCAGAATATTTGAACAAACTTTATTTTTTATCCAAAAATGTAAATCAAAAATCGCTCCGAAACCAAATCATCGGAAATTAAAGACAACTTTTGGTTTAGAATTTTTTCATTATTTTTCCTGGCTTTACTAGGTTGTAATCAATAGTTTTATGCAGTTGCAGAATATTTGAACAAACTTTATTTTTTATCCAAAAATGTAAATCAAAAATCGCTCCGAAACCAAATCATCGGAAATTAAAGACAACTTTTGGTTTAGAATTTTTTCATTATTTTTCCTGGCTTTACTAGGTTGTAATCAATAGTTTTATGCAGTTGCAGAATATTTGAACAAACTTTATTTTTTATCCAAAAATGTAAATCAAAAATCGCTCCGAAACCAAATCATCGGAAATTAAAGACAACTTTTGGTTTAGAATTTTTTCATTATGTGTCCTGGCTTTACTAGGTTGTAATCAATAGTTTTACGCAGTTGCAGAATATTTGAACAAACTTTATTTTTTATCCAAAAATGTAAATCAAAAATCGCTCCGAAACCAAATCATCGGAAATTAAAGACAACTTTTGGTTTAGAATTTTTTCATTATGTGTCCTGGCTTTACTAGGTTGTAATCAATAGTTTTACGCAGTTGCAGAATATTTGAACAAACTTTATTTTTTATCCAAAAATGTAAATCAAAAATCGCTCCGAAACCAAATCATCGGAAATTAACGACAACTTTTGGTTTAGAATTTTTTCATTATTTTTCCAGGCTTTACTAGGTTGTAATCAATATTTTCATGCAGTTGCAGAATATTTGAACAAACTTTATTTTTTATCCAAAAATGTAAATCAAAAATCGCTCCGAAACCAAATCATCGGAAAGTAAAGACAACTTTTGGTTTAGAATTTTTTCATTATTTTTCCTGGCTTTACTAGGTTGTAATCAATAGTTTTATGCAGTTGCAGAATATTTGAACAAACTTTATTTTTTATCCAAAAATGTAAATCAAAAATCGCTCCGAAACCAAATCATCGGAAATTAAAGACAACTTTTGGTTTAGAATTTTTTCATTATTTTTCCTGGCTTTACTAGGTTGTAATCAATAGTTTTATGCAGTTGCAGAATATTTGAACAAACTTTATTATTTATCCAAAAATGTAAATCAAAAATCGCTCCGAAACCAAATCATCGGAAATTAAAGACAACTTTTGGTTTAGAATTTTTTCATTATTTTTCCTGGCTTTACTAGGTTGTAATCAATAGTTTTATGCAGTTGCAGAATATTTGAACAAACTTTATTATTTATCCAAAAATGTAAATCAAAAATCGCTCCGAAACCAAATCATCGGAAATTAACGACAACTTTTGGTTTAGAATTTTTTCATTATTTTTCCTGGCTTTACTAGGTTGTAATCAATAGTTTTATGCAGTTGCAGAATATTTGAACAAACTTTATTATTTATCCAAAAATGTAAATCAAAAATCGCTCCGAAACCAAATCATCGGAAATTAAAGACAACTTTTGGTTTAGAATTTTTTCATTATTTTTCCTGGCTTTACTAGGTTGTAATCAATAGTTTTATGCAGTTGCAGAATATTTGAACAAACTTTATTTTTTATCCAAAAATGTAAATCAAAAATCGCTCCGAAACCAAATCATCGGAAATTAAAGACAACTTTTGGTTTAGAATTTTTTCATTATTTTTCCTGGCTTTACTAGGTTGTAATCAAAAGTTTTATGCAGTTGCAGAATATTTGAACAAACTTTATTTTTTATCCAAAAATGTAAATCAAAAATCGCTCCGAAACCAAATCATCGGAAATTAAAGACAACTTTTGGTTTAGAATTTTTTCATTATTTTTCCTGGCTTTACTAGGTTGTAATCAATAGTTTTATGCAGTTGCAGAATATTTGAACAAACTTTATTTTTTATCCAAAAATGTAAATCAAAAATCGCTCCGAAACCAAATCATCGGAAATTAAAGACAACTTTTGGTTTAGAATTTTTTCATTATTTTTCCTGGCTTTACTAGGTTGTAATCAATAGTTTTATGCAGTTGCAGAATATTTGAACAAACTTTATTTTTTATCCAAAAATGTAAATCAAAAATCGCTCCGAAACCAAATCATCGGAAATTAAAGACAACTTTTGGTTTAGAATTTTTTCATTATTTTTCCTGGCTTTACTAGGTTGTAATCAATAGTTTTATGCAGTTGCAGAATATTTGAACAAACTTTATTTTTTATCCAAAAATGTAAATCAAAAATCGCTCCGAAACCAAATCATCGGAAATTAAAGACAACTTTTGGTTTAGAATTTTTTCATTATGTGTCCTGGCTTTACTAGGTTGTAATCAATAGTTTTACGCAGTTGCAGAATATTTGAACAAACTTTATTTTTTATCCAAAAATGTAAATCAAAAATCGCTCCGAAACCAAATCATCGGAAATTAAAGACAACTTTTGGTTTAGAATTTTTTCATTATGTGTCCTGGCTTTACTAGGTTGTAATCAATAGTTTTACGCAGTTGCAGAATATTTGAACAAACTTTATTTTTTATCCAAAAATGTAAATCAAAAATCGCTCCGAAACCAAATCATCGGAAATTAAAGACAACTTTTGGTTTAGAATTTTTTCATTATTTTTCCTGGCTTTACTAGGTTGTAATCAATAGTTTTATGCAGTTGCAGAATATTTGAACAAACTTTATTTTTTATCCAAAAATGTAAATCAAAAATCGCTCCGAAACCAAATCATCGGAAATTAAAGACAACTTTTGGTTTAGAATTTTTTCATTATTTTTCCTGGCTTTACTAGGTTGTAATCAATAGTTTTATGCAGTTGCAGAATATTTGAACAAACTTTATTTTTTATCCAAAAATGTAAATCAAAAATCGCTCCGAAACCAAATCATCGGAAATTAAAGACAACTTTTGGTTTAGAATTTTTTCATTATGTGTCCTGGCTTTACTAGGTTGTAATCAATAGTTTTACGCAGTTGCAGAATATTTGAACAAACTTTATTTTTTATCCAAAAATGTAAATCAAAAATCGCTCCGAAACCAAATCATCGGAAATTAAAGACAACTTTTGGTTTAGAATTTTTTCATTATGTGTCCTGGCTTTACTAGGTTGTAATCAATAGTTTTACGCAGTTGCAGAATATTTGAACAAACTTTATTTTTTATCCAAAAATGTAAATCAAAAATCGCTCCGAAACCAAATCATCGGAAATTAACGACAACTTTTGGTTTAGAATTTTTTCATTATTTTTCCAGGCTTTACTAGGTTGTAATCAATATTTTCATGCAGTTGCAGAATATTTGAACAAACTTTATTTTTTATCCAAAAATGTAAATCAAAAATCGCTCCGAAACCAAATCATCGGAAAGTAAAGACAACTTTTGGTTTAGAATTTTTTCATTATTTTTCCTGGCTTTACTAGGTTGTAATCAATAGTTTTATGCAGTTGCAGAATATTTGAACAAACTTTATTTTTTATCCAAAAATGTAAATCAAAAATCGCTCCGAAACCAAATCATCGGAAATTAAAGACAACTTTTGGTTTAGAATTTTTTCATTATTTTTCCTGGCTTTACTAGGTTGTAATCAATAGTTTTATGCAGTTGCAGAATATTTGAACAAACTTTATTATTTATCCAAAAATGTAAATCAAAAATCGCTCCGAAACCAAATCATCGGAAATTAAAGACAACTTTTGGTTTAGAATTTTTTCATTATTTTTCCTGGCTTTACTAGGTTGTAATCAATAGTTTTATGCAGTTGCAGAATATTTGAACAAACTTTATTATTTATCCAAAAATGTAAATCAAAAATCGCTCCGAAACCAAATCATCGGAAATTAACGACAACTTTTGGTTTAGAATTTTTTCATTATTTTTCCTGGCTTTACTAGGTTGTAATCAATAGTTTTATGCAGTTGCAGAATATTTGAACAAACTTTATTATTTATCCAAAAATGTAAATCAAAAATCGCTCCGAAACCAAATCATCGGAAATTAAAGACAACTTTTGGTTTAGAATTTTTTCATTATTTTTCCTGGCTTTACTAGGTTGTAATCAATAGTTTTATGCAGTTGCAGAATATTTGAACAAACTTTATTATTTATCCAAAAATGTAAATCAAAAATCGCTCCGAAACCAAATCATCGGAAATTAACGACAACTTTTGGTTTAGAATTTTTTCATTATTTTTCCTGGCTTTACTAGGTTGTAATCAATAGTTTTATGCAGTTGCAGAATATTTGAACAAACTTTATTATTTATCCAAAAATGTAAATCAAAAATCGCTCCGAAACCAAATCATCGGAAATTAACGACATCTTTTGGTTTAGAATTTTTTCATTATTTTTCCTGGCTTTACTAGGTTGTAATCAATAGTTTTATGCAGTTGCAGAATATTTGAACAAACTTTATTATTTATCCAAAAATGTAAATCAAAAATCGCTCCGAAACCAAATCATCGGAAATTAACGACAACTTTTGGTTTAGAATTTTTTCATTATTTTTCCTGGCTTTACTAGGTTGTAATCAATAGTTTTATGCAGTTGCAGAATATTTGAACAAACTTTATTATTTATCCAAAAATGTAAATCAAAAATCGCTCCGAAACCAAATCATCGGAAATTAACGACAACTTTTGGTTTAGAATTTTTTCATTATTTTTCCTGGCTTTACTAGGTTGTAATCAATAGTTTTATGCAGTTGCAGAATATTTGAACAAACTTTATTATTTATCCAAAAATGTAAATCAAAAATCGCTCCGAAACCAAATCATCGGAAATTAAAGACAACTTTTGGTTTAGAATTTTTTCATTATTTTTCCTGGCTTTACAAGGTTGTAATCAATAGTTTTATGCAGTTGCAGAATATTTGAACAAACTTTATTATTTATCCAAAAATGTAAATCAAAAATCGCTCCGAAACCAAATCATCGGAAATTAACGACAACTTTTGGTTTAGAATTTTTTCATTATTTTTCCTGGCTTTACTAGGTTGTAATCAATAGTTTTATGCAGTTGCAGAATATTTGAACAAACTTTATTATTTATCCAAAAATGTAAATCAAAAATCGCTCCGAAACCAAATCATCGGAAATTAACGACAACTTTTGGTTTAGAATTTTTTCATTATTTTTCCTGGCTTTACTAGGTTGTAATCAATAGTTTTATGCAGTTGCAGAATATTTGAACAAACTTTATTATTTATCCAAAAATGTAAATCAAAAATCGCTCCGAAACCAAATCATCGGAAATTAACGACAACTTTTGGTTTAGAATTTTTTCATTATTTTTCCTGGCTTTACTAGGTTGTAATCAATAGTTTTATGCAGTTGCAGAATATTTGAACAAACTTTATTATTTATCCAAAAATGTAAATCAAAAATCGCTCCGAAACCAAATCATCGGAAATTAACGACAACTTTTGGTTTAGAATTTTTTCATTATTTTTCCTGGCTTTACTAGGTTGTAATCAATAGTTTTATGCAGTTGCAGAATATTTGAACAAACTTTATTATTTATCCAAAAATGTAAATCAAAAATCGCTCCGAAACCAAATCATCGGAAATTAACGACATCTTTTGGTTTAGAATTTTTTCATTATTTTTCCTGGCTTTACTAGGTTGTAATCAATAGTTTTATGCAGTTGCAGAATATTTGAACAAACTTTATTATTTATCCAAAAATGTAAATCAAAAATCGCTCCGAAACCAAATCATCGGAAATTAACGACAACTTTTGGTTTAGAATTTTTTCATTATTTTTCCTGGCTTTACTAGGTTGTAATCAATAGTTTTATGCAGTTGCAGAATATTTGAACAAACTTTATTATTTATCCAAAAATGTAAATCAAAAATCGCTCCGAAACCAAATCATCGGAAATTAACGACAACTTTTGGTTTAGAATTTTTTCATTATTTTTCCTGGCTTTACTAGGTTGTAATCAATAGTTTTATGCAGTTGCAGAATATTTGAACAAACTTTATTTTTTATCCAAAAATGTAAATCAAAAATCGCTCCGAAACCAAATCATCGGAAATTAAAGACAACTTTTGGTTTAGAATTTTTTCATTATTTTTCCTGGCTTTACTAGGTTGTAATCAATAGTTTTATGCAGTTGCAGAATATTTGAACAAACTTTATTATTTATCCAAAAATGTAAATCAAAAATCGCTCCGAAACCAAATCATCGGAAATTAAAGACAACTTTTGGTTTAGAATTTTTTCATTATTTTTCCTGGCTTTACTAGGTTGTAATCAATAGTTTTATGCAGTTGCAGAATATTTGAACAAACTTTATTATTTATCCAAAAATGTAAATCAAAAATCGCTCCGAAACCAAATCATCGGAAATTAACGACAACTTTTGGTTTAGAATTTTTTCATTATTTTTCCTGGCTTTACTAGGTTGTAATCAATAGTTTTATGCAGTTGCAGAATATTTGAACAAACTTTATTATTTATCCAAAAATGTAAATCAAAAATCGCTCCGAAACCAAATCATCGGAAATTAACGACATCTTTTGGTTTAGAATTTTTTCATTATTTTTCCTGGCTTTACTAGGTTGTAATCAATAGTTTTATGCAGTTGCAGAATATTTGAACAAACTTTATTATTTATCCAAAAATGTAAATCAAAAATCGCTCCGAAACCAAATCATCGGAAATTAACGACAACTTTTGGTTTAGAATTTTTTCATTATTTTTCCTGGCTTTACTAGGTTGTAATCAATAGTTTTATGCAGTTGCAGAATATTTGAACAAACTTTATTATTTATCCAAAAATGTAAATCAAAAATCGCTCCGAAACCAAATCATCGGAAATTAACGACAACTTTTGGTTTAGAATTTTTTCATTATTTTTCCTGGCTTTACTAGGTTGTAATCAATAGTTTTATGCAGTTGCAGAATATTTGAACAAACTTTATTATTTATCCAAAAATGTAAATCAAAAATCGCTCCGAAACCAAATCATCGGAAATTAAAGACAACTTTTGGTTTAGAATTTTTTCATTATTTTTCCTGGCTTTACTAGGTTGTAATCAATAGTTTTATGCAGTTGCAGAATATTTGAACAAACTTTATTATTTATCCAAAAATGTAAATCAAAAATCGCTCCGAAACCAAATCATCGGAAATTAACGACAACTTTTGGTTTAGAATTTTTTCATTATTTTTCCTGGCTTTACTAGGTTGTAATCAATAGTTTTATGCAGTTGCAGAATATTTGAACAAACTTTATTATTTATCCAAAAATGTAAATCAAAAATCGCTCCGAAACCAAATCATCGGAAATTAACGACAACTTTTGGTTTAGAATTTTTTCATTATTTTTCCTGGCTTTACTAGGTTGTAATCAATAGTTTTATGCAGTTGCAGAATATTTGAACAAACTTTATTATTTATCCAAAAATGTAAATCAAAAATCGCTCCGAAACCAAATCATCGGAAATTAACGACAACTTTTGGTTTAGAATTTTTTCATTATTTTTCCTGGCTTTACTAGGTTGTAATCAATAGTTTTATGCAGTTGCAGAATATTTGAACAAACTTTATTATTTATCCAAAAATGTAAATCAAAAATCGCTCCGAAACCAAATCATCGGAAATTAACGACAACTTTTGGTTTAGAATTTTTTCATTATTTTTCCTGGCTTTACTAGGTTGTAATCAATAGTTTTATGCAGTTGCAGAATATTTGAACAAACTTTATTATTTATCCAAAAATGTAAATCAAAAATCGCTCCGAAACCAAATCATCGGAAATTAACGACATCTTTTGGTTTAGAATTTTTTCATTATTTTTCCTGGCTTTACTAGGTTGTAATCAATAGTTTTATGCAGTTGCAGAATATTTGAACAAACTTTATTATTTATCCAAAAATGTAAATCAAAAATCGCTCCGAAACCAAATCATCGGAAATTAACGACAACTTTTGGTTTAGAATTTTTTCATTATTTTTCCTGGCTTTACTAGGTTGTAATCAATAGTTTTATGCAGTTGCAGAATATTTGAACAAACTTTATTATTTATCCAAAAATGTAAATCAAAAATCGCTCCGAAACCAAATCATCGGAAATTAACGACAACTTTTGGTTTAGAATTTTTTCATTATTTTTCCTGGCTTTACTAGGTTGTAATCAATAGTTTTATGCAGTTGCAGAATATTTGAACAAACTTTATTATTTATCCAAAAATGTAAATCAAAAATCGCTCCGAAATCAAATCATCGGAAATTAAAGACAACTTTTGGTTTAGAATTTTTTCATTATTTTTCCTGGCTTTACTAGGTTGTAATCAATAGTTTTATGCAGTTGCAGAATATTTGAACAAACTTTATTATTTATCCAAAAATGTAAATCAAAAATCGCTCCGAAACCAAATCATCGGAAATTAACGACAACTTTTGGTTTAGAATTTTTTCATTATTTTTCCTGGCTTTACTAGGTTGTAATCAATAGTTTTATGCAGTTGCAGAATATTTGAACAAACTTTATTATTTATCCAAAAATGTAAATCAAAAATCGCTCCGAAACCAAATCATCGGAAATTAACGACAACTTTTGGTTTAGAATTTTTTCATTATTTTTCCTGGCTTTACTAGGTTGTAATCAATAGTTTTATGCAGTTGCAGAATATTTGAGCAAACTTTATTTTTTATCCAAAAATGTAAATCAAAAATCGCTCCGAAACCAAATCATCGGAAATTAAAGACAACTTTTGGTTTAGAATTTTTTCATTATTTTTCCTGGCTTTACTAGGTTGTAATCAATAGTTTTATGCAGTTGCAGAATATTTGAGCAAACTTTATTTTTTATCCAAAAATGTAAATAAAAAATCGCTCCGAAACCAAATCATCGGAAATTAAAGACAACTTTTGGTTTAGAATTTTTTCATTATTTTTCCTGGATTTACTAGGTTGTAATCAATAGTTTTATGCAGTTGCAGAATATTTGAGCAAACTTTATTTTTTATCCAAAAATGTAAATCAAAAATCGCTCCGAAACCAAATCATCGGAAATTAAAGACAACTTTTGGTTTAGAATTTTTTCATTATTTTTCCTGGCTTTACTAGGTTGTAATCAATAGTTTTATGCAGTTGCAGAATATTTGAGCAAACTTTATTTTTTATCCAAAAATGTAAATCAAAAATCGCTCCGAAACCAAATCATCGGAAATTAAAGACAACTTTTGGTTTAGAATTTTTTCATTATTTTTCCTGGCTTTACTAGGTTGTAATCAATAGTTTTATGCAGTTGCAGAATATTTGAACAAACTTTATTATTTATCCAAAAATGTAAATCAAAAATCGCTCCGAAACCAAATCATCGGAAATTAACGACAACTTTTGGTTTAGAATTTTTTCATTATTTTTCCTGGCTTTACTAGGTTGTAATCAATAGTTTTATGCAGTTGCAGAATATTTGAACAAACTTTATTATTTATCCAAAAATGTAAATCAAAAATCGCTCCGAAACCAAATCATCGGAAATTAAAGACAACTTTTGGTTTAGAATTTTTTCATTATTTTTCCTGGCTTTACTAGGTTGTAATCAATAGTTTTATGCAGTTGCAGAATATTTGAACAAACTTTATTATTTATCCAAAAATGTAAATCAAAAATCGCTCCGAAACCAAATCATCGGAAATTAAAGACAACTTTTGGTTTAGAATTTTTTCATTATTTTTCCTGGCTTTACTAGGTTGTAATCAATAGTTTTATGCAGTTGCAGAATATTTGAGCAAACTTTATTTTTTATCCAAAAATGTAAATAAAAAAATCGCTCCGAAACCAAATCATCGGAAATTAAAGACAACTTTTGGTTTAGAATTTTTTCATTATTTTTCCTGGCTTTACTAGGTTGTAATCAATAGTTTTATGCAGTTGCAGAATATTTGAGCAAACTTTATTTTTTATCCAAAAATGTAAATAAAAAATCGCTCCGAAACCAAATCATCGGAAATTAAAGACAACTTTTGGTTTAGAATTTTTTCATTATTTTTCCTGGCTTTACTAGGTTGTAATCAATAGTTTTATGCAGTTGCAGAATATTTGAGCAAACTTTATTTTTTATCCAAAAATGTAAATAAAAAATCGCTCCGAAACCAAATCATCGGAAATTAAAGACAACTTTTGGTTTAGAATTTTTTCATTATTTTTCCTGGCTTTACTAGGTTGTAATCAATAGTTTTATGCAGTTGCAGAATATTTGAGCAAACTTTATTTTTTATCCAAAAATGTAAATCAAAAATCGCTCCGAAACCAAATCATCGGAAATTAAAGACAACTTTTGGTTTAGAATTTTTTCATTATTTTTCCTGGCTTTACTAGGTTGTAATCAATAGTTTTATGCAGTTGCAGAATATTTGAGCAAACTTTATTTTTTATCCAAAAATGTAAATCAAAAATCGCTCCGAAACCAAATCATCGGAAATTAAAGACAACTTTTGGTTTAGAATTTTTTCATTATTTTTCCTGGCTTTACTAGGTTGTAATCAATAGTTTTATGCAGTTGCAGAATATTTGAGCAAACTTTATTTTTTATCCAAAAATGTAAATAAAAAATCGCTCCGAAACCAAATCATCGGAAATTAAAGACAACTTTTGGTTTAGAATTTTTTCATTATTTTTCCTGGCTTTACTAGGTTGTAATCAATAGTTTTATGCAGTTGCAGAATATTTGAGCAAACTTTATTTTTTATCCAAAAATGTAAATCAAAAATCGCTCCGAAACCAAATCATCGGAAATTAAAGACAACTTTTGGTTTAGAATTTTTTCATTATTTTTCCTGGCTTTACTAGGTTGTAATCAATAGTTTTATGCAGTTGCAGAATATTTGAGCAAACTTTATTTTTTATCCAAAAATGTAAATCAAAAATCGCTCCGAAACCAAATCATCGGAAATTAAAGACAACTTTTGGTTTAGAATTTTTTCATTATTTTTCCTGGCTTTACTAGGTTGTAATCAATAGTTTTATGCAGTTGCAGAATATTTGAGCAAACTTTATTTTTTATCCAAAAATGTAAATCAAAAATCGCTCCGAAACCAAATCATCGGAAATTAAAGACAACTTTTGGTTTAGAATTTTTTCATTATTTTTCCTGGCTTTACTAGGTTGTAATCAATAGTTTTATGCAGTTGCAGAATATTTGAGCAAACTTTATTTTTTATCCAAAAATGTAAATAAAAAATCGCTCCGAAACCAAATCATCGGAAATTAAAGACAACTTTTGGTTTAGAATTTTTTCATTATTTTTCCTGGCTTTACTAGGTTGTAATCAATAGTTTTATGCAGTTGCAGAATATTTGAGCAAACTTTATTTTTTATCCAAAAATGTAAATCAAAAACCGCTCCGAAACCAAATCATCGGAAATTAAAGACAACTTTTGATTTAGAATTTTTTCATTATTTTTCCTGGCTTTACTAGGTTGGAAGTAGAGAACTTTTTTTTTTAGAGGCCCGTTATTTATATTTGCTGACGGGCCCTAGCTACTCTTGCACCGCCGCTGGTTATTTTTGAATTATAGCATAATGTATGGGATTTATGTCATGTAAATTTCAATTGTGTTTAGCTTTTGTTTTTTATATAAATAATAACCATCGCCGTTACTAAAGCCCCACTGGACCTGCGGTGCTGGAGTTGGGAAATTTTTGAGTGTTATAGTTTTATAAAATTCAAAAACAATGCCAGGTACGATTATTCTTTACATTATGGTAATTTACATGCGACAGACAGAATTCAATTCAAATAAAATTTTTATTTCTTTTTAAATTCTCAAAAAAATATTATATTTTAAAACTTTTATTTAAAAATATTTTTCTTTACACTAAAAAGTTAAATTTTGTTTATAATATAAACTTATCTATCTTAAAATAGTCACATCTTGAAGTTCTTATACAATAATGAGTATTATTTTACAGTATATCGTTTTGTAAAATTATTAAATAATAATTAATTACAATAAAAGTAAAATTCTGACAACTTTTGGATACCTATCAATTAGTTAATATTAAACTTGCACACAAATAATATCAAAAGTAATTCATTCTTTTTGAGGTACGATTTAAAAAAATAAATATTTCAGTAGGTTTGATTAGAAATAATAAATCACGAACGACATTAGTTGAAAAAATTTTGTACAATGCTAAGATATACATTTTTTTTTAATTTTTACACATTGTTTAGGTGCGACATGTTAAATTTCAATTTGGCAAGAACTCGAAAGTCTTTGGATACGTTTTAAACGATAATTTTTTTTTATTAAAATATAACATTTTGTTTTAAACAATGTTTAAAAAAATGAACGAGTGGCATAAGTGCCATTAATTTTTGCCAAATTTAACTTATTTTTTAACTCACTGTCTTCGATATTGTCTGTCGAGATCTTTAAGTTGCGTTAATGGTTTCGAACTAATCGATTCGATCCATTCGTAATCTGGAGCAATGAAACCACCTATTTGCGATGGATCCTTACATCCGGTATCCCAACTGAAGATACCAGACAAAGTGTATTGGTTATCGTCACTCGTACAAGCCAACGCACTGCCATAATCAACCTAAAATTTTATATTATTACAAATTTGTCTTCCTCTCAAGCGCTAAATAAATCACTTACATCACATTGATCGTTGCTTGAATAACCACAGATAGTACTTGGCGAGTAATCTTGAAGCACATGTTGATATTTATTGCTGATTACGTCACCACATTGTTTACTGTCGAGAATACTAATGTTTATCGATCGCATTATTGCATTTCTTAAGTGAGCTAAAAACAAAATTCGAAACTTAAAATTTATAAAGTATTATGGTATCTCACAGTTAAACGTGGAATTTGAACCAAGACACATAATATAATACAAAGTCTGAAATTACCTTGCAAAATGCGTTTACCCCATCCGGTCGCTATGCATTTCGTCGGTGGAGGTTGATTTGCTGATGGTAAACAAATCGGTGCAATATTATTGGCAAGGTTTAAGTTTTCTTGAAGAATCAAAAGCGCCAAATCGTTTTGTAAAATTCCAGCTTTAAAATTAGGATGACGGACGATGGCAGCAACTTTCACTATTTGGAAAGGTAAAGGCTCTTCATCAATTCCCAATTTCCATTCTCCTCCTTTAATTAGTACATCACTGGTTGCAATACTAAATTAAAGATCTATTAGAACCGTCGCAATTAAATTTTAAAACTCTAAAACCTACCCCTCTACGCAATGAGCAGCAGTAAGAACAACATTTCGTTTTACTATTACACCACCACACAACAAACTACGGTTTGAGTCACGCAAAATCATGGCTTGCCATGGAATTTCAGCAAAGTTTACGTCGATTGGTCCTTTTCCTTCGGGTATCGTGTTCTAAAAATTCACATTTTAGATTTGCACGTACGTTGCACTCAAAACCGCCTTACCTTATGTCTGATTCCACAAGTATTTTCGTCTTTTGCTTCGATTGTAACTCTTTTAGGTTGAAATTTTGTATTTGATACTAAATCGTTACTACTCCTTTCAACTTTCGATCGAATTACTCGCTGTTGTTTAGGAAAATACTGTCCTAAATTTGAATCTTCGCGATATTTTCCATCGTCTTCCCCATTAAGTAAGTTTGCGGATGGCCATGGATCGACATAGTCTGGATCCCGACAACAATAGCCCGATACTTGGGTTTCTTTGTCAAAGCATTGCTGAAATATTTATCCGGTTAAATTCGAAGACAGGAAATAACGTTTGAAGCAGTGGCGTAGCTAGGTGGACAAGGGCCCCGGTGCATAAAAAAAATCGGCCCCCCCGCCCCTTTTTTCACATGTTTGCATTAGAAATGAAAAAAAAACAGCTCAGGGGGCCCCCTGGGCTCCGGTGCACTGCACCGCTTTGCCCTATGTAGCTACGCCACTGGTTTGAAGACTTACCGTTGTTGGTACTCTAAAGTCGTGTTGTTCTTTGGTGAGAACAACTTTTGTTTGAGAAATGGTTCCCTGAGCGGTGCAGAAGTCCAGAGGTACGCATCTTAGTGCTGCAGCACAACTGGCAGTTGCATACGTTACATCTATATTTGTATCTTGATCAATATATGGTGGAATATATGTGTTTGGTGTTTTAGTGGTTTCATAAGAAGGGTTCGGGTTGCTTCCGTCTGGGGTGTAGGGCGGTAAGTATTGGTTAGGACTAGAGGGTTTACGTGTAGGTGGTACAGTTCTTGTTGGAGGATAAGTAAATGTCGAGCTCGGGGTATAATAACTGTAACCGCTTGTGGATGAAGTGACAGGTGGAATGTAGAGGTTGGTTACGGTGTTGGTATTATCGGGAGTTGGGTAATGGAAAGATGGAGTAGGCTTACTGTAAACGTATCCGTTGGTTGGACGAGCAGTTGAAGGAGTTAAGTATTGATTGTTTACTTGATAAGAATATTCGCCCGTTAAATGTTTTTCATCCGGATAACTTACTGTCGAAATTTTTGGTGGAACATATTGAGTAGTTCTAGGTGGAACATATTGAGTAGTTCTAGGTGGAATATATTGAGTAGTTTTAGGTGGTACATATGGTTGTCTTGTGGTTGAGGGTAATTCAAAACTTGGAGTGGGTTTTGGATAATTATAGCCAGGAGTTACTCGATTGACGGTTTGACTTGGTTGTGCAATTGGCGATGAGGTTGTGACAGGAGGATAGTAAGGTTTTACTGTGAATAGTTTTGGTGTAGTTGGCTTACTAGTTGGGAAAGTATAAACTGGAGCTTTTGTAGTTGAAAACACAAATGGTTTGGGAGTTGAAGGTGGTAAATATTCATTACGAGCAGTTGTTACTTTTGGTTGATAGTAAGTAACCGGTTGTTTAGTTGTTGGTGGGAAAGTAAACGTTTGTCTGGTTGTTGGTGGGAAAGTAAACGGTTGAGGAGAAGACGGTACGAAAGGTTTATTTGTATGAACCGATATGATAGATTCCGATGGAACATATTGAGGACGAGTATAAGGACGAGAGGTGGTAGGAATTGTGGGTTGATAAGTGCTAATCACTGGTCTTTGAGTTTCAAGAGGTGGTAAATATTGGGGACCTTCAAATTGAGACTGGAAATCGTACTTGTCGTATTTTTCGTTGCTGTAATCTCGTGTACTTCCGAAAATTAAATTTGGATTTGGACTGGTATTTCTTACAACTTTGTTATTGTACGAGGATCCTGAAGCCGCGAGCGCATCGTTTTGTCCGAGGGAACCCGTTGGTGTGTTGCCTTCGATCGGTAAAACTTGAATGGATCCTGGACTTAATCCGGCATTTCCACCAAAATTAATTTTTCCTCCAGGAACGGAACTTTTTCCAGAAGTAAATTCCGACAAATTTGCAAAACCGAAGTTAATATTATTCGTGTTGGTTTTCGTTGCGCTGTAACTATCAAAATGTGTTGCTTGTTGAGCGGTCGATAAATTTGGAAGGCGACAGCACACTTCTTTTCCCACTTCACAGTAATCGGTCTAAAAAAAATTAACGATTATTAATTAACATAAATGCTATTAGTTATTTATAAGATATAAATATAATAAAAGTGAATTGCTTGTGGTATTCTAATGTACCATCAAAAAAGTATGTCATTGTCACAAAGAACGTCCGAGGTGTGTAACTGAAGTGGGCGTTGATTGTTAATCGAAGAGGTTAATAAATATTTAAATTCGTTTAAAAGTCGCATACTTTTGCTTTTCGTGACACATTTATTATTGTTAATAAATGGTTTATTATGAATAAGAACATTTCCTATTCAAGGCGATTCACCCACTTCCACACAAAAAATGAAATCACAATGAGTAAGCTGCTTTGTTATTTGTGGCGCCTAAATGCGATTTTACCTTGATTCGTGATCTTTATTTTGCATTCAGATTAAAAATTAAGTTCAACAAGACGACTGTTTGTTACGTAACAAAATTTCTCCAAATACGGTGGCACCCACAATGCCCAGTGGCCTGCAACGAAAGGAAAACGAGAGAAATTATTCTAGACGTCCTTGACTTTGTCAGAAGTCTCGTGAAAATCTTAAAGCTGTTATGTAACTCATTTGCTCTTTCATGATACTATCCATTTGTTTATTCATGAAGCATTAATTTATTCATTTGGGTTAAAGTGACAACCAAAAATAATTATATCGTCCAATCGTTTTTGTGTTTGATATTTATGAAGAAAAGTGTGGGATTGTTAACTTACATGCAACCAGTGGCGGTGATATGAGTAAGCGAAAGTAAGCTATGCTTAGGGGCCCGGGATAATAGGGGGCCTACCGCCAACCACCCAAAAGAAATAGACAATACTTAATAGCAAAAATCGAAAATTTAAATCAAAAATCGCTCCGAAACCAAATCATCGGATATTAAGGACAACTTTTGGTTTAGAATTTTTTCATTATTTTTCCTGGCTTTACTAGGTTACAATCAATAGTTTTATGCAGTTGCAGAATATTTGAACAAACTTTATTTTTAATCCAAAAAAAATTCAAAAATCGCTCCGAAACCAAATCATCGTAAATTAAAGACAACTTTTGGTTTAGAATTTTTTCATTATTTTTCCTGGCTTTACTAGGTTGTAATCAATAGTTTTATGCAGTTGCAGAATATTTGAACAAACTTTATTTTTTATCCAAAAATGTAAATCAAAAATCGCTCCGAAACCAAATCATCGGAAATTAAAGACAACTTTTGGTTTAGAATTTTTTCATTATTTTTCCTGGCTTTACTAGGTTGTAATCAGTAGTTTTATGCAGTTGCAGAATATTTGAACAAACTTTATTTTTAATCCAAAAAAAAATCAAAAATCGCTCCGAAACCAAATCATCGGAAATTAAAGACAACTTTTGGTTTAGAATTTTTTCATTATTTTTCCTGGCTTTACTAGGTTGTAATCAATAGTTTTATGCAGTTGCAGAATATTTGAACAAACTTTATTTTTAATCCAAAAAAAATCAAAAATCGCTCCGAAACCAAATCATCGGAAATTAAAGACAACTTTTGGTTTCGAATTTTTTTATTATTTTTCATGGCTTTACTAGGTTATAATCAATAGTTTTATGCAGTTGCAGAATATTTGAACAAACTTTATTTTTAATCCAAAAAAAATCAAAAATCGCTCCGAAACCAAATCATCGGAAATTAAAGACAACTTTTGGTTTAGAATTTTTTCATTATTTTTCCTGGCTTTACTAGGTTGTAATCAATAGTTTTATGCAGTTGCAGAATATTTGAACAAACTTTATTTTTAATCCAAAAAAAATCAAAAATCGCTCCGAAACCAAATCATCGGAAATTAAAGACAACTTTTGGTTTCGAATTTTTTTATTATTTTTCATGGCTTTACTAGGTTATAATCAATAGTTTTATGCAGTTGCAGAATATTTGAACAAACTTTATTTTTAATCCAAAAAAAAAATCAAAAATCGCTTCGAAACCAAATCATCGGAAATTAAAGACAACTTTTGGTTTAGAATTTTTTCATTATTTTTCCTGGATTTACTAGGTTATAATCAATAGTTTTATGCAGTTGCAGAATATTTGAACAAACTTTATTTTTAATCCAAAAAAAATCAAAAATCGCTCCGAAACCAAATCATCGGAAATTAAAGACAACTTTTGGTTTAGAATTTTTTCATTATTTTTCCTGGCTTTACTAGGTTGTAATCAATAGTTTTATGCAGTTGCAGAATATTTGAACAAACTTTATTTTTAATCCAAAAAAAATCAAAAATCGCTCCGAAACCAAATCATCGGAAATTAAAGACAACTTTTGGTTTAGAATTTTTTTATTATTTTTCATGGCTTTACTAGGTTATAATCAATAGTTTTATGCAGTTGCAGAATATTTGAACAAACTTTATTTTTAATCCAAAAAAAATCAAAAATCGCTCCGAAACCAAATCATCGGAAATTAAAGACAACTTTTGGTTTAGAATTTTTTCATTATTTTTCCTGGCTTTACTAGGTTGTAATCAATAGTTTTATGCAGTTGCAGAATATTTGAACAAACTTTATTTTTAATCCAAAAAAAATCAAAAATCGCTCCGAAACCAAATCATCGGAAATTAAAGACAACTTTTGGTTTCGAATTTTTTTATTATTTTTCATGGCTTTACTAGCTTATAATCAATAGTTTTATGCAGTTGCAGAATATTTGAACAAACTTTATTTTTAATCCAAAAAAAAAAATCAAAAATCGCTTCGAAACCAAATCATCGGAAATTAAAGACAACTTTTGGTTTAGAATTTTTTCATTATTTTTCCTGGATTTACTAGGTTATAATCAATAGTTTTATGCAGTTGCAGAATATTTGAACAAACTTTATTTTTTATCCAAAAATGTAAATCAAAAATCGCTCCGAAACCAAATCATCGGAAATTAAAGACAACTTTTGGTTTAGAATTTTTTCATTATTTTTCTTGGCTTTACTAGGTTGTAATCAATAGTTTTATGCAGTTGCAGAATATTTGAACAAACTTTATTTTTAATCCAAAAAAAATCAAAAATCGCTCCGAAACCAAATCATCGGAAATTAAAGACAACTTTTGGTTTAGAATTTTTTCATTATTTTTCCTGGCTTTACTAGGTTGTAATCAATAGTTTTATGCAGTTGCAGAATATTTGAACAAACTTTATTTTTAATCCAAAAAAAATCAAAAATCGCTCCGAAACCAAATCATCGGAAATTAAAGACAACTTTTGGTTTAGAATTTTTTCATTATTTTTCCTGGCTTTACTAGGTTGTAATCAATAGTTTTATGCAGTTGCAGAATATTTGAACAAACTTTATTTTTAATCCAAAAAAAATCAAAAATCGCTCCGAAACCAAATCATCGGAAATTAAAGACAACTTTTGGTTTAGAATTTTTTCATTATTTTTCTTGGCTTTACTAGGTTGTAATCAATAGTTTTATGCAGTTGCAGAATATTTGAACAAACTTTATTTTTAATCCAAAAAAAATCAAAAATCGCTCCGAAACCAAATCATCGGAAATTAAAGACAACTTTTGGTTTAGAATTTTTTCATTATTTTTCTTGGCTTTACTAGGTTGTAATCAATAGTTTTATGCAGTTGCAGAATATTTGAACAAACTTTATTTTTAATCCAAAAAAAATCAAAAATCGCTCCGAAACCAAATCATCGGAAATTAAAGACAACTTTTGGTTTAGAATTTTTTCATTATTTTTCTTGGCTTTACTAGGTTGTAATCAATAGTTTTATGCAGTTGCAGAATATTTGAACAAACTTTATTTTTAATCCAAAAAAAATCAAAAATCGCTCCGAAACCAAATCATCGGAAATTAAAGACAACTTTTGGTTTAGAATTTTTTCATTATTTTTCCTGGCTTTACTAGGTTGTAATCAATAGTTTTATGCAGTTGCAGAATATTTGAACAAACTTTATTTTTAATCCAAAAAAAATCAAAAATCGCTCCGAAACCAAATCATCGGAAATTAAAGACAACTTTTGGTTTAGAATTTTTTCATTATTTTTCCTGGCTTTACTAGGTTGTAATCAATAGTTTTATGCAGTTGCAGAATATTTGAACAAACTTTATTTTTAATCCAAAAAAAAAATCAAAAATCGCTCCGAAACCAAATCATCGGAAATTAAAGACAACTTTTGGTTTAGAATTTTTTCATTATTTTTCCTGGCTTTACTAGGTTGTAATCAATAGTTTTATGCAGTTGCAGAATATTTGAACAAACTTTATTTTTAATCCAAAAAAAATCAAAAATCGCTCCGAAACCAAATCATCGGAAATTAAAGACAACTTTTGGTTTAGAATTTTTTCATTATTTTTCCTGGCTTTACTAGGTTATAATCAATAGTTTTATGCAGTTGCAGAATATTTGAACAAACTTTATTTTTAATCCAAAAAAAATCAAAAATCGCTCCGAAACCAAATCATCGGAAATTAAAGACAACTTTTGGTTTAGAATTTTTTCATTATTTTTCCTGGCTTTACTAGGTTGTAATCAATAGTTTTATGCAGTTGCAGAATATTTGATCAAACTTTATTTTTAATCCAAAAAAAATCAAAAATCGCTCCGAAACCAAATCATCGGAAATTAAAGACAACTTTTGGTTTAGAATTTTTTCATTATTTTTCCTGGCTTTACTAGGTTATAATCAATAGTTTTATGCAGTTGCAGAATATTTGAACAAACTTTATTTTTAATCCAAAAAAAATCAAAAATCGCTCCGAAACCAAATCATCGGAAATTAAAGACAACTTTTGGTTTAGAATTTTTTCATTATTTTTCCTGGCTTTACTAGGTTGTAATCAATAGTTTTATGCAGTTGCAGAATATTTGAACAAACTTTATTTTTAATCCAAAAAAAATCAAAAATCGCTCCGAAACCAAATCATCGGAAATTAAAGACAACTTTTGGTTTAGAATTTTTTCATTATTTTTCCTGGCTTTACTAGGTTGTAATCAATAGTTTTATGCAGTTGCAGAATATTTGAACAAACTTTATTTTTAATCCAAAAAAAATCAAAAATCGCTCCGAAACCAAATCATCGGAAATTAAAGACAACTTTTGGTTTAGAATTTTTTTATTATTTTTCATGGTCTTACTAGGTTAGAAGTAGAAAACTTACGAACTTTGTTTTTTAGAGGCCCGTTATGTATATTTGCTTACGCGCCCTAGCTACTCTGGCAGCGCCGCTGCATGCAACAGTTAATTGCTCTAATTATTAATCAATTTTGTTATTAACTATGAATTTAATCTTAATCCCGCAGCCCTCTTTTCTTCAAAATTCCAAAATTGCGTCATCGCTGACCGATAAGGCGATATGGAGTCATTGTATGTAAATTTTAAGGCAGCTTGAACTAATTTGTCATTGATTTGTTAGGTATTGTGAAATAAATTAACAATATTTTTAAATGTTAATGTAAATTTCAATTGCACTTTTAAAATGTTATTTTGTAATTATTGTAAACGACTTGAAAGTACCTACTCAAGATTGACATCTAATTTTATTAAAGCAAACTGTCACTAAGAGAGATATTTATTTGATGTTTGTAAAGTTTACATAAAATTAATTTATATTCAATCACTACGTAAACTTTCTAGCGCATCTATAAAATTGAAATGATGAAGCAATACAAAGACAAGACTAGTAGATATAAATTACCGCTTGTAGGTAACTACCTAATATTTGTTTAAGATCCAAAATTAATTATAAGTCTCCTCTCGATAGTCGAGAAATAAAAACAAAATTTTTCATGATACATTATAAATTTATTATCTTTGTTGCCAATTTCAAAATCAAATATTTGACCTTACGAACTTAGGTGTCAGTGGCGACACATAAAATACCTTTTGCAAGAGTTGAAACGAAAACACCTTTATTATTTGTAATTGTTACAAGAAGAGCCTTTTGTAAATTTAACATACATTTTTTGCACAATAATTAATTATCATCAGTACCGAGGCGCCGTTATTGCAAATTCGAAAGAATAATTATTTTAAATTGACTGCAAAAAATCTATCGAGATGTAATTAACACTGTTGATATTTAATTTTTGATATTTATTGTTAGCTTGGAAGCAACTTGAAAATTTCATTGATTAATGTTTATAATATGACATAATTATCACCTACTATATTATTATAATCCCCATAATCCCTCAATACATTTTCAATAACAAAATGAATTGTAGTCGATTCAAAGGTATTTAATTTTAACATTTTTATTCATAAATATTAACACATCCTCTTATGTAATCGTATTAAAACATCAAATGTATATCATTTGCATAATCTCACGTTGTTTTCTTAGAATTGTTTTTCAATTTTGTATTTGTAATTATTTTATAACTATTCTGTTAACCCTCTTAAGCGTTGTTATCAAAAATTTGATATTGCAGTGTATATTGCATTAAATTTTTTAAATAATTTATAGAACATACAATAGACAATAGTTTTATCAATAAAAGTTTTTTTAGATTTAATAAATTTAATAAATTCACAACTATTTAAAAAACCCAAGCAAACATTGTTAAAATTTCTTAATTCATTTGCGAACCTTTTAACAATTGGTTAAATTTAAATATATTTTAATATTGAATACTTCACTTGTAAATTAATCACTCTCAATCCCACTTAAAATATGCAATTCATAATCTATTGAAAGATAGAACATGTAATTTGACGTAATAGTAGGCTCGATCAGTACACATTTATTTAGTACTCAATAAGAATAACAGTGACAATGGACATTTGTAAATAAATTACAATAACATTTTTTATTCAACTGCAATTTAATAACAATAATAGTAAATTAATATTTGTTTTGCAATAAACTAAGCAGTCGTTGTATGTCCCTAATAAATTTTGTATTAAACTTTTGCAGATAGATGCATTACTCGAACGAAAAGGGAAAATTAATTAATTAAGAATTTATTTACGATAAAATAAAATCCACAGAAAGTAAAACTTGGGATGTTTCAGATAAAATTGTTATTATGGCAGTGGCGAAAGGCGGCGTCCGCATTCTTTAGCTAAAAGGTCAAACCATCTTCATTTATGTCACACCTAACTCATAATTAACGTAATGTGTTTTAAATTAATTTTGTAGGTAATATTTAAAAAATTAACAAATGTTCATGTCAATAATAATAAATGTAACTTTTTTCATCAAGTGAACATTTTTAAATATATAATATTACATCATGTAATTCTCCATTGGAGAAGATAATGCCATTTAGATAAAATGCAAAACTTTGGTTTTTTTATTAATACGTTATACCTTTTTATAAAAATTCTTCAACCTAATCTATTCAATTTTTCGCCTTCCCGGATTTTATTTTCATAATTTATTGACTTGTAAATTTAAAAAAAAAGTACTAATAAAGAGCTCTCCTTTTTTATTTTTAAAACCATATTTAAATACTTAAATAATTAAAATAGTGATGAATAAAATAAATAAATTGTTTAATAAACATATTTGTAATTTCTATGCAAATTGCAATTTTTAAAAATCAATGAAAATATTTCTACTGTAAGTCCCCGACTAAAATTTTCAACATTTTTGGATAAACTGAATCAAATAATGTAAATCAATCATCATTTAATTAAAAATGTATTTAAACAATACATGTCAGTTGAAGTTATGGAAAATCGTGTTAACAAAACTTCTTATCTTAAATAATACCGCAAAAAATAAAAGAAAAACGTTGTTCATTAAGAAAATTTATGATTAATTGATTTTTTTAAAAACAAATAAATGTACTGTTTAGTAATTTATGACACATGTAAACATTGGAATCGGTTAAAATTTAAAATTTAAAAATAATTTATGATTTGTTATATTAACATATCTATAATAAAAAAATTTATTTAAAAAATATTCAAATTTTTAAACACCCGCATAATATTTTGGATTACACACTAAAAAAACGGTGTCATATTACATCAAGTAGAGATAATATTTTATATTAATCGTTTAAAGATTATGGTAATAATTATTAAGCAAACAATATTTTAATACCGTTTTGGCTTTATGTAACGAAGACGAGTTATTTTGCAGTTAATAAATTAATATTATTTATTAATGAAGCAACCAACAGTAGCATTATTTCGATTTTTATGGTAGAAAAATAATGTGTGAATATTGTTTATGATTTTAAAATATTAATTTGTGAAATATGTTCTAATATATAATTATTGTGAAATAATACAATTTTTTAACCTAATCCGATTTGTGCATTATACAACTCGATTTAGAAATTAATTCCTCGAGCCCGTTGAAAAAATGTGCATAACTGGGGGCTTATGTAAGCAGCTTTTGTACGTAAAGATGACTTTTAAGAATTTTTTCGTAAATTTTATTATTTTATTTTGTGACTTTTTTAAATCCCGATCAATAAATTTTGTTATGCAACGGAATTCGTGCGCTTATAAATTGATGAGCAATGCTTTATGTATTGTGTATCTTGTAGCTTTAAAAAAATTTTAAATCTGGTTTGGGTGATTTACTTATTCCTCGTAACAACTTTTTGTGTTACATAAATAAAATATGTACAAAAGTCAAAATATAGGTAAAGGATTCACCAAATGTGAAAGTTAAAAATCGAAAGTATTTTTTTGTATATTTTTAATATAATTGTTACGTATACCTCCTACGGTGTCGTTTTATTTTTATTCTAATTCGTTGACTTTAGATATAATTCATCACAATATGATTGATTATCGTGAACACCTTATCGGGGCTAATGATCTACAATGACCGATTTATTAGAGAAATATTGGATGAACTCCAAACTTTATGCAAAAATTTGAATCTTATAAATACACATCATTTTTACGTCTTCATTATCGAAATTGATTAATTTGATTTTAAGTTTAAATAATACCTTCTAATGATTGTAATTATTCAAAAAAGTGCAACAAAGTGTGGTGCCGTAAAACACAGGTACTAATTTACAATATAATGATCTTGTCACGACTTGTATAAGAAAGGTGACGTGTTTATTACTATATTATAATATATAAATTACACGATACCAATTTTTAATCAAATTTCGAGCAAATAGCGTTAAAATCGCTTCATCTCCATACCGCGCCCTCTAGTAGTCAAAATTGTAATTTTAAAATTTTTTTTAAGACAAAATTCAATGTTAGATTAATTTTCTCGTTGTTGTTTAAAGTCGCTTTATAATCTATAATAATTTTAGCAAATAAACAATGACCCCAAAGATGTTACCGGCGACCTTAAGAAA
The DNA here is from genome assembly GCA_958510855.1 of Rhagonycha lutea. Classification (NCBI taxonomy): domain Eukaryota; kingdom Metazoa; phylum Arthropoda; class Insecta; order Coleoptera; family Cantharidae; genus Rhagonycha; species Rhagonycha lutea. The sequence continues at coordinate 785,703 of OY294039.1, forward strand.
ATCGTGAAGGTTTACTATGTCATTGTTTCTTTATTACCAAGCACTATGTGCTAAAAGTTATTGCAATGCATTATCGAGTCGATCGTTTACAAATTAAATTCGACAAACTTTTACTTAACACTAATTGGATAATTGTGCAGTAATTTTCGTTCAATTAAGTGGCTATTGCTTGATTAATTCACTTACATTAGAAGCACGAAAGGAAAAATTGAATCAATTTTTGTGGACATTTTTTGTCGCACTTACGTACAATAGAGAAAAACTATGGCAAGGTTTCATCCAAAGTTCATTAGCCTAATAAATAACCTTGGCCTCACTCGAAATTTCCATTTTTTTTTTAATCACAATATAAATTTTGGCTGCCAACCTTTAGAAGAAGGTGAAGCTAGATTAATTTTTCAAGTTCTGCTAGAACAAATTTTTATTTATTGTTGGAAATATGAAAAGGTATCAATTAAGTACAAAAGATTATCTTAATCTTATTGTGTAAGATGTAGGTGTTATTTATGTTTTATTTACTTTGTATTATAATATATTTAGATTTATGAGAAACTACAAATCTCAAGGAAATATCCTGATTTTCTAAACGGTTATATTTATAACTTTTGCAAAAACGCTATAAATTTTGAAACGTTATGTAATTTTATGCGATAAAGAAAGATTAAAATTTTCCGGACAGGCCTTAAAGATCTACCAGTAGATGGGCTATGAGGTTACGGGCGCTCTTTTTATGGATATTTTACCACTCTCAATTTAATTTTGAATTTCAATTGAATTATTTAAAAAATGATTCGCCGTTTAATTTACAGTTAAGTTTTAATTAAAATATTTCAAAATTATTAAATTAAAATTTGTATTGAATCAAAATTAAAAATTTTTAAATCATTTTTTAATTGATTCAATTATTTATACTATATAAAATAAGAATTGCGGTTGGTGGAGCTACTGTACAACGCAGAAAAATTTTGAAATATTATATTTTTTAAAATAATGCTATGCTCTTCAATTTTAAATTATAATCATTTTCTGTTCGAATAAAATTAAGTAAGTTATAGGGAATAAACTGACTTGGGGGACTAACATCCCAAATTGGAAGTTTACCATTATTATTATTATTAATTTTTATTATTATTATTATTATTTATCCTGCTATGCGGTGGCGGTTTTAGAACTTATGAGGCCCCAGGCGCAATTCAATCTTGAGGCCCCCCTCTAAGTATTTTCATTAATCCTACACTCCATATAGTAATTGATTTGAACCCCTGGTACCCTGAGGGGCCCATTCACCAGCACCGCAGACGATTTATTTTTTTAATACTTTTTTTTACTAAAAATTGCACTGCAATCAAAATAACTGCAAATCCAAGGCATATCTTAGGGCTTAGAATTTTTTTGTTATTTTTCCTGAGTTTACTACTACAAAATCGATATTTTCATAAAATTTCAGAATATTTTAACAAAATTAAATTTTTATCAAATAATTTAAATCAAAAATTGTACTGAAATCAAAATTATTGCAAATCTAAGGCATCTTAGGGCTTAGAATTTTTTCGTTATTTTTCCTGTGTTTATTACAACAGAGTTAATAGCTTCATGAAGTTTCAGAATATTTGAACAAAATTACATTTTTATCAAAAAATTTAAAACAAGAATTGCACTGAAATTAGGCAAAATAACTGCAAATCTAAGGCATCTTAAGGCTTAAAATTTTTTCGTTATTTTTCCTGTGTTTATTGCAAGGGGATTAATATTTTCATAAAATTTCAGAATATTTGAACAAAATTAAATTTTTTTTAAAAAAATTTAAATAAAAAATTGCACTGAAATCAAAATAACTGCAAATCTAAGGCATCTTAAGGCTTAGAATTTTTTTGTTATTTTTCCTGTGTTTATTACAACATAGTTAATATTTTCATGAAGTTTCAGAACATTTGAACAAAATTAAATTTTTATCAAAAAATTAGGCAAAATAACTGCAAATATAAGGCATCTTAAGGCATACAATTTTTTCGTTATTATTCCTGTATTTATTACAAGGGTATTAATATTTTCATAAAGTTTAAGAATATTTGAACAAAATTAAATTTTTATTTTAACAATAAATTTAAATCAAAAATTGCACTGAAATAATAATAACTGAAAAACTAAGGCACCTTAGGGCTTAGAATTTTTTCGATATTTTTCCTGTGTTTATTACAACAGAGTTAATATTTTTAAGATTCAACTGTAAAAAACTTGTCCAAATTTTACAAAAAAAAGCTTGCACAAACAAGAAGCGTAGAAATATGCAAAAGCTATGCACCAACAAGTTTATTTTCTGGGTGAGACTTTCCGGTATATTTCGTCACCATATTAAAAAACCAAAAACTCTTGACTAATATGGGAATATTTGTTATTTTTAAAATTTAACTATGTAATTTGGTAATTTGGTTTTCTATAAAAAGAAAAGGCTTAACAAAATACCTAATTGCATAATAAAAACTTTTGCATAAATATAAGTTATTTTTAGGATTGGTAACGAAATGGCTCGACCACAACCACTGCATTGTCCTAATTTCTTTATTTTTATTAGTAGATTGACATCAGAATTATGCAGATTGCATCGTATAAATGCGACGTCTGGAAAAACAGATGCCCTAGGACATCCAAATCCGTGTCCTGGTCATAAGTTATAACACAAGTTAAAAAACCTAATGCAACACAACTTGCAGATATTTAAAATTCTAAAAGGAAATTTTTTAAACTTTATCTCGCATTAGTAAAATTTTGTTACTATTTTAACGAATTACTTATTTTTAAATATAGATACATAAATCTTGATTTACCTTTTTTCGAATTTTCCCAAAAATTCCTACCGAATAACCAAACAGATAATTTTTGTTAATTTTCCACTTTCCAATATTAACTACTGTTATTTTTCTAAAATTTCCAATAATATTTTAGATGTGCAATTAAAATTATAACGGTAAAGTCACATTAACAGGCATTAAAGATTATATAACAAATGAAAATTAATTTCTTAATAAATCATTGGATAGAACAAGTTTCGTTTAAATTTTACATTTTATTTATATACCATTAATTCACTTTCGAGACTAAAGAAGTTAATTATACAACATAAATAAGCAATAAAATATGCACAAGTTTAAAGAAACAAATTACACCTGCAGTTTATAATTTTCCTTGTTATTAGCAATATTTAATAGTTAAGTAAAATGTTAAATGTGTTGTAACACAAATTTATCAAACTTAAAATATTATGTAAAAGTTGATAAAAGTTTTTACAGCATAAATAAATTAATTTTATCGCACCACATCTACCGAAATGTCTGCCCAGTTGCTCTTACAAAAAAAAAACTAGTGGCCAATTAATTTAAAATATTGGCCACCCCAATGTAGGTTAAAGTGATTTGGTTTTCCATTTTAACAGGATTGATAAAAGAGAACCTTCTCCGAGTTTTTTTTACCTTAACATTAAATCAAAAATTTAGCAATTTTAATCTCTGCTACCTAATAAAATTATGTTTAAAATAACTCTAAAAGTCAACAACAAAGCTATAATATTTAAATTAAATAAATTAAAAACCTAATTCTCCTGTTTTATCGATTTAAATAAAAACTTGAAATGTTCTAACAATTTTATAAGTTGCGAAAATGGAGGAAGATTTTGAAAAGAAAATCATTTTGTTTGCGTTCATCTCTTAAATATTTATTATTATTTCAAGAGTAATAAAAACACTCGTATTATTGTTACGCTTGACTGTCAGGTATTTATTTATGTACATAAAATGTGACGTGTTATACATTATTTACATTTTGTCTATGGTCGTAGCGACCACTGATAAATTTTTAACTCGTTGTAACCTTTTAAAGTATTTTTGAATAAGGAGGATCCGGGTTAAAAGACGTGGGTAAAAACAACCACATGAGTCATCCTTTTATGTTAATTATGATTATTATGAAATTATGAGTTTTTGGAGAGTCCACTTTAAATTGGATAAATATTAATACATAGATGTTGCTATGATGTGTTTCCTAAAATGATCCTTTCCGGAAAGACTGTATCCGGGACGAGCAAGGGCAAATAATTATCAAATAATCGTAACTAAGCGTGGTTTTTTGCATTCCTGATATAAGTTTACCTTGAATTATTAAGAAGTGAGGGACCATAACCAAGCACTAAATTATTAAAATGTCACAATCGATTTAAACTTACATAAAAGATTTGGATGTTTCAATAATTTAACAAATCAATAAAAAATTAAGTAGATATTGGTGTTCGATAATAGCCGTTACATTCGCTATTTTGAATATATTAAAAGTATTGAAATAAATTTCAAAATCAATATCTATTAGATTTTTTTAATTAAAACTTGTTTATGTAAATTCAAATTATCTTGCATTTAAAAATAATTACTCATGTCTTTAGACAAAAAGTGTTAAAAAAAAGGCATCGGTAGTAATTCCTACGTATTATTAAGCAACCGGCATTTTTCTAATGGATTTATTTTTATTTTTTTTATTGTAAACACGTAATAATGTAAATTGCGGTTAAATTAAAATAAAATGAATAGAATTTTTGCATTGCTACCGTAATTACCGAAAACAAATATTATCAAGTTACAGAACACAGTTGGATCAATTATTGGAAAATGATTTTAAAATTTCAGTTGTGTTATGGTAAGAAAAATATCATTTGATTCAAAATAACAGATTCTTTTGTCACTAGCAGAGCCTGAATTTTAATGCCCTTAAATTTCTTAAAAAAGCAATCTTAATACTTTAAATAGCATAAAAAATTTTCACAAACATTTTAACTCTTTTATTCCCTTTTCATTCATTTCAAATGAACAGAAAATTAATGTAATCACGAAATAAACAAAAAAATTCAGATTACTTTGTTATGTAGAAATAAGATTCATATCAGGAACATAATAATTATAACTATTAATTTAAATTTTAACCAATCCACGTAAAATTGCACTAAAGCACAAATTTGCAAGTATTTAAAATATTATGGTTTATATTTATATCAAATTTTCTTAATATTTTCGAATTTCCATTAGCTTTCTGTTTCTGTAAATTTAAATTTTCATTTATTCAATTTTCAGATATAATTTTCGACTTTTAAGATTCCCTTTCGGTTTCCACTTTATGCTACCTTCTTAAATTTTAAATTAAATTTCTTTTTAATAAACTTATAAAATTTATTTTGGGCATTTGTGTTTCTCTCATCTCATCAGCATTTCTCGAGGTAAATTCGTCGATATTCCCAATAGTTTAAAACGTGGGATTTACAATGTTTCACACAATAATTTACAAATATAAATTAAAGGACCTACAATTTAACAAGCATTCCAAACCATAAGAAATTTTACTCGATGGTTTATTACTGCCATCAGAAAGGAGACCAATCGTCCCTCGATCTGATTTTATAAAATCCTTGGATATTTTAAAAGGTTTTAATATCCATTTTAGCAATATAAAATTATTTAATTAACTGTTAGGGCACGTTTTATATTAGGTAGACTTAAGCAACATCTCTTTAGCAGAATAAAGTGTTCAATTTATGTAATAACAATTAATTTAATGAAAATTATTAGTTTTAAAGTAATCGATAAGTAATAGAATCTATACTGAAGAATTTTGCATTAAATCTTTAATGGTGACTAATAATATATTATAAATGTTTTTGACCTTTAGTACCGTATCTCGTTTTTATTGAAATTTTCTAATACAGATTAATTATGTAGCAGAGAAGAATCTTGAGCATTGCATAACTAATAAAGCTTTGGAGAAACAGTTAAAAAGTTTAACCGACCGACCTTGACTTTATGTGTGGACATCGATAATCTAATTTCACTTTATAATCGAAAAATAAAAATTTTCATCTTGGTTACTTTCGAGGTTCAAGGTTAAATTCCCCCACGCTGTACATAATATTTCATCAAAGGTGGTAATTCGAAAAAACTATTAAAATAATTTTTAGCTAAATTTATAAGACGATGACTAAATAATTAAGTAGGTAATTAAAATTAAATACCTATTTTGTAATAATATGAATAATTATGGTTATAACTTTAAAGCCCACAACGAAGGTGGGTAATAAAATAAATTAACACTTACCGAAGTTTTCAAATTCAGCAGTTGTTCGCCATAAACTTGAACTACCCCGTTTAAACATTGGTCGCTTGATACGCAAACGTATTCCTTATTTTTGCAATTTTCGAATCTTTTGGGTTGTTGATAATTGCCTCCAAGTCCGAAATTAGGTTGGGGGTTGTTTTGGTTGTTGAAGGGTACGTTTGGTTGTACTCCTATAAATCCATTTGTATTTGGTACACTTTGTCCGCTAGCGGAAAAAGTTGTCTGGTCTTTGTTGAAGAAGGGATTTTTGCTGATATCAATTTTGTTGTTGTTCTCGTTGGTATTGGTGAAAACGCTGTTGCTGTTTTCGTAATTGATTGCTGGGACTTGTCCAGTAAGGAACGGGTTCTTTTTTATGCTTTCGAAACCGAATCGGGATTCCTCCGATATGTGGTTTTGGGTTTGGGGTAAAGCTTGGGGATTTCCAGCTACCGGTGTGACACAGTTTCCGGTTACAGAACATTTTTTAAAATATTCGTAAGCGTGCTTGAATGGCGAGTTGTGCGTGTCGGTCCACCATAATGCTGGCGATCCTGGAACGATGTTATTTGGTTGGGGCACATAATTTGGCACCTGCTGATGATATTGGGTTTGGCTACATTTACATTGTGGTGGATGGGCTGTTCCATCCAAAACATGCTTTACGTCAGCATGGATAGGACTTAGAAGTGTTATTATTAGTAGTCCCACTACCCACAGCGGCGACATGGTTATCTTCAATTAAAAGTCTGAAATAAAAGGTTTTCAATTTAGAATGAGTTCAAAAATAATGGAAATTAAATTTAAAGAATGAATTTTAACTAAAAGTTGAGAAATTTATATATAAGACACTTTTAAAATGTTCAATTCACCAGAAATCACAAATAGATTCAATTTAATAGATTCCTAAATATTCAAAATATTTTTAATCCTTCCCTGTCTAAAAGTTTCTCAATTGACAACTATAAAATTAAAATATTTTAACGTTTTTTGTTAAAACTTTTGAGCTCAAAAATGTTACAAAATAATGAGTGAATTATGCAATTATTTATTTACTTATTTATTTACTACTCCACATAATATCGATGTGTTCTTAAGAAGTAATTAAACAGAAAATCAAATTAATTTATACAAAAAGGTCAACTGTTAAGCAAACACTCATCAAAAATGTAATAGATTAATAAAAATCATGTACCTATCGATTATTTTCGCCCTATTATGGAGGATATTACTTATTACAAGGACGAAAAGTATTTTGATGCTCCAGTTTCTTGGTCAATATTTACATAAACAATTTTTAATTGCATCATTGCTGTCGTCCTTGAGTAAATAACAAAATTTAAAAGTGCATACTTTTGAAGTCCATCTATCGACTTTAAAATCGCAAAATTATTTAAATGATTACTAAGGTCTCCGTTAATGTCGAGTTCGTAATCTGACGCAGCATTCAAGTCTCCAAACTGATTTAGTAGATTTGTGTCATTGTTTTTCCATATTGAGAATCAAGACCGAGTAAACCTTATAAAATTAAGATTTTTTTTCGTTATTCAACCGAATATGAATGAAACTTGAACAAAATTATGTAAAGAAGTCGTAATAAAAACGACACCCCGTCACTACTTCTTGAATTTATAAATTAGGACCTTAAAAAGAAGTTTTACTCCTTATTACATTTTTATTTAAATATAGAATTTAATGTTTATTCATCGATTTATTAATTTTATTTTACTAATTAGTGTCAAATAAATATTTTCCATACCATATTTAAATAAATACGTAATGTAATAAATATGGCCATTGGAGTTGCTTCTTCCTAATTAATAATCGGTTAATAATTATGACTTTTATTGTGAAATTTGAACAAAGCCAACATTTTTTGCTATTACACAGTAATGCAGCAATAAATTTTGAATTACAAATAATTTTTCCCCATATAGAATTTTCACCTTACTTGGAAAAATTGCACATTTCTAAAAGTGTCGAGAAAATAATAAAAAGTAAGAAATATTTACTTTATTATAAAACTGATGTAATTTGCATTCCTATCTCACTTATACATGTAACTAATTTGTTTACCAAAAACCACTTAGTGCAAACAACTTCACGATCGTTTAAAAAGGTGCTAACCTCACAATATAGTAAAATTTAAAATTTATAATATTGAAATGTAATTTTACAAGTGGAAAGCGATGCTGTTTGATTAGGGTAACCTTGCGATTACAATTTATTTAGAAATAATAATGCATTTATTTGACAAATTATCACTTCACTTTAAAACAAGTCCTTTTTTCGATTGAGCAAAGATAAAATAGTCGACATCGAAATAAAATTATGTAAACGTAAATCATAAAAAATCCAATAACGTAAGATGAGTTGTTCGATGTCTATTAATTATAGGTAAGTTTAATTATAAAATGGTAATTAACCGCGTACTTTAATTTGTGTAAATACTTACAAAATCTTCACAACACAAAATAAATAATAAATAACTACACTGAATCACTGAAGACTAAAAGCATCTTGGCTCCTAACATCACTTTTATATCTTCTGTATTCGCATACCTAAGAAAATCCCCCCTCCCACATTATACGTAGGTATGCAAAATTATTGTACAATACATTTTTGGTAAAATTTTGATCCTATTAATAGATCGATTTCAATTTTTTTTGTTTTATATTACAAGGTTAATTAATTAATGTTAAGTATAACTTTGAGTTTCTTTTTCATTTTATCTTATAGTTAGTAAAATTACGTTCAAATCAATAAAATAATTATAAATGCAGTAAATTATTAAATTAAGGGCAATTTATAAGTATACCTACATTTTTTAACCTATAATCGCTGACAGTTGTAATTAACCTGTACATAATAATATTTTATGTTGTTCGGTCGGGGGGGGGGGGGGCAGAAGAAATTGTATTTGCTAAAAATGGTTTTATTTGTAATGTAATTTTAAATGGCAGTATTATTTACTAGTATTGGAAGTATTTTCCTGTGTGTAATTCAATAATCTTTAGTTCAGAATGGAATGTATTTTAAACTTCTCTCTAGTTTGGTATAGGTATCAAAGTCTACATCCTAACGACATAAACGCTAAAACTTATTGCGACAATATTAATAAATTATACTGATGTCTAACTCTTTGTTTTAATGTTTTTTTTTTCAGACAATTAATTAAATGACCGTTGAAACTAATATTGTATCAGAAATATATAACATTAAACTTACGTAATTTACTTTACATAAGAAACAGTATATCATTTATGTTTATTATTAATATACTTTTAATATGTTCATCACGCAAGTTTGCTTAAAATGTAAATAATAACAAGGCGACTTATTAATTATTAAAAAAAAATTAAAATATTATATCGCAATCAGTTAAATTTTATCTTTTTCTGTCAATGAAAACTGGTAATCATTTCATTCTTTAGTAGCTTCTTCTTGTAGAGCCTCCGGCCTTATAATCAGTTTTTGTTGTTACGTCTATCATTAATTTTAAAGCATGATTAAGATACTCCTTGTGCTCAACATTAATCATTACCACAAAATTTTTTTTGGTATGTTACTGTCGCAATTCTTCTTTTCATTCTTTCATTGTTTCAGTTTTAATAAAAATTGCGAAAGTAATCGGTCCTTGGCAGAAAATTTTTTAAGGTTGTTTTGGGATTCCACAATTATTGTATAAGCACAAATTGTTATAAATTTTATACCGAATTTCTTTTAATGGAGGTCTGGTTTAGTTTCAATTTTAGTTTTAATTTTTAACTACAAAATACAAACTGTACTAATTAGTTGTCTCATAAGACAAATTACCCTCCCACAATATGAAATATTCTTAGGCACCAAAATTTTCATGTATCAAGGTGAAGCACTTATCCCAGATTTAATTATATATTTCAACTTTTCAAGTAAATTAATTCTGATATTTCAAAAACATGAGAATTTATTATAATTATAAGCAATCATAAGAAATTTAAAATTACCTACTTTGAATTTATAATAAACATTTTCATTTCGGATATTTTCAAACAATTGACATCCATGAAAATCATATAACGTTGAAGGATGATCTTATGGACTATGTGGCGCATAAGAAGTTTTTAAAATTAATTTTGTTTATCCTACAAATTAAAATGCTTAATTTTTAAATAGTAGGTGCTCTTCCTAATAATTCCTATAAAACCACCTCAAAATTTCAAACAGATCGTTAAGAGCAATGTCCAGTGGTACCCCCCTATACTGTGTGAATAATTGTGTTTTATGTCATTTATTTCCAGGACGTTACAAAAATTTAAATAATTACTAGCATTGCAGAATCTTTCAACTTTCTTTTATGTATAAACGCTAAAAGAAATTGATTTACTTATTTGAACATCGCGGAATTCGAAAACTACGGTTGGAAGGGGGGGGGGAGATTCCCATGTTCTAATTTTCGAATAACATAGTTTTCCAATAAATAAATCAACTTCCTTTAGCGTGTTTATATAAAAAAGTGTTGAAAGATTTTGTAATGCTAGCAATTATTTAAATTTTTGTAACGTCCTGGAAATAAATGACAGAAAACACAAATATTCACACTGCATAGGGGGGTACCACTGGACATTGCTCTTAAGCCGTTTTTAAAATTAGCAGTTGTCGAAAATAAAACATTTTATAAGAAAAAATTACAATTAAAAGAAATAAATTATTTAAAAATATGATAATATGCTCTTTCCTATTATATTAAGCATAATATTGCCAAATTTGAAGTCCAACCATTGAACGATTTTTGAAATTAGTATGAAAAACTTGAAATGATGTACCGAACACCCCAGCCTTAAAAGTATTGTGCTTTTAGTTTAGAAAGAAAGGTAGAAACAGTGGCGTAACTACCAGTGTGCGCGGTGTGCGAATGAACACCGCCTGTAAAATATTAGGGACCCGCGGCAATGTAAAGCAAAAAATAATGGCACCGAGCCAGTCCTCTTAGACATGTGTAAAAAGCGACTGTGCAAGCGGGAAATGGACAACTCGGCACTGGATCGAACTTAGATTAGTGTCAGGAAACGATTTTTTAAATGGAGGACCGTTAAAAGAGAGATCTGCCGGTGCCGAGTTGTTACGCACCCTTCCTCGTGCTGGGGGGTATTCCATACCCCCCAGACCCCCCGGATTCACGCCCATTTCAGGAAATTAAATTTAGTAGCGCAAATTAAAAGGCTTACCACGGGTACGTTTCATTAAAATATTTATTTCTACAATTAAAAACATTGTTAAACCAAAACAAATGTCCTTGCCTTGAAATGTGCGTGAAACCGGGGGGTCTGGGGGGTATTGAATACCCTCCAGAACAAAGAAGTAACGGTATGACATTTAAAAATGGATAAAAACTCATATTTAATTCTTGTGAATACATATTGTAGAGATATTTCCTACGACCCCACAACTATGAAAAATTTTGATTTATTTACCAGTACAATATCTCTACCCTAAAGTGCGATCGGCAGCTATGCGTCGGTTCGCATTTGTATACTGAGACAAAAAACAGGGCTGGATTCGATTTCTCTCTCTTTCTTGGGTCGCTAAATAAAATAAATTGTCCGGCCTTAATGCCGCACTAAAACTGCTCAAACGAAATTTTCCTCTCAGGGAATTAATTGTCGTTATTGACAATACCAAAAAACTAAATTCGATTGTGGTTGGCTGTGTGAAAAATAAATTAAACTCAGCTTCGTAGAGAATGGTTAATTTAATTCTCATCAATAAATTTAAATTTAATGACCATAAACAAGTCGAGCATAGGCTATTCACGAACAAATTCGTTTCGGTCGCAGAGTGTAAAAATGTAGAATAGAAAACCCTTCGTATTTGCATTTATTTGCAAATCGAAATCTTAAAATACTCCAGGCTTCTATTTAATGTGTAATCGTGTGACACAAATAAATTTACAACAATAAAATAATGGTGTACAAAATTATAACGTTTATTTACCAATACGGTGGCACTTGTTGTCGACTTTTTGGGAACCGCTGATTTATTCCGCTAGACACCTGTTGTTCAGTCATACGGGTGACAATCTGCACGTTTCCAGCTTCTGTAATCTTGTGGTAATTTTCCATATAAGTGAAGTTTCTTCTTCACACACAAATCCAATATCCAAATTAATCGATTGACGAACGTAATATAAAGGTTTGTTGGCAATTTTCAACCAATTTAAATAAATCGTGTACTTAACCTCCAATTTTGGTGAGTAAAATAATTCGATGCAAATTTTAACAAATTTGAATTCTTTCTTCTAAACATTTAATTTGTAGGCACGTAATTACAAAAATCATTCGATTATTCCTCAATGGCGGACTGACAAATTTTTCATCTACATGTGCAATATCAAACTTTCCAAATGTGCGTTTCCAAAAACGCTGCAACTTGAAGATTTTACTTCCAAATCAATCTAAAAACACTCGTCTACTTTAGACGTCACTACGCACTAATTATCAGCTTGAAAACACCTTGGTTTTCCAAGAAAAACTCGAAAATTGGTCATTTATGGTGGACCTCCACCGAAATTACGCCTGGCTGGCTCTACAGTCAACGGCCAAGTCTCCTTTAACTTTGCCTACCTTCTATGTTTAGAAACTTCAAAATACCACTACATAAAACGAAATTTTGAGCCATTCTGGACATCAAAATAGGTAAGATTTTGCGCACCAAATTCAAATGAAATTAATTAACTTTGTTTCTTTTTAGATTAAATTCGCCGTAAACTTCACAATAATAGTGTGTTTTTGTGTCAACGGTAACATAAATCGACCCTTACTTATAACACTGTGCTCGACCTTGTCTCTATGGGTAAATCATCCCCTAATTTGAAATAAATTAGCAAGACGAAGCTGGATTTCAGTTTAAATCACGACAATATTTTGCCTATTACAGCTGGCGGGTATTCCATGGCACCCGGTTTTCAATTGTTCACTTATAATAAATTATAAAAGGTACCGTCCAATTCAGGGTAATATTTTTTTAGGAACATAAACTACATAAATATGTTTTATTTTTAATAAAATACGAATTAAGGAATAATATTAAAGGTTATATTTTGAGCTTTCGGTCTAGCGTTTAGACCTTCGTCAGAAAATGCTAGACCGAAAGCTTAAAATATAACCTTTAATATTATTCCTTAATTCGTATTTTATTAAAAATAAAACATATTTAATTTCACGAATTTTCTAGGGTGGAGAAGCCCGCTAAACACCCTAAAATGTGAAGAAATGAGCGTACAATCGAGGGTCTAGGGAGGTATAGACATAGGCGTAAATACGCGGGGGGGGGGAATGGTCCCGGGCCAAATGCAGCTTTAGACCCTCTTAAACTGCATTATATTGCGACCAAATTTTTTTTTAAATTGCACACCTCTCAATCGAGTGGCCCATAAAAGCTGTTGCTCCCGAGCCTAAAATTTGAAGTTACGCCACTGGGTAGAAAGCAATATTTTGCAGTGTGATCTACAGGATGGAAAAGTAAATCTGTCCGTATGATGGATAATAAAGAAGAAATGATAATTTTTTCAAGATTGAAACAATTATTGTCATGCTATGAAAACCGATACTTTTGTCTTTATAATATTATACCCATCTGACGTGATCAAATAAGAGCAAAACACATAAAACTTGCATTTTATTTCAAATAATTCTTAATTATTTTGGGCAAAACAAAAAACCATCGACTAATTGACCATTTTTTCAAATTAAGTTTTGTCCTGTTTCTAAGTTACAAAATTTTCAATTTTCCTGGTACGACAGTACAAAATTTAACGGTATCCTATTTCTATAAAAAAAATTTTAAATTGATTATCGAGAACAGTTATTAAAATAAGTACAAAGATGACTACAATAAAAGTTTATAAGTCACGAGCAAAGATCATAAATTCTTCCATTCTCATTAATTAACGTTGTTAGAATTAATTAATTTTTTGTGAATTTTTTAGTTATAAGCAATTCCAAATATTAAGAAAATGAAGCTAAATGGATTTAAATTTAATAAATAACTAATCGTAACTAATAAAAATTATACAATCGTTAATTAAGTATTAAATAATTAAATGCATGGCTAACAAATCAAAAGCCTTCTCGTAATTTTTGACTAACGAATGGTATTTATAAATTACAAGTGTGTCGTTAGGTACATATCTCTTAAAATCTGCATTTTGAAATTATGTCATACCTACTCGTACTAGTATTTTATCAAAAATTACTTGTGACTAAGATTGATTGATAGCAGCACCTTATTATAATATTGAAGCGATTGTAGTTATTTTTAAATGCCACTTGATACTTTTAAGTTACCTACCTGCTAATCCTAATTATATAATAGTAATCTATAAATATATCCTACTTTTTTTATTAGTATTATTATTTTTATTGGGTATATATATTATTTTTTTAGTGCAAAATAAACGCATTAACACTTTTGTAAATTCCACTTCATTAGTAACGATACTAAAAAGTTATTGCTTAATTTTAATTTCAACAGCAGTTCTTCAAAATTCTTGATTAATACTTCGTCTCAAGGCCGAAAACAATTTTATCAAATTTTTCATAAATAATAACAATTATTAATGTGACGTTGGTTTTTCACGTTACTTTGAGTGACTAACGCATCCGTTTTGTAACGTAATTTCCATTGAAGCAAACATCAACAAATTTAAAAAATTTAAACTTCGCTCCGGCTATCTGTACCGACCAGCATCGAATATTAATTTTTTAATTACAAATACGCTAAATATTTCTTCATTTAAAGGTGTTAAAAATTAAAAGTTAATGTAAATATTTTATTGTATAATCTTTATAATATGAAACCAATAAACGTATTTAATAAAATGCCAAAGCAACAGATACATAACAATTTATTTAAATTTGAAATATCGTAAAGAATTTGTATTCTTTTATGATTTAAAAGATTAATGGGTACGTTATTTATTATTATTATTATTATTAAAACCACTGGTATATAGAAAAAGCTCCTGCAAAGTATTCTACACGACTTCCACTTTTAAAACTAAATAATATTGAATGTAATTATGCACACTAAGAAAAACGAATTTTCCACCATAGCAAGCACCTGGAAAATTTACTAATATTCACAAAAATATTTGTTTTTCTTTTCACAAAATTTTACAAAAAAAAAAATTTAATCGTTTCCGCAAACAACATTATTAAAGTTTTTTTTATAGGTAATCATTAATCAACAGTTTTAAAGTTAGATACATAAATTATGTTATCATTGAACGAATACTTTGAAAAACTAAGAAGAGCAATATGGGAGAACCAAAAGGAAAGGAATTTGTTACTAAAAAAACCGAAATATTCTTATGCGCATTTATAATTTGTTAATTAATTTGAAACTAAAAAATTTAAAATTGATTACATGTACTAGAATCTCATTAAGGAATTCTTATAACTAATGTAATTTAACACTTTAATGTACATTATAATTAATTTGGATAAGTACATCAAATACGTACCAATATGATTTTTCACGAATGTATTTTATGTTGTCATCAAGTTTGCAATTATAAAAATGTTGCTATTCAACAGATGAATTTGGTACTTCAGTGCAATAGGAGTAATTTTACGAATCCATATTACGTAAAGCAACATTTAGAGGAATTTTTTAAAAGACTGAAAACAAGGACGAAATGCATTCAAGCGGAAAACATAATTCTTCAAGAAGTTTTATTATAGCTTGCAGTCAAAAACTTTCAACATTAAATTGACAAAAGCTGCTTCTGCATGAAATTAACTTCTGTTTAATGTTTGAACTCCAGGTGGCATGCTTTAGATTAGAAAGCGTCCATTAATTACGTAAGAATTTAGGTAAGGGTGGGGGGTAAGGGGAACAATATCTTACGAATCTTTATGTCTTCGTCAGGGTAGAGGATACAAAGAGTTACCGGGTATGTGATTTTCCAAAATTTTACGAGCTAAGGTAAGGGAAACGAAATCACCTTTGCACAATATATAAGGTAATCTCAAAACTCTTGCTGAAGGGGGGGGGGAGTGTAAACACTTTCAAAGCTATTTTTATGTAAGGTAGGGGAGGAAATCTACAAAATATTACAAACCTTGCTATTGTCCTTAAATAATTAAGGTCGTGTTCTGGTTTGGAATTAAAAAAAATCAAGTTTTTGTTTTTTTGCATATTCTTAAAGTTTAGACCTTTAAGAATATATTCTCAAGAGAAAATTTTAAAATTCCAACAGTTTACCACGTTTTAGCTACTTTAGTGACGCAGCAACTGAACCAGCAGTGAGTAATTTACCGAGGGTCGTAGTAATTCTGTATTAGAAATGCTTTCAAATTTATTTTTCATAGTTTAAGTTGGCACCGTGTGTCACTAAACATTGTTAACACTGTTTGTAACAGTTTATGAAAATTCTTATTTTATTAACCTCAGTTTCATTCTAATCTTTCAAGTGTGCAGGTGAATCCAGTTATATTTTTTATTCCGTTGGTAAGCTTCTTTTTTTTGCATTTTTTTCCCCTTTTTTTAAAAACTGTTTTTAATTTTTCGATTAATTTTAAATTTTTTCTTTCAATCTGGCTAGTGAGGTTTGTCTGACGAGCAACAGAATCGCGAAACATCGATGTAACAAATTTACTTCGCCATATCTTCATTAATTTTACTATATTTTTCAACTTTTCTAAAAAACACCACGTTGTTTTTGACCCCCCCCCCCCCGCAGTTTCAGTTTTCTCATTTTTTCTAATATTCTCTGTTTGTACCTTGTCACAAAAAGGTTAGAAAATGTTTTCTTAGTGTTTTTAAATAAAATTTTCTTGTATGTTGTTCTTTTCTTACAGTTAAAATCTAACATTTTAACGTCTAGTTAAGTTTTTGTTTAATTTATATACAGGGTGGCCCTTTGAAAACAAAACAGACGGGATTGTGGCCAGAAGAATTTTTTTTCAAGAAATGCAAAAACACGTTAATTTTATCACAGAGGGGGACAACTTTTGCGACCAATGTCACTCCCATATTGTTTCATCCCTTCGCGTTGTGATGACAACCCCTGAAATGTTAATAGGGATGATATAGCAAGTGACACCTCATTTGAAAGATCCTGCTTCCCTGAATTCAGCGCTATAATTTTTTTTGAAGTTTTATCAATTATTCAACATAAAAATTGAAGCTGTAAAAATGCGAAATAAATCCGATATTTCAAGACATTTCAGAATAAAAAAGGGAAAAACGATTGGTCAGGTTGATTTTAATTTCAAAGGGGCTACTTTTACTGCTATTCATAAACAATGATAGTTCAACCCTTAAGGTAAAAGGCAAATAACAAACAAATTCTGCTGGCCATAATCCCGTCTGTTTCGTTTTGAAAGGGCCACCCTGTATGTATTTTATTACATTTTAACATTTTTCAACCTGGTTGACATAATATCTCAAGTTCTATTTAACCGATTTGCTTCAAATTTTGTACCAACCTTCACTATATAACTGTCTATCGCCCTTACTACTTTTGTATCAAAATTATTTGTTTTACTGGTTGAAACTTTTGCTCAAACCTTTAATCGAATTTTTCTCCAAACTACATTTTTCAACATGGTTGACATGTAAATCAAGTTCCATCTGACCGATTTACTTCAAATTTTGTACAAACCTTCAATATATAACTGTCTATCGCCCCTACCACTTTTGTATCAAAATTATTTGTTTTACTGGTTGAAACTTTTGCTTAAAACTTTAAACGTGTTTTTCTTAAAACTATATACATTTTTCAATATGGTTGACATGATATCTCAAGTTCCATTTGACCGATTTGCTTCAAATTTTGTACCAACTTTCACTATATAACTGTCTATCGCTCCTACTACTTTTGTATAAAAATTATTTGGTTTACTATTTTAAAAAATTAAGAATTGTTGAAAAAATAGTCAAAAAATGAATTCTATCTTCAGACAGCCGCCATTTTGTGAAAAAAATTTTTTCCGTTTTCTCTTTAGTAGGGGCTATAACGACATTCTTACTAATTAAGAATATTTTTTTAAATCTTGTTTTCGATGACCAGAAGGGTTGCAATCGTGTCAACCAGCACACCCTCAATTTTTTTTACCCCCAACTTTACCAGCTTATAGCTTGTTTAATTTTCATTTTTTTTTTGTTAAAAGTTTTTCTGTATATTCTTGTAATATCAACAAATATGTTGTAAAAACTGAATGGTAAAAATATTGTTTGTTTTGTTTTAATTGAGCTCGACAAATCGCCCATAATTTATGCTTTTATAGACACTTTATTATGTTGTAGAGGAAGAATAAGAATTACGTAGAGCGCATTTCAAATAAGATGATCTGGCGGAGCCAATTTCTTGCGCAGTAGATGTGGAGGGAGAACGTGCCAGTGTCGTAAAAGTAAATCTAGGTTATTCATGATTATGCAGTTCAACCCCTTCGTTGCAAAAATGGACACGACCGGACACATTTTCGTTTCTGCAAATTAGCACCACCCGGTCATCTTATTTGAAATGCGCTTTACATAGCTCTGTATATCTAATTGGTTCATTCATTTATTATTAACCTAAACAAAATTATAAGTATGGCCATAAAAAATAAACGTAATATCCTCACGTTTTTCGTCAATTTAATTTTAAATTTTTTGATTTCCAATAATTACAAAATAGTGTACACAAAACTGCAGTGCTTTAATCCTTGATAATTTTTCCTCGATTCTGTCTAGTACAAATTACCTTTGCATTCACGTTTAAAATTTCCTTTTATTTAACTCTGTAGTAAATTTTAACCACCCCATCATTAGAGAAATCTTGCCTGAGTCTCTGCTCGTAGTGATGTCGAATTATTTTCAAATGGATAAGGGGATGAATTTTCATTACTAAATAAAGAAAATAAGATAAATTTACATTTTTTTTTTTAATTTTGTGAGTTACGAGGCGCCATCTCCGCTACGAAAACTATGTAATCATAAAGATTATTATTAATTTAGGACTAATAAACTTCAAATTATTTTTATCACTCCAAACAGGTTGATTCAATTTCAATTTCAAAAATGTCAAAAAAATAATTTTAAATTAAATCGTTCAAGGAGATAAATTAGATAATTGAATTGCACAATATCTTATTGCTATAATTCTAATTAAAAGTTCTTTATTTAAATCAATTTATGATACTCTAATCACTTTAATTAATAACCAATTTATCCTTAAACTTATTCGCGTGGCTACGTTACAATTTTGTTCAAATTTTGAAAGTCAAATTATATAATTATTGTGGTTGATGATGTTGTAAATAATTTTTCCAACTGGAAGAAACTTGACCTATCAAATCTTTAATTTCAAGTTACTTGTTTACAAATTAAATAATTAGTGAGACGATTTTGTAACTGAAATCATTATCAGAAACATCTTATAATTAATTAGCCAAATGGCGCCAAAGATAAAATCGATCAATTAAAACTGCAATCGAATTTAGACCTGAATTACTAACAGTAACAAAAGTGAAAATAAATTCGGTCAAAATTCGCTAAGGTCATTTTTGAAAAAAAGATTTATAAATTACAAAATGATAGGAGTAGTCGTATATTATTGTTCTTAAAAGCTATAATTACGTTATGATATGTCGTTTTTTGGAGTCTATTAGTAAAAATTTTTTTTCAAAAAAAATATTATTTATCACAATCATAGCTACTCCTACATTGTACGATAGGACCGAGATAAAGCAAAAAAACTTGACTCTCGAAATAAATGTGGGGGTAAACTTTTAAAACATGGAACATTGACCGTGTATGCTGTATGGTATCGAACAATCTATTATTTTTTAAGCTTAAAAGCTTCTATGTAATTTTGAGCCATTGTGAAGATCGTGCAAAATTATCAAAATAAAAAAACCTTCATTTATCACAAAGACATAAGGGGTAACTGACTTCAAAAATAAATTATTAACCTTACAAGTTCGAAAAACTCAATCTTTGCATTATGGAGTGGTCAAAAATCTCATGGGTCACGTTATTTATTATTATGGCCTTTGTAAAGGTGTCTAAAATTATTTTTCACGAAAAAAAAAAAAAAAAAAAAAAGGAACGCGCGCCAATGAATTTATTATTTTTATGCAAATTGCCTCGAGTTTATAGTGACTGAAGCTTCAAAATTATTATAAACAAATAAATTTTAATGACCATTATCATCATCAGACGAACGTAATTTTATAAGCGTTTTATTGGTTTATAGTGTTACAAGGCGAAATAAGGGCTATTGACACGATGACATTGTAATAAAGAATTTGCATTTTGATTGGCATTGATTTTACTTCATTTGTGATTCATCAATAATATTTGCGAGATTTCAAGTTTACGGAATTTCTCAAAAACTTATTGGATCCTGTTTGCTGCTTTTGGTAACAGTCATCAAGTTTTTCTATTTAATAGTTTAACTTTTCTTATAAATATTTTGTTGTTATTTAAGAAGGAATGCAAAGAATTTATCGGCGTTACGTCATTACAAATGTATAAAAATGCTATTACTAAAGACAATTTAGAACTTTACAACTTTTACAAGACACATAAATTTGAAATTTGAAGGAAAAGTTCAAAAATCATGGCCGTATTCAATAATTTTTATTGCGAAAATGTGTGGCGCCATATTGTGTACTCAAGTAAAGATGCAAATTTCCTAGCATATCTTTTGAAATCAACAAAAACACTTTTGTTTACTAGTTTCTTAAAACGTTTTTATAACGATTAGCGTTTATAGGTCGCCAATATTAAATAAATTAAATTCGTTACCCATTCATTGATTGAGTGGAAAATCGATTTATACAATTGACATAATTTTTTAATTTTAAGAGTGCTAACGGGGTAGGATCGACAGAGGGTGACCTCGCACATCCACCATACTTTTTTTCGCCACATAACTGGTTAGATTTTTGAAAATAATGCCCACGTCTGTCCTTTTCAAGGAAATAGTTTCTACATCCGCAAAGCTACCGGTTTTAACGTAGATAAAATCTGAACAACCGCAAAACTGAAATTTTTGATTTTTATGAAGAAGCTACATTTTTGATGTCTTAAATTATTGTAAATCTTATCTAATATTTAAATTTTCAGTAAAATTTGCATTATTTTGCTGATGTGAATCCAAAAGAATTATACTTTTTGGTATTTAAAAATGACTAATTCTGATATTTAAGTGAATATTAAGTTTTCAAATATGGTTAATTGTTTGGTTCATTGCCAATATTTATTATTAAACTTTTATAACAAGGTAATGTTTTGCAAACATTTATGGTTGTACTGGATGGTGTGAAATTCTAAGCTTCCAACTTCCAATTCGCCCAGGAATTTGTTCCTGATTCAACCTAACATCTAATATGGATTAAAACGTCTTCCTGATCCTCTTAAAAGGAAAATTAAGTTCACTAAAATCCGAGGTTAATTGATTAAATGATCGACTAACTAATAATTATTTAACGACTACCTGGTCGTGAAGCAAGGGCGGTGGGTCAATGGTAAATTGAAATTAAACGCAAATAATACAAGATCACAAAAATGGATTTCAAAATTCGTTCTATATTTACATAAATATGGTTGATAAACAAAGCGTCGAGGTCAAAAAACAATATAAAAGTAAACAAAATGATAATAAAAATATAAAAAAAAGTAAAGAAATTTTTATTACAACTTTTGAGAAATTTTATAAAAACTTGTAAAGATTTACTCAAATATTGCAATAATCATTCGGGAATTTTCCTGTATATGAAAATAATATGCATGGTAAAGACGATATTCTTATGATTTAACGATAACAAAGATTAATTCAAAAGAAGAATTTGTTTGCTCCATTTTGAAGTTACCCTCCGACCGTTGCAAAAATTTTAAGTGGATAAGAAACCAAGATGAATTACTTTTGAAAATCTCCAAGGAGAAATAATCATAGGGTCCACCTATTATGACTTTTGCAAATTCAATAGCACAGACGAATTTTTGAAAAAGTTTTCACCAAATTTGTTTAAAAAATTACAATCAATTTTACGATAAAATTATAAAATATTTACTAATCATACAAATCGCTCCAAGCAATATTAAAAAAATTTTGAGGTCAAACATGTCAACAAGGTGGATTTTACGATGACAGTGACTTCGTTTTATTAGGTTTAGAGTTTTATGGGTTTTGAACGAAAAGTATCGTATAGGTGAAATTATATCTTACCATGGTGAAGTTGGTAAAGTATTGCCAGGTCAAAAGGATCAAAATGAAATTGAACAAACTTGCTTAAAGTAAAAATTAGTTGGATTAAAATTGTGTATGCTAATAAATAAAGTCTGAAACTGAGACTTCTATAAATCAACGATTTATCTGCTATAGCTCATGAAATTCAAACTAAAATTTCTCGTGAAATTTAATTTACATTTTTAATTTTTAACTGCCCTCAGAAAATTAATAATTATGGTTTTTCCGAATTATTATAGGTTCTGTCATGAGAGCATTTATTATTGATTAGCATTTTAGTTATCTATTCGCTAATTGTACATTAAAAACTAATATCTACATTATTATGGTTGCGGTATTATAAACCGTAATTTTAAAATCCACGTTATTACACCACCGACTTTGTAATTATTTGTGAAATTTAAATATTTTTATGTAAGACATTGAAAAATCTTAAATTACATACCACACAACTTGCAGTATCTAAAAATTTATTTCTCAATTACATTATTTAAATCATGGTACTTGTAAATTTACCCTAGCAATCCATTCTGATATTTCAACTGATAAGCAAAAAGAAAGAATTTTCAAGTTTGTGAAGTACCGGTTTATTTTTAGCTCTGCGTATATTTATTTAATGTCCTAACATTAATTTCAAATTTTTATTTCGTTTTTATAATATGCACCAGGATGTTATTATAAAGCTTTTAGTGAAATAAGGAAGAAAAAATTTTTAACATTTTATTATTAATTTTAATTTAAGCTTTAATACAATCACGAAAAAAAAACGTGAAAAAATCCGCCTCCATTGTTTCGTTCTTTAATTAGATAGATAAAGCTCATAAAAGCGCTACCAAAATTAAAAAAGCTTCAAACAGCAAAACTATAATTAATTATATTGTAAAATTTTAGCTTGGTCTATTAGATAAAATTTAAATAGCGACTCCTCCCTCGAGCAGTAATAATTTATTTATATTATTTAAAAAAATCATATTTAAATAATTTTTGGGTGGTAGAAATAATTACAGCAAATTATAGTTATTAAATTTTTTTTTTGCACCTTATCAAATATTTTTACAGGGTGGTCTATATTTTTGTAATAATATTTAAACTACGTAACAAAATTTGAAGAAAATAAAAGGTGAAGGGCATAATTAGGATACGGGAAATTAAAGTAAGTAATTTAAAATGTCATCTACTTATACAGACGATTACGTAAGAATGATGTGCCATACAAATAAGTAAATGAAAATTTATTAATTTGTCAATAATTTATTAATTGTAAATGATTTTTTTATTTAAGTTTTTTTGTTATACAAGCACCATTTAAATCAATAATTTATTTTAAAATCGATGTTATTATTTATGTATCAAGTGGCACATTATATTATTAACTCGATAGCTTTTTTAATAATTTTATTGAAATAGCTGAGAAATAGGTTCGATATCATGCAAATCCGAGATATTAAGTAGGTCTTCCGAAGTTATGAAGGTTGATCGCTCCTGCACATTTTTGAAAAAAATTTATAATTACTTATTTTATCATAAATAATAGCAAATAATTTATCTACTTCAAGGTAGGTGCATTTAATTAAAACAAATCAAATATTATCGTAAGAGCAAACAGCGACGTTCAGTAAATAAAAGCTTCATGAGGTAACAGGGGCGGACTGGTAATGTGGAGAATGCGGACAATCATGGGACGATCCTCTCGAAGGCCGTTTTGATGTTATTTTTTAAAATTGTAATTTATGCCGTGTCAAAATTAATTAGAAAAACTGTAAAGAAATATGGCCCCGATATTATTTTTGGGCAGGAAATTTTAGTTTGAATTTATTAGATTATGCTTAAGGGGTAGAATTTTGTTTAATTTTGTTAATAGTGTATTTTGTATTATGTATTATTCAATAAAGGACTAAAGTGTAATTTTAATCCCAAATGTATAAAGTTGATTTGCACGAGGCGGAGCCGAGAACAAATTAATACACGAGGGATTACTGTATTTCTGCACTCACGCACTGTAATCAATGATAACTAGAATTGTTGTTTTAACAAAAATCTGGAATTCCCAGACCCCAGCTTTTACACACATTTAATCACATTTAACACACGTCGTCCTACAATAAAGGGCTTTAGCCCTCCTAGCCCTAGCACTCTAGGCTAGCTATACCCACCTCTGTATACGACGGTATTTCGTATTATGTTATAATATAGTGTGCGGTGAAAAATTCTTAAACAAGGGTAAAAAGCGCCTGTGCAAGCCGGAAACGGACAACTCAGAACTGGATGAAATCGGCAACGGGAATCCACCGGTCGAGCTTAAGTTAGCGTTAGGAAAGGTTTTTTTTAATTAGGGGACCGTTAAAAGAGAGATCCGTGTTGTTACGTACCCTTCCTTGTGCTGGGGGGTATTCCATACCCCCCAGACCCCCCGGTTTCATGCCCATTTAAGGAGAATAAATTTCAGGAAGAAGATCTCTTTAGAGCAGCGGTTCCCAATTAGTTTTGGCCGCGGAACCCTTGAGCGATGTAAAAAATTTGGCGGAACCCCTAGTCGATTTGTTTACTATTAGCTAAAAAAAAGGGCATCAAGTGGCCGGTGAGCATAGACGCAACTAGGGTCAAAAAAGTTTAGATTTTCAAGGTCAACAGAGCTTAGATTTGAAGTTAGAAATTATAAAAAGATGTTTTTGTACTAATTTTTGTGATTCCAGGGGCAGAAAACTATTTTTTGAAAAATAATAAGCTTCTCGAAAGCCTGGCCTTCGACGCTAACTTCATCGTTTGCTAATCAATTCAAGTTTCTATCCCCACTAAACTGAAGTACGAGTATCATAATAACAAAAACAATTTTTTCAAATAATTAAACGGTAATTAAACTTTGTTAACATTTATTTATTGTCAAAAAGTACCATACTATTACTTCAAAAACCAGTTTTAAACATAAAAAATAAGGGGGCAGTTACAGAAATCAACTAATTAGGTGACAGATTGTCAACCTAAAATAAAATTTCTGTGGAAATTCAGTATTTACTAAGAATGTAAGGGTTGCGAATATTAAGTTATTCGATTCTTCATAATATCGCCATTAAAAACTAATAATTTTTGGTATATTTAAGTCCTCCCCCTAGTTGCGCATATGCCGGTGATGGATACAAATTCAAACATTATTTGTTATAAAATACTTACAATCAGGGCTATTCTGTAACGAGAAATGATCTTAGCAACTTGCTAAAAATGAGCAATATTGTTTAAAAAAATAAAAAAAAGTTAAAAAATATTTTTTAAGCGGCAAAATTTATTGTTACGCCATTTTGAAATTCGTTTTGGCGGAACCCTTGGATTTTTTCGAGGAACCCCATTTGGGAACCGCTGCTTTAGAGACACACAACCATCATTACAATGGACCAACACACACAATTGGACACAAGAGAATAAATTTGTTTTGGTTCAATAATTATTGATTTTTTATTTAAAAAAATCTTTTATTTGAACGGGGCCGGGTATTGTGCAAATTAAACAGCTTTCCACAGGTACGTTTAATTTAAATATTTATTTATACAATTAAATACATTGTTAAACTAAAATAAATGTATTCCCCTTAAATGGACGTGAAACCGGGGGGTATTGTTACAAGGAAGTAACAATATAACCTTTAACAATTTCGAACCAGAGCTTTGATCGGCGATGAATTCCAAACAGTTCCGTATTCATTTAATTTGGTGGGTATTGAATAGGGAATAGGATGACTCAGCAACGGGAATCCACCGGTCAAGCTTAGGTTAGTGTTAGGAAACGATTTTTTTAAATGAGGGGAGAGATCCGCCGGTGCCAAGTCGGGCGAGCAGGCCGCTCCCGAGTATACCCTTCCTTGTTCTGTTGGGTATTCCATACCCCCCAGACCCCCCGGTTTCACGCCCATTTCAGGGGAATAAATTTGTTTTGGTGTAACAATGTTTTAATTGATTTTTTGTTTAAAAAATCTTTTATTTGGACGAATAAACATTGTTAAAACTAAAATAAATTTATTACCCTGAAATGGGCGTGAAACCGGGGGGTCTGGGGGGTATGGAATACCCCCCAGAACAAGGAAGGGTACACAACAATTCGGGAGCGGCCTGCTCGCCCGACTTGGCACCGGCGGATCTCTCCCCCTCTCAATTTCAATTCACAGAACAAGAAAGTAACGATATGACTTAAAAATTGATAAAGACGCAAATTTAATTCTTGAAAAAACATATTTTGGTTATTACGGCTGGGGAAGAAATTAGTGTGAAACCTAGGGTCTGCGGAGGTACGGATAATGGCGTATATAACGGGGGGGCAGAGGGAGGATGGTCCCAGGTCCAATGCTTTGGGCCCCCTTAAACTGCATTATTTTTCGACTAAATTTTGTTTTTAAATCGCACACCTCTCAAAACTCTTGCTCCCGAGCCTAAAATTTGAAGTTACGCCACTGATTATGATCCTATAAACTAAAACCATAAATTAAAGTAACTTTACGCACTTTTAAACTTTTACCCTTTTATCCTTTGCTTCCTGAATCTAAACTGTGTAAACTAAAAAATGGAATTCATAAATTTTAAAATTTGAAGACTTCCTGAACTTTTTATTAAGCTTTTTTCCTTATTTGGGGAAAGTAACCTAGGTACATAAAAATATACACTTAACTTTATCACATTTTTTATGTATTTGTTTCTGAAATAAGAGTCGAAAAATCCTTTTTGTTTGTGTCATTGTTTTCTTGACGATGGTGCTCTTCTTTAGTGGAAAAGTAATTTTTTTCATAAAAGTTAATCAAAATTCGAAAGAAAAACGACTTCTTCAATGTTCAACGACCCATTGATATTTTATTTTACATCAATTCTAAGCAATTTTGCATACCAAAATGAACATTAACAAAAAATGAATTTAAAAATCCCCCACAGCGCATCTTATTTAAATTTTTTTGCTCAAGATTATTTTTCAATCAAATTTTTTTAATTTTCTAGAGCCGAAGTTAGAGAAGACCGCATCAAAACTTTACAATAAAATTTAAACTTTAATTTTTCCTAATAACTCCGATAATGAAATTGAAATTACCGAAGCACCCACAGTTATTATTCATGTGTAAGGAATTAATTACTTAACTTGAACTGATATAATATTGTAATTATGACATTTACATTGATCCATCAAGGTAGATCCTGTTTATTTTATAGGTTCTTATTGTATTTCCATATAGAATAAAAAAAAATTTAATTTCTCTTATGTAAATGCCAGAAAAATGAGTTTTTACTATGTATGTATGTATATTACCGGTGACAAACCTAAAGACAATTTAACCTATTTTAATTACAACTTACATAATTTTATGAAAATATCAATGAATAAATCTAAGGTTACTAAAGGAATTGTGGGAAATGTATAATTATGATACATTTTTCTTACCATATTTGTTTCATAATGCATATTGGGCGAAAGGCTGACGCATACTCTGTAGGATTTCGCCTTCCAGTGCAATCGTAATTAAAATGTTAATCACCATTTTATGCAATATTACCATAATTTAAGTAATCAATCTCATTCAATTAGAACACTTTTTGCTTCTTTTTCTCCACCTCGCCGAAATTACTCTTAAAAAACAATTTTCATACACAATTTTCTCACGATTCGAATAACAACCTTCAACTTGGAAAAATTTATAATCTTTTCGCCTATAAAAATAATATGATAATCATCTTTCTGGTTTTTATTTCCACTTCCTTGAGTCTAGTGGTTGTTAATTTAAATTCACGTTTGGGCGGCAATGAACAAATGGTGTAAATCGCCTTGATTATTAATTTGCATAATTATTATTAATAACAAAAAAAGAAGTTTAAACGAAACATCTGCCAGTATTATTAAGGTGGTGAAAATTAAAAAAAAAAAACAACGTACCGCTTACTTACAATTTAGATTTTACTAAAAAAAACCAATTTGTAGCAAGTCGGAAGTGTATAAATATTTTGACTTTAAAAATCCTTGATTGTGGCAAAATTAATAAATTACGAATTGACGTTCGATAAATAAGTAATGATTAAAACATACTAAACTTTTAGAAGATGCTGTGCGATACATTTTAATTATTGAATTTTAATTTTCAAATTGCTCTATAAATTTTATGCTAATAGCATCTGATGGGTATGGCTTGGCAAATAAATTAAGCGTCGTCGTCTAATTAGCAAAACGAATTAATGTTTAAATTTTTTAATGGTGATTTTATCAAGGATTTTTGTTATTACAGTTACTCTTAATACTACTGCGTTTAGAACAATTTTGTGTTTTTTCCTTTTATGATAATTTTTAAAGACGACTAGTGGTCAGCCTTCACAAGGTAAGCTTGATGTGGAATCCATTCATCAACCTATAGTTTGACTAACAACATTATAAATATTAAAAAACATTAAATCGATAGGAAAAGAGGAAGATAAAATAAAACTTATGTATAATTAATTAGTCGAACATTTACCTATTACAAAAATTATAAATTAACAAATTAAGTGATAAGTAAATTGCAGCAAGAACTCTCATCCTATCATTTTTTAGATTAGTACAAAAATAATATTATGATGTAAATTTTTTAAATCGCAAATCCGAATTTTGATCATTTGAAATGTCTTAATTTAAATTAAAGAAAAATACCAATTAATAATTATTAATACAAGCCATTTAACACATCTTTACGATCTCGATTAAGTATTTTATCAGATGAAGATGACGTTAGATAGGTAATAAATTTTGAAATAATTTCTAAACGAATGCTTTTAATATGTCGCAAAATTATTTAAATAGTGACGAAATGGAGACGTAAAGGAGACAATTTGCTTTAATTCTTCTGTAAAATTCCTAAATATTTAATTTATTGGGTAATTTAGAGAAACTAACAACAAGCCATAGATGTATCAATTTTTTACGCTAAATTAATTATTTAAATATTTATTAAGTGCTAAATTACTTTAAAAAACCTTGCAAATGTATTACATAGAATGTTTTTGTTTTCAAACATCAAACCAAAAACAGGATTAAGATGTTATGAAGGAAAGAAAGAATAATGAGAAATGTTAATTAAGTTATGTTAAAGGAAATAATTCATCAAGAATTGTAATAAAAACGATAATAAAATTACAGATCATTCTCATTTTTAGTTTAGTTTTTATTTCATCTGTGATCTTGACATTTTCCGCTAAAGGAATTTTTAAGATTTTGTTTATTTCTGATGCTTTTCAAAAGTATAAATATTAAATAATATATTAGAGCGCTTCTTACATTATTTTATCGCATCCGCATTTGTATACTTAATATTATATTTTCAATCACTTTTAATATCGATAATTTATTTCAATTCGCTTTGACGAACTAAACTAGGAAAATGCAAATTACATACTCGCAAGAAAAACAATATTTTACTCTTTGACAGGTTAATAATTATCGATAATGCATAATGAAAAATAAGTCAGAAGCAATAACGCATTTTATTGATCGATAATGAAAATACAATTTTATAAGTTAAAAAAAAAACTAATCGAAAGTAAACAATTTTTTCTTTAAGATTAAATTAATAACTATATAAAATATTTATATTATACAATAATTTAAATAGCATAAAATTCTACTCGAGAAATACATACCAAAAAATGTTAAGGGGCGGACTAGCTCTAAAATTACAATATTAATATGGGAATATTTTTTAAATAACCGCGGGTGACGAAATCATTTTCCAGGATTCAATTTCAGGCTACTTACTTTTACACGATTAGCAAATTGATTTTATGTAAAAAATCATAATGAATTTTTAAACCGCTTATCATTCATCCACAGCTCTACAGGCGATTCCTTTTAATTTTAATATGTAAAATATTTAAAAGGTAAAATTTTTATCGACTATTGATTGATAATGGACATACAATTTTATGTACCTTAATAAAAACTAATCGAAAGTAAAAAATTTCAGTTTTTAAAAGTATTTTATATCACATTTTTGATTGGTCAATTTTATCTTACAGGGAAGGGAGATGAAGTTTTTGCAGAAGAATGTAGTTTAATACGGTGCGTCCGAAACAAGAATGCAAGAATGGAAGGGGGGAGGTAAATGATAAGAACTATAGATTATTTAATCAAACGAGAGAAAATATTCGCAATCTTCAAAAACCATTAAATTTTACTTATGTTAGTTTTCGATATAGATGAAAAAGTCGTATTTTTCGCTTTTTGTCTATGATTTTGTTATTGTCATAGCAAAGTTTTTAAATCAGTTTTTTATGCATAATTAAATATAATTTATATTTTTGATGCATGATTCAGGATTAAGGATTTTGACACTAAGTTTGTTATTTTATATGAACACGAATGGAGTCCATGTCGTGGTGAAAAGAGTTTTTTCTCTTATTTTAGTGATATAATATGCAATTCTTGAGTTTATTTTTACAAATAACTGTATTATATGTAAAAAGACATATTTTATAAATAATTGGTGATTAAATAGTAAACGAAATAAAACAAAAAAACACCTAAAGGTAAAAAATTTGCATAAACTTGATTTATTGTTTAGTTTTCTTGATTAACTATTTTTGTGTAATAGCAAAAAATGTATCTAAATTTAATTTCTCGTCTAGAATCAGTGGTGGTGAATCGGGATTTTTAAAAGCAAAAAATTCACTGTAATCTGTAATTCATTATTGATATTAGAAATTATTTTAAAAGTTAATTAGAAGAAAAATCTTCTGAATATTCTGTAGCACAAGGGAAAATGTGTGTAGTTTTTCCGAAATGCTTGCATAAATATTACAACCCTGGCACAATGGCGGTTTTAGAACTTATGAGTTATGAGGCCCCAGGCACAATTCAATTTTGAGGCCCCCCTCTAAATATTTTCACTAATCCTACACTCCCTAAAGCAATTGATTTGAACCCCTGGTGCCCGGGGGGCTCACCCACCAGTACCGCAGAAGATTTATTTTTTTAATACTTTTTTTTTACTAAAAATTGCACTGAAATCAAAATAACTGCAAATCCAAGGCATCTTAGGGCTTAGAATTTTTTTGCTAATTTTTCTGTGTTTATTACAACAGAATTAATATTTTCATAAAGATTCAGAATATTTGAACAAAATTAAATTTATTATCAAAAAATTTTAATCCAAAATTGCACTGAAATCAAAATAACTGAAAAACTAAGGTATCTTAGGGCTTAGAATTTTTTCGTTATTTTTCCTGTGTTTATTACAACAGATTTAATATGTACATGAAGTTTCAGAATATTTGAACAAAATTAAATTTTTATCAAAAAATTTTAATCAAAAATTGCACTAAAATCAAAATAACTGAAAAACTAAGGCATCTTAAGGCTTAGAATTTTTTCGTTATTTTTCCTGTGTTTATTACAACAGAGTTAATATGTACATGAAGTTTCAGAATATTTGAATAAAATTAAATTTTTATCAAAATATTTAATCAAAAATATTGCACTAAAATCAAAATAGCTGAAAAACTAAGGCATCTTAAGGCTTAGAATTTTTTCGTTATTTTTCCTGTGTTTATTACAACAGAGTTAATATGTACATGAAGCTTCAGAATATTTGAACAAAATTAAATTTTTATCAAAAAATTTTAATCAAAAATTGCACTGAAATCAAAATAACTGAAAAACTAAGGCACTTATTGCAACATAAGTTAATATTTTCATAAAGTTTCAGAATATTTGAACAAAATTAAATTTTTATCAAGAAATTTTAATCAAAAATTGCACTGAAATCAAAATAACTGAAAAACTAAGGCATCTTAGGGCTTAGAATTTTTTCGTTATTTCTCCTGTGTTTATTACAACAGAGTTAATATGTAAATGAAGTTTCAGAATATTTGAACAAAATTAAATTTTTATCAAAAAATTAAAATCAAAAATCGCACTGAAATCAAAATAATCTTAAATCTAAGCCACCTTACGACTTAGAATTTTTTCGTAATTTTTCCTGAGTTTAATATGATAGCATTAGTAATTGTATCAAGTTCCAGAATATTTTTAAGCAAAATTTAATTTTTATCAAAATATTAAAATCAAAAATCGCACTGAAATCAAACTAATCTTAAATCTAAGCCACCTTACGACTTAGAATTTTTTCGTAATTTTTCCTGAGTTTAATATGATAGCATTAGTAATTCTATCAAGTTCCAGAATATTTTTAAGCAAAATTTAATTTTTATCAAAATATTAAAATCAAAAATCGCACTGAAATCAAAATAATCTTAAATCTAAGCCACCTTACGACTTAGAATTTTTTCGTAATTTTTCCTGAGTTTAATATGTTAGTATTAGTAATTGTATCAAGTTTCAGAATATTTAAACAAAATTTAATTTTTATCAAAAAATTAAAATCAAAAATCGCACTGAAATCAAAATAATCTTAAATCTAAGCCACCTTACGACTTAGAATTTTTTCGTAATTTTTCCTGAGTTTAATATGATAGCATTAGTAATTGTATCAAGTTCCAGAATATTTTTAAGCAAAATTTAATTTTTATCAAAATATTAAAATCAAAAATCGCACTGAAATCAAAATAATCTTAAATCTAAGCCACCTTACGACTTAGAATTTTTTCGTAATTTTTCCTGAGTTTAATATGTTAGTATTAGTAATTGTATCAAGTTTCAGAATATTTACACAAAATTTAATTTTTATCAAAAAATTAAAATCAAAAATCGCACTGATATCAAAATAATCTTAAATCTAAGCTACCTTACGACTTAGAATTTTTTCGTAATTTTTCCTGAGTTTAATATGAGAGCATTAGTAATTGTATCAAGTTCCAGAATATTTTTAAGCAAAATTTAATTTTTATCAAATTATTAAAATCAAAAATCGCACTGAAATCAAAATAATCTTATATCTAAGCCACCTTACGACTTGGAATTTTTTCGTAATTTTTCCTGAGTTAAATATGTTAGTATTAGTAATTGTATCAAATTTCAGAATATTTAAACAAAATTTAATTTTTATCAAAATATTAAAATCAAAAATCGCACTGAAATCAAAATAATCTTAAATCTAAGCCTCCTTACGACTTAGAATTTTTTCGTTATTTTTCCTGAGTTAAATATGTTAGTATTAGTATTTGAATCAAGTTTCAGAATATTTAAACAAAATTTAATTTTTATCAAAAAATTAAAATCAAAAATCGCACTGAAATCAAAATAATCTTAAATCTAAGCCACCTTACGACTTAGAATTTTTTCGTAATTTTTCCTGAGTTAAATATGTTAGTATTAGTAATTGTATCAAATTTCAGAATATTTAAACAAAATTTAATTTTTATCAAAATATTAAAATCAAAAATCACACTGAAATTAAAATAATCTTAAATCTAAGCCACCTTACGACTTAGAATTTTTTCGTTATTTTTCCTGAATTAATTAGGTTCTTATTAGTAATTGTATCAAGTTTCAGAATATTTAAACAAAATTTAATTTTTATCAAAAAATTAAAATCAAAAATCGCACTGAAATCAAAATAATCTTAAATCTAAGCCACCTTACGACTTGGAATTTTTTCGTAATTTTTCCTGAGTTAAATATGTTAGTATTAGTAATTGTATCAAGTTTCAGAATATTCAAACAAAATTTAATTTTTATCAATAAATTAAAATCAAAAATCGCACTGAAATCAAAATAATCTTAAATCTAAGCCACCTTACGACTTACAATTTTTTCGTTATTTTTCCTGAGTTTAATATGATAGCATTAGTAATTGTATCAAGTTTCAGAATATTTTTAAGCAAAATTTAATTTTTATCAAAATATTAAAATCAAAAATCGCACTGAAATCAAAATAATCTTAAATCTAAGCCACCTTACGACTTAGAATTTTTTCGTTATTTTTCCTTAGTTTAATATGATAGCATTAGTAATTGTATCAAGTTTCAGAATATTTTTAAACAAAATTTAATTTTTATCAAAATATTAAAATCAAAAATCGCACTGAAATCAAAATAATCTTAAATCTAAGCCACCTTACGACTTGGAATTTTTTCGTTATTTTTTCTGAGTTTAATATGTTAGTATTAGTAATTGTATAAAGTTTCAGAATATTTAAACAAAATTTAATTTTTATCAAAAAATTAAAATCAAAAATCGCACTGAAATCAAAATAATCTTATATCTAAGCCACCTTACGACTTACAATTTTTTCGTAATTTTTCCTGAGTTTAATATGTTAGTATTAGTAATTGTATCAAGTTTCAGAATATTTTTAAGCAAAATTTAATTTTTATCAAAATATTAAAATCAAAAATCGCACTGAAATCAAAATAATCTTAAATCTAAGCCACCTTACGACTTAGAATTTTTTCGTTATTTTTCCTTAGTTTAATATGATAGCATTAGTAATTGTATCAAGTTTCAGAATATTTTTAAACAAAATTTAATTTTTATCAAAATATTAAAATCAAAAATCGCACTGAAATCAAAATAATCTTAAATCTAAGCCACCTTACGACTTGGAATTTTTTCGTTATTTTTCCTGAGTTTAATATGATAGCATTAGTAATTCTATCAAGTTTCAGAATATTTTTAAGCAAAATTTAATTTTTATCAAAAAATTAAAATCAAAAATCGCACTGAAAGCAAAATAATCTTAAATCTAAGCCACCTTACGACTTAGAATTTTTTCTTTATTTTTCCTGAGTTTAATATGATAGCATTAGTAATTGTATCAAGTTTCAGAATATTTAAACCAAAATTTAATTTTTATCAAAAAATTATAATCAAAAATCGCACTGAAAGCAAAATAATCTTAAATCTAAGCCACCTTACGACTTAGAATTTTTTCGTTATTTTTCCTGAGTTTAATATGATAGCATTAGTATTTGTATCAAGTTTGAGAATATTTTAAAGCAAAATTTAATTTTTATCAAAAAATTAAAATCAAAAATCGCACTGAAAGCAAAATAATCTTAAATCTAAGCCACCTTACGACTTGGAATTTTTTCGTTATTTTTTCTGAGTTTAATATGTTAGTATTAGTAATTGTATAAAGTTTCAGAATATTTAAACAAAATTTAATTTTTATCAAAAAATTAAAATCAAAAATCGCACTGAAATCAAAATAATCTTATATCTAAGCCACCTTACGACTTAGAATTTTTTCGTAATTTTTCCTGAGTTTAATATGTTAGTATTAGTAATTGTATCAAGTTTCAGAATATAAACAAAATTTAATTTTTATCAAAAAATTAAAATCAAAAATCGCACTGAAATCAAAATAAACTTAAATCTAAGCCACCTTACGACTTAGAATTTTTTCGTTATTTTTCCTGAGTTTAATATGTTAGTATTAGTAATTGTATCAAGTTTCAGAATATTTAAACAAAATTTAATTTTTATCAAAAAATTAAAATCAAAAATCGCACTGAAATCAAAATAATCTTAAATCTAAGCCACCTTACGACTTAGAATTTTTTCGTTATTTTTCCTGAGTTTAATATGATAGCATTAGTAATTGTATCAAGTTTCAGAATATTTTTAAGCAAAATTTAATTTTTATCAAAAAATTAAAATCAAAAATCGCACTGAAATCAAAATAATCTTAAATCTAAGCCACCTTACGACTTACAATTTTTTCGTAATTTTTCCTGAGTTAAATATGTTAGTATTAGTAATTGTATCAAATTTCAGAATATTTAAACAAAATTTAATTTTTATCAAAAAATTAAAATCAAAAATCGCACTGAAATCAAAATAATCTTAAATCTAAGCCACCTTACGACTTAGAATTTTTTCGTTATTTTTCCTGAGTTTAATATGATAGCATTAGTAATTGTATCAATTTTCAGAATATTTTTAAGCAAAATTTAATTTTTATCAAAAAATTAAAATCAAAAATTATCGCACTGAAATCAAAATAATCTTAAATCTAAGCCACCTTACGACTTACAATTTTTTCGTAATTTTTCCTGAGTTAAATATGTTAGTATTAGTAATTGTATCAAATTTCAGAATATTTAAACAAAATTTAATTTTTATCAAAAAATTAAAATCAAAAATCGCACTGAAATCAAAATAATCTTATATCTAAGCCACCTTACGACTTAGAATTTTTTCGTAATTTTTCCTGAGTTTAATATGTTAGTATTAGTAATTGTATCAAGTTTCAGAATATTTAAACAAAATTTAATTTTTATCAAAAAATTAAAATCAAAAATCGCACTGAAATCAAAATAATCTTAAATGTAAGCCACCTTACGACTTAGAATTTTTTCGTTTTTTTTCCTGAGTTTAATATGTTAGTATTAGTAATTGTATCAAGTTTCAGAATATTTAAACAAAATTTAATTTTTATCAAAAAATTAAAAT
Source organism: Rhagonycha lutea (assembly GCA_958510855.1). NCBI lineage: Eukaryota > Metazoa > Arthropoda > Insecta > Coleoptera > Cantharidae > Rhagonycha > Rhagonycha lutea. Next base: position 822,392 of record OY294039.1, read on the forward strand.
CAAAAATCGCACTGATATCAAAATAATCTTAAATCTAAGCCACCTTACGACTTACAATTTTTTCGTAATTTTTCCTGAGTTTAATATGTTAGTATTAGTAATTGTATCAAGTTTCAGAATATTTAAACAAAATTTAATTTTTATCAAAAAATTAAAATCAAAAATCGCACTGAAATCAAAATAATCTTAAATCTAAGCCACCTTACGACTTAGAATTTTTTCGTTATTTTTCCTGAATTTAATATGTTAGTATTAGTAACTGTATCAAGTTTCAGAATATTTAAACAAAATTTAATTTTTATCAAAAAATTAAAATCTAAAATCGCACAAAAATCAAAATCATCTTAAATCTAAGCCACCTTACGACTTAGAATTTTTTCGTTATTTTTCCTGAGTTTAATATGATAGCATTAGTAATTGTATCAAGTTTCAGAATATTTTTAAGCAAAATTTAATTTTTATCAAAAAATTAAAATCAAAAATCGCACTGAAATCAAAATAATCTTAAATCTAAGCCACCTTACGACTTACAATTTTTTCGTAATTTTTCCTGAGTTTAATATGTTAGTATTAGTAATTGTATCAAGTTTCAGAATATTTAAACAAAATTTAATTTTTATCAAAAAATTAAAATCAAAAATCGCACTGATATCAAAATAATCTTAAATCTAAGCCACCTTACGACTTACAATTTTTTCGTAATTTTTCCTGAGTTAAATATGATAGCATTAGTAATTCTATCAAGTTTCAGAATATTTTTAAGCAAAATTTAATTTTTATCAAAAATTAAAATCAAAAATCGCACTGAAATCAAAATAATCTTAAATCTAAGCCACCTTACGACTTACAATTTTTTCGTAATTTTTCCTGAGTTAAATATGTTAGTATTAGTAATTGTATCAAATTTCAGAATATTTAAACAAAATTTAATTTTTATCAAAAAATTAAAATCAAAACTCGCACTGAAATCAAAATAATCTTATATCTAAGCCACCTTACGACTTAGAATTTTTTCGTAATTTTTCCTGAGTTTAATATGTTAGTATTAGTAATTGTATCAAGTTTCAGAATATTTAAACAAAATTTAATTTTTATCAAAAAATTAAAATCAAAAATCGCACTGAAATCAAAATAATCTTAAATGTAAGCCACCTTACGACTTAGAATTTTTTCGTTTTTTTTCCTGAGTTTAATATGTTAGTATTAGTAATTGTATCAAGTTTCAGAATATTTAAACAAAATTTAATTTTTATCAAAAAATTAAAATCAAAAATCGCACTGAAATCAAAATAAACTTAAATCTAAGCCACCTTACGACTTAGAATTTTTTCGTTATTTTTCCTGAGTTTAATATGTTAGTATTAGTAATTGTATCAAGTTTCAGAATATTTAAACAAAATTTAATTTTTATCAAAAAATTAAAATCAAAAATCGCACTGAAATCAAAATAAACTTAAATCTAAGCCACCTTACGACTTAGAATTTTTTCGTTATTTTTCCTGAGTTTAATATGTTAGTATTAGTAATTGTATCAAGTTTCAGAATATTTAAACAAAATTTAATTTTTATCAAAAAATTAAAATCAAAAATCGCACTGAAATCAAAATAATCTTAAATCTAAGCCACCTTACGACTTGGAATTTTTTCGTAATTTTTCCTGAGTTAAATATGTTAGTATTAGTAATTGTATCATGTTTCAGAACATTTAAACAAAATTTAATTTTTATCAAAATATTAAAATCAAAAATCGCACTGAAATCAAAATAATCTTAAATCTAAGCCACCTTACGACTTAGAATTTTTTCGTAATTTTTCCTGAGTTTAATATGTTAGTATTAGTAATTGTATCAAGTTTCAGAATATTTAAACAAAATTTAATTTTTATCAAAAAATTAAAATCAAAAATCGCACTGAAAGCAAAATAATCTTAAATCTAAGCCACCTTACGACTTAGAATTTTTTCGTTATTTTTCCTGAGTTTAATATGATAGCATTAGTAATTGTATCAAGTTTCAGAATATTTTTAAGCAAAATTTAATTTTTATCAAAAAATTAAAATCAAAAATCGCACTGAAATCAAAATAATCTTAAATCTAAGCCACCTTACGACTTAGAATTTTTTCGTTATTTTTCCTGAGTTTAATATGTTAGAATTAGTAATTGTATCAAGTTTCAGAATATTTAAACAAAATTTAATTTTTATCAAAAAATTAAAATCAAAAATCGCACTGAAATCAAAATAATCTTAAATCTAAGCCACCTACGACTTAGAATTTTTTCGTAATTTTTCCTGAGTTTAATATGTTAGTATTAGTAATTGTATCAAGTTTCAGAATATTTAAACAAAATTTAATTTTTATCAAAAAATTAAAATCAAAAATCGCACTGATATCAAAATAATCTTAAATCTAAGCCACCTTACGACTTACAATTTTTTCGTAATTTTTCCTGAGTTTAATATGTTAGTATTAGTAATTGTATCAAGTTTCAGAATATTTAAACAAAATTTAATTTTTATCAAAAAATTAAAATCAAAAATCGCACTGAAATCAAAATAATCTTAAATCTAAGCCACCTTTCGACTTAGAATTTTTTCGTTATTTTTCCTGAATTTAATATGTTAGTATTAGTAACTGTATCAAGTTTCAGAATATTTAAACAAAATTTAATTTTTATCAAAAAATTAAAATCTAAAATCGCACAAAAATCAAAATCATCTTAAATCTAAGCCACCTTACGACTTAGAATTTTTTCGTTATTTTTCCTGAGTTTAATATGATAGCATTAGTAATTGTATCAAGTTTCAGAATATTTTTAAGCAAAATTTAATTTTTATCAAAAAATTAAAATCAAAAATCGCACTGATATCAAAATAATCTTAAATCTAAGCCACCTTACGACTTACAATTTTTTCGTAATTTTTCCTGAGTTAAATATGTTAGCATTAGTAATTGTATCAAGTTTCAGAATATTTTTAAGCAAAATTTAATTTTTATCAAATAATTAAAATCAAAAATCGCACTGAACGCAAAATAATCTTAAATCTAAGCCACCTTACGACTTAGAATTTTTTGGTTATTTTTCCTGAGTTTAATATGTTAGTATTAGTAATTGTATCAAGTTTCAGAATATTTAAACAAAATTTAATTTTTATCAAAAAATTAAAATCAAAAATCGCACTGAAATCAAAATAATCTTAAATCTAAGCCACCTTACGACTTAGAATTTTTTCGTAATTTTTCCTGAGTTTAATATGTTAGTATTAGTAATTGTATCAAGTTTCAGAATATTTAAACAAAATTTAATTTTTATCAAAAAATTAAAATCAAAAATCGCACTGCAATCAAAATAATTTTAAATCTAAGCCACCTTACGACTTAGAATTTTTTCGTTATTTTTCCTGAGTTTAATATGATAGCATTAGTAATTCTATCAAGTTTCAGAATATTTTTAAGCAAAATTTAATTTTTATCAAAAATTAAAATCAAAAATCGCACTGAAATCAAAATAATCTTAAATCTAAGCCACCTTACGACTTACAATTTTTTCGTAATTTTTCCTGAGTTAAATATGTTAGTATTAGTAATTGTATCAAATTTCAGAATATTTAAACAAAATTTAATTTTTATCAAAAAATTAAAATCAAAAATCGCACTGAAATCAAAATAATCTTATATCTAAGCCACCTTACGACTTAGAATTTTTTCGTAATTTTTCCTGAGTTTAATATGTTAGTATTAGTAATTGTATCAAGTTTCAGAATATTTAAACAAAATTTAATTTTTATCAAAAAATTAAAATCAAAAATCGCACTGAAATCAAAATAATCTTAAATGTAAGCCACCTTACGACTTAGAATTTTTTCGTTTTTTTTCCTGAGTTTAATATGTTAGTATTAGTAATTGTATCAAGTTTCAGAATATTTAAACAAAATTTAATTTTTATCAAAAAATTAAAATCAAAAATCGCACTGAAATCAAAATAATCTTAAATCTAAGCCACCTTACGACTTAGAATTTTTTCGTTATTTTTCCTGAGTTTAATAAGATTGCATTAGTAATTGTATTAAGTTTCAGAATATTTTTAAGCAAAATTTAATTTTTATCAAAAAATTAAAATCAAAAATCGCACTGAAATCAAAATAATCTTAAATCTAAGCCACCTTACGACTTAGAATTTTTTCGTTATTTTTCCTGAGTTTAATAAGATTGCATTAGTAATTGTATTAAGTTTCAGAATATTTTTAAGCAAAATTTAATTTTTATCAAAAAATTAAAATCAAAAATCGCACTGAAATCAAAATAATCTTAAATCTAAGCCACCTTACGACTTAGAATTTTTTCGTTATTTTTCCTGAGTTTAATATGATAGCATTAGTAATTGTATCAAGTTTCAGAATATTTTTAAGCAAAATTTAATTTTTATCAAAATATTAAATTCAAAAATCGCACTGAAATCAAAATAATCTTAAATCTAAGCCACCTTACGACTTAGAATTTTTTCGTTATTTTTCCTGAGTTTAATAAGATTGCATTAGTAATTGTATTAAGTTTCAGAATATTTTTAAGCAAAATTTAATTTTTATCAAAAAATTAAAATCAAAAATCGCACTGAAATCAAAATAATCTTAAATCTAAGCCACCTTACGACTTAGAATTTTTTCGTTATTTTTCCTGAATTTAATATGTTAGTATTAGTAACTGTATCAAGTTTCAGAATATTTAAACAAAATTTAATTTTTATCAAAAAATTAAAATCTATAATCGCACAAAAATCAAAATCATCTTAAATCTAAGCCACCTTACGACTTGGAATTTTTTCGTTATTTTTCCTGAGTTTAATATGTTAGTATTAGTAATTGTATCAAGTTTCAGAATATTTAAACAAAATTTAATTTTTATCAAAAAATTAAAATCAAAAATCGCACTGAAATCAAAATAATCTTAAATCTAAGCCACCTTACGACTTACAATTTTTTCGTAATTTTTCCTGAGTTAAATATGTTAGTATTAGTAATTGTATCAAATTTCAGAATATTTAAACAAAATTTAATTTTTATCAAAAAATTAAAATCAAAAATCGCACTGAAATCAAAATAATCTTATATCTAAGCCACCTTACGACTTAGAATTTTTTCGTAATTTTTCCTGAGTTTAATATGTTAGTATTAGTAATTGTATCAAGTTTCAGAATATTTAAACAAAATTTAATTTTTATCAAAAAATTAAAATCAAAAATCGCACTGAAATCAAAATAATCTTAAATGTAAGCCACCTTACGACTTAGAATTTTTTCGTTTTTTTTCCTGAGTTTAATATGTTAGTATTAGTAATTGTATCAAGTTTCAGAATATTTAAACAAAATTTAATTTTTATCAAAAAATTAAAATCAAAAATCGCACTGAAATCAAAATAATCTTAAATCTAAGCCACCTTACGACTTAGAATTTTTTCGTTATTTTTCCTGAGTTTAATAAGATTGCATTAGTAATTGTATTAAGTTTCAGAATATTTTTAAGCAAAATTTAATTTTTATCAAAAAATTAAAATCAAAAATCGCACTGAAATCAAAATAATCTTAAATCTAAGCCACCTTACGACTTAGAATTTTTTCGTTATTTTTCCTGAGTTTAATAAGATTGCATTAGTAATTGTATTAAGTTTCAGAATATTTTTAAGCAAAATTTAATTTTTATCAAAAAATTAAAATCAAAAATCGCACTGAAATCAAAATAATCTTAAATCTAAGCCACCTTACGACTTAGAATTTTTTCGTTATTTTTCCTGAGTTTAATATGATAGCATTAGTAATTGTATCAAGTTTCAGAATATTTTTAAGCAAAATTTAATTTTTATCAAAATATTAAATTCAAAAATCGCACTGAAATCAAAATAATCTTAAATCTAAGCCACCTTACGACTTAGAATTTTTTCGTTATTTTTCCTGAGTTTAATAAGATTGCATTAGTAATTGTATTAAGTTTCAGAATATTTTTAAGCAAAATTTAATTTTTATCAAAAAATTAAAATCAAAAATCGCACTGAAATCAAAATAATCTTAAATCTAAGCCACCTTACGACTTAGAATTTTTTCGTTATTTTTCCTGAATTTAATATGTTAGTATTAGTAACTGTATCAAGTTTCAGAATATTTAAACAAAATTTAATTTTTATCAAAAAATTAAAATCTATAATCGCACAAAAATCAAAATCATCTTAAATCTAAGCCACCTTACGACTTGGAATTTTTTCGTTATTTTTCCTGAGTTTAATATGTTAGTATTAGTAATTGTATCAAGTTTCAGAATATTTAAACAAAATTTAATTTTTATCAAAAAATTAAAATCAAAAATCGCACTGAAATCAAAATAATCTTAAATCTAAGCCACCTTACGACTTAGAATTTTTTCGTAATTTTTCCTGAGTTTAATATGATAACATTAGTAATTGTATCAAGTTTCAGAATATTTTTAAGCAAAATTTAATTTTTATCAAAAAACTGAATTCAAAAATCGCACTGAAAGCAAAATAATCTTAAATCTAAGCCACCTTACGACTTGGAATTTTTTCGTTATTTTTCCTGAGTTTAATATGTTAGTATTAGTAATTGTATCAAGTTTCAGAATATTTAAACAAAATTTAATTTTTATCAAAAAATTAAAATCAAAAATCGCACTGAAATCAAAATAATCTTAAATCTAAGCCACCTTACGACTTAGAATTTTTTCGTAATTTTTCCTGAGTTTAATATGATAACATTAGTAATTGTATCAAGTTTCAGAATATTTTTAAGCAAAATTTAATTTTTATCAAAAAACTGAATTCAAAAATCGCACTGAAAGCAAAATAATCTTAAATCTAAGCCACCTTACGACTTGGAATTTTTTCGTTATTTTTCCTGAGTTTAATATGTTAGTATTAGTAATTGTATCAAGTTTCAGAATATTTAAACAAAATTTAATTTTTATCAAAAAATTAAAATCAAAAATCGCACTGAAATCAAAATAATCTTAAATCTAAGCCACCTTACGACTTAGAATTTTTTCGTAATTTTTCCTGAGTTTAATATGATAACATTAGTAATTGTATCAAGTTTCAGAATATTTTTAAGCAAAATTTAATTTTTATCAAAAAACTGAATTCAAAAATCGCACTGAAAGCAAAATAATCTTAAATCTAAGCCACCTTACGACTTGGAATTTTTTCGTTATTTTTCCTGAGTTTAATATGTTTGTATTAGTAATTGTATCAAGTTTCAGAATTTTTAAACAAAATTTAATTTTTATCAAAAAATTAAAATCAAAAATTATCGCATTGAAATCAAAATAATCTTAAATCTAAGCCACCTTACAACTTAGAATTTTTTCGTTATTTTTCATGAGTTTAATATGTTAGTATTAGTAATTGTATCAAGTTTCAGAATATTTAAACAAAATTTAATTTTTATCAAAAAATTAAAATCAAAAATCGCACTGAAATCAAAATAATCTTAAATGTAAGCCACCTTACGACTTAGAATTTTTTCGTTTTTTTTCCTGAGTTTAATATGTTAGTATTAGTAATTGTATCAAGTTTCAGAATATTTAAACAAAATTTAATTTTTATCAAAAAATTAAAATCAAAAATCGCACTGATATCAAAATAATCTTAAATCTAAGCCACCTTACGACTTACAATTTTTTCGTAATTTTTCCTGAGTTTAATATGTTAGTATTAGTAATTGTATCAAGTTTCAGAATATTTAAACAAAATTTAATTTTTATCAAAAAATTAAAATCAAAAATCGCACTGAAATCAAAATAATCTTAAATCTAAGCCACCTTACGACTTAGAATTTTTTCGTTATTTTTCCTGAATTTAATATGTTAGTATTAGTAATTGTATCAAGTTTCAGAATATTTAAATAAAATTTAATTTTTATCAAAAAATTAAAATCAAAAATCGCACTGAAATCAAAATAATCTTAAATCTAAGCCACCTTACGACTTGGAATTTTTTCGTAATTTTTCCTGAGTTAAATATGTTAGTATTAGTAATTGTATCATGTTTCAGAACATTTAAACAAAATTTAATTTTTATCAAAATATTAAAATCAAAAATCGCACTGAAATCAAAATAATCTTATATCTAAGCCACCTTACGACTTGGAATTTTTTCGTAATTTTTCCTGAGTTAAATATGTTAGTATTAGTAATGGTATCAGGTTTCAGAATATTTAAACAAAATTTAATTTTTATCAAAAAATTAAATTCAAAAATCGCACTGAAACCAAATAATCTTATATCTAAGCCACCTTACGACTTGGAATTTTTTCGTTATTTTTCCTGAGTTTAATATGTTAGTATTAGTAATTGTATCAAGTTTCAGAATATTTAAACAAATTTTAATTTTTATCAAAAAATTAAAATCAAAAATCGCACTAAAATCAAAATAATCTTAAATCTAAGCCACCTTACGACTTGGAATTTTTTCGTAATTTTTCCTGAGTTAAATAAGTTCTTATTAGTAATTGTATCAAGTTTCAGAATATTTGAACAAAATTAAATTTTTATCAAAAAATTTAAATCTAAAATTGCTTTGAAATCAAAATAACTGCAAACCTAAGGCATCTAGGGCTTAGAATTTTTGTATTCATTACAACAGGGATTTAATTAATAATAATTATATTTTCCTTATTTTGAGGCCCCTTGATTTACGAAGCCTAAGCGCGCGCCTCTTGCGCCTGTTGGGAAATCCGCCACTGCCCTGGCATAGAAGCTATAAAAAAAATTTTATAATCTGGCTATAAGTGTTGGATAGAGTTATTTATGGTCAATAATTTCATTTAAGTATTACAAGTATGCCGAGAAACTTAAAAAAAAGTCTGGAATTTATAACTTCAACCCAATCTCTCAAAAGCGACAATGAATTTTGGAGTTCCTATTGCTCAGAACAATAACAAAATTGAATTTAATTATTTATTTAGATGTCATAAATTGTAAATACGTTAATTTTATATTATAAAATAATAAACATGCAGTTGAGCATTAGGTCATTAAAATCTGCAAATCAAACACAGCATGGTATCCCAAGAAATACTAACACTCAGGGCCGTCTTCGGTATCAGCATCAAATGAAAAATTATCATGAAGATTATAAAATTAACCTTAACGAATGACGTATTTTGATCTTATTCGCATTAAATTTGAAACTAATCGAATATGCTTACGTTTCTATTTGGCCAGTTTCGAGGTAATTTTCTGATTTTTTTGCTTTTGACGTGGACGAAGACGGCCCTGACTGCTGACACTTTTTGGGATGCATGCTGTGAACAGATATCTACTTTGTTAGATTTCAATGACCTATTCTTCGACTTCAATTCTATAATTATCATTTTCCGGCCAAGTATAGGTAAGTATATTCAAAATTTTCCAACTTTTAATCATGTTATAACAAACCTCAAGTAAATTTTTGACTATTCTCTATTTTTTCAAATAAAGTGTAATTTCCAATCAAGATATTAGCCACAGAGAGAAAGACAAAAGAAGTTTGTATAAATATTTTGAAACCTGAATCGTCCGCTATGAGGCCGCTGTTTGTACAATTTCTTTTTGTCTAAAATATAATCTTTCAAAGCAAAACAAAAAAAAAGATAGTACATCTTTCATAAAAAGTACGATTTCATAATATTTTCTCTTAATTTTACTCCTAAAAAATAAGGAGTCATTATAAAACGATTTGCTACTTACTCAAATTGGAAAACTCACAAACAGAAAGAAAATTCTTGCGTAAGTAAAATGAACTCATAATTTTTAACCCAAGTCGAAAATATCACCAAAACAGAAGCCATAATTTGATAAATGATTGTAATAATATACGAGTGTTAACATTTATCTATTATGTTTGTGGGTCAGATTCAATAACTATAAATTTAAATTTGAAATAAAATAATTTACGGATGCAGCATTATTGTATTTTGTTTCCAATAATTTAAAAAAATTGTGTAATTGTATAGAAATTAAGTACCAATAAATTTAATTTTTTTAAATTATCGTAAAATCTATGCTCGTGGCCTTTCCGATTTGTAATCCTGTTTGACTTTGACTGCAATTTAAGGAATTTAAACGATTCGTGCAAATAATTTATTTGCATTTTAAAGTAATTGGAATTATCAAAATTTCTGCTTTAAAAGTTTTTTTTTTTGAAAACCCGAAAAAGATACGTAAACCTCAGCCATACCTTCATCACGTGACCGTAATTAGTCTTAAGTAATTAAACACAAATTAGACACAACGGTCACAAATGTCAAGAAAGTTTCTTTTAAATGCAAAAATAAACCTAGCATTTGACTGGCAAAATTATTAATGCTTTAATGAATATTTATTTTTTTAGAATCGTAAAATTACACAAACTAATTATTATATAATAATAATGATCAAATAAATAAATAAATAATAAAAATTTAAATTATTTCAATAGCGAATAATTTTTCAATTTTTTAATGCTTGGTAAATAAAAAAGGAAAGACGAGTTTCACGTGACTTTTCACGTGGAATCATACGTTGATTTTGACCCACTAACCTCTTTTTTGTACAGGAATTTAAAAAAGTGTAAATTGTATCGTGGCAAATTCCATGTTGCATGGTTAATCACAACATTGTTAATTATTCCCAAATTAATCGGCCTTACAAATCAAAAATGAATCATCTCGTAAAGTTTCATTTTCTAGAAAATTGTTGGTGAATGGTGACATGAGGTTTTCCTAATAAAAAATATTAGTGATCGGTATTTTACCTAAAACTCAAAACCTGTAACTGAATTTTTAGCAGTTTTTTATCCTGATTGAAGGATCCGCTTCATTTTTAATCATGTCAAGAATAATGAACTAATAAGTTACAATTTTGATAACTACCATATTAATAATTTAAATTAATATAAAATTTTGAAGGCATTTTAAAAGTATTGACATTTTAGCTAATGTTATAAATTGTTTACGATAATTTATAGAAATATTATTGGAAGGTAACTTAGACAAATTGCATTCATTTTGCCAAACTTTGTAATGCACTACCTACACGTGGAACGGTAAAAGCTAAAAAATATCAATTATTGATAATGATTTTCTTAATTTTTGCAAAACACGTTTTTAAAAATCTTGGTGATCATCGACCTTTTATTCATATGCAAAAATTATTTTAATCTATATGCCATAATACCGGATCAAAATAACCTTGACTTCTATGCAGAGATACCACGGATGGATCGATCGTATATGGAGGAGGTTTTGTTAGATAACAATATAATGTAACACAAATATGTAATTCTTTAAGACTTTTTTATATAAATTAAAACAATGTAATAAATAAATTTTTTTGGTGAATTCGGGTGAAGTAAGAACTTTATTCTGGCCATCCCTCTGGTCCTCCAGGTTGGGGGTTCTTCGTCGGGCTTGCTCCTCGTCGTAGGTACAAAATGTTAATTTGACGGGACAACATCGCAAGACATTTCATAGACCGACTATTATGTTATGTTAATAAATTAATACTTGTATAAACTATGACACATGTTTCGTTCTTATTGAAGCTCATCAGATAACTATAATATTATAAAGACAATCATATCAAAAATATAAAATTATAAGCAGGGGAACCATCGAAATAATTGATTAATATTAAACAGTATCTTGGGATTATGTAGATATAAAAACAAGCAAAATTACTAACTTGTTAGCCGACGTTTCGGTGTTCGTACAGGTAAGTGGAATAAATTACGATTGTTATACCATAGGGGGAATAAGCAATAGCTGTAGTAATTCTCAAAAAACACAAGCTTATCCCCCTGTGGTATAACAAACGTAATTTATCCTACTTACCAGCAGGAATTTTGAATTTGAATTTAGAATTTAGCAAGTAATCTAATAAAATTATAATTAAAAAACGTAATTGATTAAATTTTTAAAAGAAAATTTTTTTAAATAGAAAGAAAACCAAAAGCACATGCCACTTTTCACGGTTAATACATGATTGCATCCAGAAGAAGTTCTCGTAAAATGTTGAATATGGACCACCAAAAATTAAAATTATTTAAAATTTAACGAAGAGCTGCCCCGGGCTTCATATTTTCTGGAGCAATATTTTTGTAAATAGGTACGATTATGTATCCCCCAAAACATAGGCAACCACTTATGCATACGTGGGAGGATGGTTGGCATTGAAATGCGTCTCTATTAACTTATATAATAACAAGGGGGTATAGCTCAGTGGTAGAGCATTCGACTGCAGATCGAGAGGTCCCCGGTTCAAACCCGGGTGCCCCCTAATTTTTTTTACAATTCCTTAAAAATTAAAATATTAAATTCGTGATTACTAACGATAACAATGTACTCGTTACATAATATGAATCAAATATAGCAATCAAAATTTTGAAATATTAGATACTTACTCAAACTGTAGGAATAAAAATAAAAAATGAGTGCCTAAGTATATGGGTAGATAGAAGATAATATAACTAGATAATATAATATTGTCATGTAATTTTGACGCTTAGAACAGTGGCAAAAGATTTGGAAAAGATAAAAATTTGAAGAAGTTTTCTCTATTTTGTAGTAAGTTTGAATTTTCTGGGTTGGAAAGACTCGACCAACAAATTATTTTATTTTATAAGAAGGAAACATGTTCTTCTTCCCATTTGGATGGTTAACCCTTCTGGGAAGGGTTGGTCCAGAGTCCAGATATAGCGGATTAAGCCTTATTGAGTGTTTCCTGGAGATAAAAGAGTTAGGGCGAGGATCACCAAAGTCAGTTAGTTTATCCTCCTTCTAAATAGTTGGATATAATTATTGTTATCGTGTAAGTGGGACTTCGAATAAACTTTACGTTTAATTTCCAAACGCCATCTGTCACTCAAAAAACAGTTAAAACAGTAAGCTTAAAGTAAATTATTTTCTAATTTACACTAGATTCTACGCTAACTTTCAGTTCTACAGATGACAGATGGTGATTGGAAATTAAACGTCACATTTATTCAAAGTCCCACTTACACGATAATAATTATATCCAACTATTTAGCGGGGGGATAAACAAACTGACTTTGGTGATCCTCATCCTTATTCGGCTGCTTTCTAAGCGACAGTTCGAAAGTTTAGATAGTCGGCCACATGGACCCAATTTGCCGAACATTTGGAAAGTAGAGAAATTTTGGAGCGAGTGTCGCTAAGTTTAATTGAAGATCGTCAACCTGGATGAGCAGTGGCGTAACTTCAAATTTTAGGCCCGGGAGCAAGAGCTTTCGAGGGCCCTCGATTAAGAGGTGTGCGATTAAAAGAAAATTGGTCGCAATATAATGCAGTTTAAGGGGGTCCAAAGCATTCCTCCCTCTTACCCCACCCCCGTATTTACGCCTCTGTCCATAGGGATTTCCACAGACCCTAGGTTGTACATTTACACTCATTTCTTAACATTTTAGGGTGTTTAACGGGATTATCCACCTTAGAAAATAGAAAACACTTCAAAATGAGATCAAATTAAGTACCGTAAAATGGGGTAACTTTGGCCCTAATGTAACTTTAAGCCTATGATTCATGTAGTAATCGCCAAATTCACCCCAAAATTCGATTTGGGGGGGGGGGAAGCGGCATGCACCTTGGTTGAGATACGGAGCGGAAATTCTGGGTTCAAGTCGCGGACATCGCAGAATTTCTTAGCCCGGCCTTCCGGTGGACATCCACACGCTATGGTGAAAAGTTGTATTAAATAAAGTAGCAAAATAGGATTAATCCACCTCGTGAAATAGATTGTAAAGACTTCAATACTGTGTGGGGGGATGGTAAGAAAACAGTGGCGTAGCTACCATAGGGCAAAGCGGTTAAGTGCACCGGGGCCCCGGAGCTCAGGGGGCCCCCTGAGCTGTTTTTTTTTAAATTTCTAATGCAAACATGTGGAAAAAGGGGGAAGGGGGGCTGCTATTTCTTTATGCACCTGGGCCCTTGTCCACCTAGCTACGCCACTGTAAGAAAAAGATGTTTTCTCAAGAATTATATCAATTTTGACATATCAAATGATTATTTAGTTGTTCTGGGTGGTATTCCATACCCCCCAGACCCCCCGGTTTCACGCCCATTTCAGGAGAATAAATTTGTTTTACTTTAATAATGTTTTTAATTGCATAAATAAATATTTAAATTAAACGTACCCGTGGCAATCGGTTTGATTTGCAGTACATCCCCCCCCCAGTCCTGTTCAAATAAAAGTTTTCTTTTAATAAAAAATCAATAAAACATTGCTAAACCAACACAAATTTATTCCTCTGAAATGGATGTGAAACCGGGGGGTCTGGGGGGTATGGAATACCCCCCAGAACAACTAAGTAATCATTTGATATGATGGGGACTGGGCACAAAAAAAGGGTACATAACAACTCGGCACAGGACCGCCGCTAGGGGTACTTCCGCCCGTGTGCAAAGCTTAATTTGGCCTACCGTGTAGCCGATTTTTTTCGGTTTTTTAATACAATTTCCAAAATTTCTACTATTTATTCCCTGCCGTAAAGTAAATGACCTTTTGTTAACCCCTATTTTTTAGATTTTGGCCGCCCGTGTGTTTTGCACACTGTGACCAATAGGGCGCGGCGGCCTTGACTCGGCATCGGCCTACTCGACACCGCACCACTTGGCTCCACCCGATTCAGGACCGGCGGATCTCTTTTTTAACGGTACCTTTAATTAAAAAAGTCGTTTTCTAACACTAACCTAAGCTCGACCGGTGGATTCCCGTTTCCAAGTAGCCCATTTCCGGCTTGCACAGACGCTTTTTACCTTTGTTTAAGAATGTTTTAATTTACATTACCTCGGGCCCCTAAGATTGTTACGCCACTGTGGATGATGGAGGATTTAAAGCAAACGTGAGAAGAAAACGACAATAATTACCTAGCAATTTTTACCCGTTTTTATCAGTTGTGTTTTGTGTTTTTGTGTTATGGGGGAGATAACAGGAGGTTATCATTGGATTTTGCAAATGAGTAGGATTGATGAAAATTGGAAACTCACATTTATTTTGGTTAATGAATTGGTAGCATTACCACGTCGTCATATCGGATCCAACTTCTGTATGAAAATTGAAAAGTGCGCTCCATCATCGGCAGTGACGCATGAAGTTGCATCCAAGTGAAATTAAAAGAGGTACCAAACTTTTTTATAAATCGTTAAATTTTAAGATTTTATTCCTTCGTGTATTCAAGGGGTAGGACGATTTTCATTGTTAAATGTCCCCTTAAACTAACGAGAGAAGGTTTGACCAGGATTTGCATTTATCCCGAATTCTAATTACGTTTTTATAATAATCTGTTGGCGTGCGATAATAGATATTTTCGATACTAGTGCGAAAAAGATACTTTTCCACGCGTATCAAACAATATTTTTTCTAATAGTTTTTGAAAAAGAACCAACAACATACTTTTTATACCTAATTTAAAATAATTTTATATACTTTATGAAAATATATATAATATTTAAATTTGACGGTTGGTAGCCGTGATATTATTGACTACCAACCGTACTTTGGTACACTATATTAATGATCATGATCAGTGTGATCAGTTACAAAAGAAAATAGGTTAGTGATCGCAGGTTTTTTTAAATTTGGTGCAAAGCTCAACTTTATAGAGCTGTTATTCCATGTTGCGATCGACATTGTCGAACTTTCTCTTTTCCCCACTAGTTTCCCTTCTCTTTTCTCTTTCCCACACAGTATTACTTTTCCGCACTAGTGCGGTAAAGTAATACTTTTCCACACTAGTGCGGATATCACAAAGTAAGACTTTTTCAAACACTATTAGAAAAAATTTATAAAAGCGAGAAATTTATCTTTTCCGAAATTGGAAATTTAATTTTGTACTGTAACTCCAGTATTGTTTTTAATTATTTACAAGTCGTCCTTCAAATGATTTGCAGGAGTGTTCATTGCTGCATCGGGATACTGAGCTAGTCGTGATATTAGATTGTCTGTTTTCGGGAGCCGTTTTATTTTGACTTCCCCAATTTTATAAAATTATTACAAATTTTTATTAAACCTCCCGTTCCAGTACAATATAGACTATTGTGTAGTATAATTTATTATTATTTATTATTTTTCATAATTTAGCATCAAATTTAAATTTTTGATAATCAAAATGACGCATGATCATTGGCGTAGCTACCATAGGGCAAAGCGGTGCAGTGCATCGGGGCACCATGAGCTGTTTTTTTTTAAATTTCTAATGCAAACATGTGGAAAAAGGGGGAGGGGGGGCCGATTTTTTTTATGCACCGGGGCCCTTGTCCACCTAGCTACGCCACTGCGCATGACGTAAAAATTGATAATTGTCAAACTGACGTATGTTGTTAAAATTATAGTGCCATAAGTATTGTTCAGCCCATCAATCATTAAAGACACAAAAAAAATTAAAAATAATTGGGAAAAGTATAATCTAAGGATGTCAGAATGTCATCTAATACAACCAACAGTGAAAATTTAATTTCGGAGCTAAACAAGAACAACGTGAAAATATTTGGAGACGTCGAAAAAATTTTAGAAAGTTATGCAGCAAAAAAAAATATCGAAAATAATGACGATACAAACGATAACAATGTAGATTATATCGAAGAAGTCATTCAAATATCTAATCTAAACGATCGGTATAAAACTGAAGAAGATGAGACAGTAAATGAAGTTGCAGAGGAAAAATTAAAAGATGATAGAATAGAAGAACAAGAAGAAGAAGAAATAGAAAAGTACAATATTGAAACTTTCAAGCAAAATTCTACTATCGACCCTAAGTTATCACATATTTCTTCTTTAAATGCCGAAGAGAGTGATGATTTAAAACTAAAAAATAATAATTTATATAATAAATCTAGGATAAATGATTTGGATAGTTCAAGTAATGCAGATGGAGTCGATAATCAAATCCCCGACAACAATTCCAAAACTGCACAATTCCTATCAGTATTGGTTCGTGTAGCGCATAGATTATATCATTTTTTTATACCTACTTCAAATTTTAATTCGGGAAATTATGTCAACGATGATACTACAACTACCTTCATGAATAAAAATTTTCTGGAAACTGACGAATCGTTTCAGGAAAGCACCGATACTGCGGAAACTTCGACCATCACCTCAAACGAAATAAACACTCAAACGTGCAAAAAACGCGATACTTATCTTGGAAATCTTCAGCAACTGCTATATGATCCATTTACTACCATCGCACATAAAAGTTACTGTTTAAAACACGGAATACAACATGATAAAATAATGAAGAATAGGTATCCGAAAATTAGTAAGGATTCTTGTTACGAAAAGGCAGCCAACATTGGAAACGCAATTAAAAAATTTGAAATTTTAATTCAAGAGGATCAGAAGCAGGAATTTCGTTTTAAAAGCGAAACCATGAGACAAACTGCATTATTTTATCAAAAAAACAAAACCGAAGATAATTTTTGATGGAAAACTGTATTGAACCAAAGATATGTGAGCTGTAAAGATGGAAAATGATTTAAAAATTTATATGTGTGCTGTTTTTCTCGGTAAATAGATGGCGTTACTAATGCTTTCTCCCATTTTTGCAGATGGCGCTACCAATTTGGGTACCAGTAGGGTCATCTGTAAATGGGGGAGAAAATTAGTAACGCCATCTATTTACCGGAGAAAAAATCAGACATGCATATAAATTTGTAGAGCATTTTTCATCTTTACGGTTCTTATTATCTTTGATAGAACTGAAATTGGTCGTATATTATTATCAATGTTCAGGGTACACCCTGGCAAGTAAAAGACATACGACATTATCATATTACGCACATTATTTTTTAATGAATATACAATTTATTACAATATGTATCAACCAATGTGTTATACTAAATAAATAATGAATACTTTAAAGGTGCAGCGTTTATAAAATTAAAGAGGTAAAATAATACAAAAAAATCACATATTAATCTATTAATCTAAATCTAGTTTTCGGAAACTACCCTGGATACCTATTACATCATCAAAATGACTTTGCAGACTGCTGTCTGGTATTGGTCCCATTGCCTTCACATTATCTTGTTGTTGGAACCATTTATTGCGCTTAATAATCAAGTTTGTCCAGTTGTTCACAAATTCTTTAAAACTTCCTAATGTTCCCCCGTATTCGCTTGGTAGAACATTAGTTGGCAGATAGTTTAATAAACCATCCACAGAATCATGGACAATAAACTAAAAATTAATAAATTAATTTATTACAAGTGTGTTAATAAAGTGATATAATACAATAATTAATATCCTAATTTTTTAGAGGGGGGTGCAAAATTTACTTTCCCCAACGGACTTTGTATGTAATAAATAAAACAACCTTTGAATTATTCATTTTTGCTTTACAGTTGTTTGAGCATTTCTGTTTGCTCTAAATATTTTAGTGTGTTATGATGATATTTTGTTCCGTTTATTGACCCAACATGCGACTGGGGAACTTCGAACCTACAAGCACTTATTCGTAGATTTACATTTTTAACATTTTATGTAAAAAGTCAGTAAAATGATACTTCTTGGCACGAGCGCGAATTTTATTTAAACGAGTCATAGGCGAGTTTACAAAACTGCGAGAGTTTAGGTCTGATTGAATATGAAATTAGTTCCATTTGAAGATTTAAAAAATGCAAAATTGATTGGCATATTAAATACTTAACTTCAGGTGTTATTGATTGTGTAACTGTGTGACTTGCAAATTGTTTTTAAATAACTTTTTTTATTGTAAATGTGGGGCACATTAACTTGCACGGGTAAGGTAATATTATAAGAATTATCTACATACATAACTAAATTTTGAATTCTTGGTACTTACCCTTTTCCGAATTTTTTCTTTCATAAAACTTTTCGTGAGTTGTAACCCTTTTTCCGCTATAGCTGGAGTGTTAACTAAATGAAGCTGTTTCAATCTGTGGGGATAAGCTTCGTTTGCGGCAATCAAAGCTTTTCTCAAGAGCTGCGACACGTACTTGAGCATATGCGATGCTTGAAGATTTCCCAAATCGTAAATAAAAATATCTCCAGCTATGGGTGACTCTTCTGCAACTCGGATATCGGCTAAAGTGTAACAAGATAAAGGTTAAAACTTTTAAAACAAAATTTTAGTAGGTTATTAAGTTACACAATTAGAAAGGTACGTTAATTATTACTAAAGAATAATTTGGGCTTTGATCGCATTATTAATTTTAATAACTGTGATACTTGTGCTCCCACCTGTTATGTAGACGTATCTCAGCACATCTTTTATATTCCAATCATCTCCACTGGTCGATTCAATTTTGAAAATCGTTATCCTTTCCCCATTTGGAGTCAGTTTAGGTAACGGCGCCATTTTTCTAAAAAAAAGATTGTATTATCTTTTGGAATCACAATATCTTTCAACTTACATCATTTCGTTATATTTGGCTAACATTTCCACAGATGGATTTCGGTTACAAAATAATTCTGGTACTTCTGATCTTGCAATGAAATACATTTGAAGTTTTTCTTTCGCTTTTTCTAAATTGTGTTTACATCCACGCAGAAAAACTGGTAACATATTATTTTCTAAATGCAAAAGAAAAATTTAATTAAAATTTTGGTCTAAGGGAAAGGACGAAAAGTTTTTGTAATGGTTGGAATTTCCAAATGCAAAATGCGACCATAATGCGCAAGCACCGTTCCAATTAATTTCTTAACAAAAAAATTACAAACAATTAAATTTAATAAATTATAGCTATGTTTACCAATGATATTTGCCCGAAGCAAAAATTTCAAATTTTTAATTAAATATTTTAGATAGGTTTCTATTACAAATTCCTTTATATTGATTTTTGTTTATGGTTCAAATATTTAAAGTGAACTGTGTTGAGAAGATAATTCTTATACCTACAGAATATTAAAAAAACTGGAATTTTAAATTGCTTTATTTTGAATTTTTAAGCAATTTTTTGCTGCGACACGATAATTTTGAATGTTGTTCATTTTCATAAGTTAATGTATTGTTTATTTTATTTTAGTTGCTATATTTATTGATATTGTTTTATTAAACTTATTAGTAAAAAAATTTATTTGCATGAATATTTTTCTTGGCATTTACGTAGATATTGTAAATTAACCAATGAGGAAGTAAATGCACCCAAGAAGGACGAACGCAATAAGAAATTTCTTAGCTTTTTATTGTGCTAATTTCCTTAACAATGTGTAAATGTCGTAATTAAAAAGATTTAATTGGGTGTAATTTCTATAGAAAATTATTGATTAAACTGTAACTTATGCATTTTTATTATAAATAGAGAGGCGAGAACTTAAAATCGCTGGCGCCTGAGTAATCGCTTTGTTTACATTATTCACACTTTAACCAATCAACCCAAAGAACTCTTTAAACCTTTTTTAGTTCTGACATTTCCACATAATTTAAAAAATTTTCTTGAAAATAGGCGAGTTAGGTTAGTGACGTTAAGACGAAGACTTTCTGAGTTCCAGAAATAATTTTGAATCTTGTGATTGATATTATAGGTAATAATGTGGTTTTGCAAGTAAATCGATTCGTTTCTTCGTAACTAAACCGTAAATTCATGCATTTATGCATAATACACCTATTATAATTATTATTTACTTATTACGGAAAATTTTATTTTAATAAAATTGCGTCAATTCTGTAAATAAGCTAAACCAATTATCTTGATCATCGAAGAACAATAATTTTACAAAATATTTTCCGTTATAACATATTTGGTTATTTTCCACTCCATAATATACCATTTTTTTACTTTAATTTGCTAGTTCTTTTAGATATAATTTAACCAAAATAAAAAAATTGTCTAACCTTGAAGACCTACGGATACCTACATTTTTGAATTGGCAATAACAGCAAGTCGATGAACTATAAATTGGTTACTTCGTGGCACAACCAAAAAAATATAACCAAATTTTTGATTATATTCATTTTATTTTATTTTTATTATTTACTACGCATTTTTTTGTTTAATTTTTTATTATGAAGGTGAAGGTAATCCGAAAAAATGTGAACTTGCAGTTCAATATTTATTTGTGTTCTGCAAGGCTAAAATTTCTAAACTGCACTATTGTTTAAATTTAAACATTAAAATTTATTTATGTAGGATAAATCGAATATAATTATCATATATCGGTACAAATTTCCGCAAGGTAATCGTTCAAAACTAAAACAGCCGCTCAATGGCTCAATTAATTATGTATGTATGTAAAACTGATTTACTAATAAATAATAATCAAACGTTTTCGTTCTATGGTGGAAACTTACAAAAAAAAAATATTCATTACCATAATCTTGAGGAAGATGAGGTTGACAAGAAATCCAATTTTGCAAAAGTTGTATATTATTTTGATGGCGATCAAGATCTTCTCCTAGTTCTTCCGTGATAATTTTCATTTGGGCATTATCTGGACCTTGCAGTACTTCCATTTTAGAACTGAAATTTTTATAATAAATTAAGTTAAACAAGGTAAAAAGACAAATATGGTTACCTTAAACTTAACGTAGGATGGGTCCTAGGTCGCAATAACAAATAAAATTTGAAAAAATCGTAAAATTATGCCAATATCTGAGGTTATTACCTTATCACCTTGGCTGATTAATTTAATCGACTATAAAAATATATATAAAGTAATAAAAATAACAAAATAATTATTTCATTACAGCTGTTACAATTATTATTGCCTATAAATAACTGTAATATTATTATAATAAATTATTAGAAATAAAATCAAAATTTCAACTGAATAAAATATTTTTAATTATTAATTTGGTTATTTAATATTAAATAAAAGAAATATTATTTTTAATAATATTTAAAATATTAATTTTTATGTTCATCAATATTTATTTTGTATACTATGAATAATTATAATAAAAATATGTTTATAAAATATTAACTGTTTGAAAGTAAATTTTTTGGAATAATTAAAATAATGACAATAAATTGCAACGTAGTAATATTTACCATAATTTAGGAAAAAAAACTTACCTTAAATTAAGAGTACAAATGCACAATTAAGAAAATTTTGGAAAAAAATGCTTCCTCGGCAAGCAACGGTCAGGAACTCATTGATTTTATTATTGTTATAGCGCGTTGCTAATATCTACTGAGGTAAATAAGGTAAAGTCGTCCTTGCAAGAAAAGTGGTTGTGGAAGAAGTTATATTTTCCGTTTCCTTATAATATTATTAACATTGTAACATAATAAAGAAAATTAATCCAAGGTAACAAAGTGCGCTTATCGATTCCGTTCATTAATTGTTACACGTGGGTATCAGCCGTTAAATTCCCATAAATTTCATTAAACTTTCTATAATAGAAAAGGCACTAATGTAAATAATACTACTGACAATGAGTTTACTAAATTACATTATACAATTATTATACAATACTCCTATTATTTTGGTTATATTATATTTTAATTACTCGAATAATATGTTTTTTTTTATCTAAAGAATTAATAATTCCATCATTATAGCAAAAAAAATTCACTTATGTTAGTTTAATTTATGTAAGTATAAAAAGTTTGTGTTTATACTCGAATGGCGATAGAAATCTGCTTGCTCTATTTCATTTTTCGAAATGTTTTAATTAAACCACCCTTTAAAGTTTATTTTCCTTTATACTCTAAAATTAGATAACTTTGAAAAATTCTTTCGTTCAAATCAATTTTTTCTCATCAGATTATTTTTAAATATTTCCAAAGAAAACTAGAAATAAAGTTTTTAATTCATTGTATAACTTGAAAACTGTTGATTTTATACAAATAAAAGGATTATCATCTTATTTGTAGAAAACTTAGGACTCTTGAAAACAGCATTAGAGAACTATTACAAAAATATCAATAGTTTTGGTGCTATCGCCATTTAAAAAAAAAAAAAAACATTGCAGTAAGAAACTTACTTTCCGAAGGTTTGAATTTAGACAAAAATTTTACTTGAAACTTTGTCTGTGGAGTTATAATTTTATAACACTTTTACATTTTATATGATTTTTTTACTATGTAGTAGGTACATAATATTTTTCCTCATTTTGGTTTTTATTTTAAAAAACCATAATCAGGGTTCCCTTTGAATTTTCCCAACCAAATTCTCTGACTTCTTGAAACATTGTAAATTTTAAAAGCAAATAATATGTGGAGGATCTCCCAACAGGCGCAAGAGGCGCGCGCTTAGGGCCTCGTAAATCAATGGGACTCAAAATGAGGAAAATTTTATTTTTATTAATTTAATTCCTGTTGTAATAAACACAGGAAAAATAATGAAAAAAATGCTAAGCCCTACGATGCCTTAGATTTGCAGTTATTTTGATTTCAATGCAATTTTGAATTTAAATTTTTTGATAAAAATTTAATTTTGTTCAAATATTCTGAAACTTCATGAAAATATTAACTCTGTCGCAATAAACAAAGGAAAAATATGGAAAAAATTCTAAGCCCTAAGATGCCTTAGTTTTCAAGTAATTTTGATTTCAGTGTA
The DNA here is from genome assembly GCA_958510855.1 of Rhagonycha lutea. Classification (NCBI taxonomy): domain Eukaryota; kingdom Metazoa; phylum Arthropoda; class Insecta; order Coleoptera; family Cantharidae; genus Rhagonycha; species Rhagonycha lutea. The sequence continues at coordinate 845,892 of OY294039.1, forward strand.
ATACATTTTTGATTTTAATTTTTGAATAAAAATTTAATTTTGTTCAAATATTCTGAAACTTCATTAAACTATGAACTCTGGTGTAGTAAACACAGGAAAAATAATGAAAAAATTACAAGCCCTAATGTGCCTTAGATTTACAGATATTTTGATTTCAGTGCAATTTTTGATTTAAATTTGATAAAAATTTAATTTTGTTCAAATATTGTGAAACTTCATGAAAATATTAACTCTGTTGTAATAAACACAGGAAAAATATCGAAAAAATTCTAAGCCCTAAGATGCCTTAGTATTCAAGTAATTTTGATTTATGTGGAATAAATTTTTGATTTAATTTTTTTGATAAAAATTTAATTTTGTTCAAATATTCTGAAACTTCATTAAACTATGAACTCTGGTGTAGTAAACACAGGAAAAATAATGAAAAAATTCCAAGCCCTAAGGTGCCTTAGATTTACAGATATTTTGATTTCAGTGCAATTTTTGATTTAAATTTGATAAAAATTTAATTTTGTTCAAATATTCTGAAACTTCATGAAAATATTAACTCTGTTGTAATAAACACAGGAAAAATATCGAAAAAATTCTAAGCCCTAAGATGCCTTAGTATTCAAGTAATTTTGATTTATGTGGAATAAATTTTTGATTTAATTTTTTTGATAAAAATTTAATTTTGTTCAAATATTCTGAAACTTCATTAAACTATAAACTCTGGTGTAGTAAACACAGGAAAAATAATGAAAAAATTCCAAGCCCTAAGGTGCCTTAGATTTACAGATATTTTGATTTCAGTGCAATTTTTTATTTAAATTCGATAAAAATTTAATTTTGTTCAAATATTCTGAAACTTCATGAAAATATTAACTCTGTTGTAATAAAAACAGGAAAAATATCGAAAAAATTCTAAGCCCTAAGATGCCTTAGTATTCAAGTAATTTTGATTTATGTGCTATAAATTTTTGATTTAAATTTTTTGATAAAAATTTTGTTTAAATATTCTGAAACTTCATTAAACTATAAACTCTGGTGTAGTAAATACAGGAAAAATAATGAAAAAATTCCAAGCCCTAATGTGCCTTAGATTTACAGATATTTTGATTTCAGTGCAATTTTTGATTTAAATTTGATAAAAATTTAATTTTGTTCAAATATTCTGAAACTTCATAAAAATATTAACTCTGTTGTAATAAAAACAGGAAAAATATCGAAAAAATTCTAAGCCCTAAGATGCCTTAGTATTCTAGTAATTTTGATTTATGTGGAATAAATTTTTGATTTAATTTTTTTGATAAAAATTTAATTTTGTTCAAATATTCTGAAACTTCATTAAACTATGAACTCTGGTGTAGTAAACACAGGAAAAATAATGAAAAAATTCCAAGCCCTAAGGTGCCTTAGATTTACAGATATTTTGATTTCAGTGCAATTTTTGATTTAAATTTGATAAAAATTTAATTTTGTTCAAATATTCTGAAACTTCATGAAAATATTAACTCTGTTGTAATAAAAACAGGAAAAATATCGAAAAAATTCTAAGCCCTAAGATGCCTTAGTATTCAAGTAATTTTGATTTATGTGGAATAAATTTTTGATTTAATTTTTTTGATTAAAATTTAATTTTGTTCAAATATTCTGAAACTTCATTAAACTATAAACTCTGGTGTAGTAAACACAGGAAAAATAATGAAAAAATTCCAAGCCCTAAGGTGCCTTAGATTTACAGATATTTTGATTTCAGTGCAATTTTTGATTTAAATTTGATAAAAATTTAATTTTGTTCAAATATTCTGAAACTTCATGAAAATATTAATTCTGTTGTAATAAACACAGGAAAAATATCGAAAAAATTCTAAGCCCTAAGATGCCTTAGTATTCAAGTAATTTTGATTTATGTGGAATAAATTTTTGATTTAATTTTTTTGATAAAAATTTAATTTTGTTCAAATATTCTGAAACTTCATTAAACTATAAACTCTGGTGTAGTAAACACAGGAAAAATAATGAAAAAATTCCAAGCCCTAATGTGCCTTAGATTTACAGATATTTTGATTTCAGTGCAATTTTTGATTTAAATTTGATAAAAATTTAATTTTGTTCAAATATTGTGAAACTTCATGAAAATATTAACTCTGTTGTAATAAACACAGGAAAAATATCGAAAAAATTCTAAGCCCTAAGATGCCTTAGTATTCAAGTAATTTTGATTTATGTGGAATAAATTTTTGATTTAATTTTTTTGATAAAAATTTAATTTTGTTCAAATATTCTGAAACTTCATTAAACTATAAACTCTGGTGTAGTAAACACAGGAAAAATAATGAAAAATTTCCAAGCCCTAAGGTGCCTTAGATTTACAGATATTTTGATTTCAGTGCAATTTTTGATTTAAATTTGATAAAAATTTAATTTTGTTCAAATATTCTGAAACTTCATGAAAATATTAATTCTGTTGTAATAAACACAGGAAAAATATCGAAAAAATTCTAAGCCCTAAGATGCCTTAGTATTCAAGTAATTTTGATTTATGTGCTATAAATTTTTGATTTAAATTTTTTGATAAAAATTTAATTTTGTTTAAATATTCTGAAACTTCATTAAACTATAAACTCTGGTGTAGTAAACACAGGAAAAATAATGAAAAAATTCCAAGCCTTAATGTGCCTTAGATTTACAGATATATTGATTTCAGTGCAATTTTTGATTTAAATTTGATAAAAATTTAATTTTGTTCAAATATTGTGAAACTTCATGAAAATATTAACTCTGTTGTAATAAACACAGGAAAAATATCGAAAAAATTCTAAGCCCTAAGATGCCTTAGTATTCAAGTGATTTTGAATTATGTGGAATAAATTTTTGATTTAATTTTTTTGATAAAAATTTAATTTTGTTCAAATATTCTGAAACTTCATTAAACTATGAACTCTGGTGTAGTAAACACAGGAAAAATAATGAAAAAATTCCAAGCCCTAAGGTGCCTTAGATTTGCAGTTATTTTGATTTCAATGCAATTTTGAATTTAAATTTTTTGATAAAAATTTAATTTTGTTCAAATATTCTGAAACTTCATGAAAATATTAACTCTGTCGCAATAAACAAAGGAAAAATATGGAAAAAATTCTAAGCCCTAAGATGCCTTAGTTTTCAAGTAATTTTGATTTCAGTGTAATACATTTTTGATTTTAATTTTTGAATAAAAATTTAATTTTGTTCAAATATTCTGAAACTTCATTAAACTATGAACTCTGGTGTAGTAAACACAGGAAAAATAATGAAAAAATTACAAGCCCTAATGTGCCTTAGATTTACAGATATTTTGATTTCAGTGCAATTTTTGATTTAAATTTGATAAAAATTTAATTTTGTTCAAATATTGTGAAACTTCATGAAAATATTAACTCTGTTGTAATAAACACAGGAAAAATATCGAAAAAATTCTAAGCCCTAAGATGCCTTAGTATTCAAGTAATTTTGATTTATGTGGAATAAATTTTTGATTTAATTTTTTTGATAAAAATTTAATTTTGTTCAAATATTCTGAAACTTCATTAAACTATGAACTCTGGTGTAGTAAACACAGGAAAAATAATGAAAAAATTCCAAGCCCTAAGGTGCCTTAGATTTACAGATATTTTGATAATCAGTGCAATTTTTAGTAAATAAAAGTATTAAAATTATAAATGCTCACATCAAATGAATCGGTTATTGTTGAAATGGGACTACTCACTTTTTGATGTTTTGAGATAATCGCTAAAAACTGTGTTTTGAACAAATAGAAACAAATTTTACATTTTTAACAATACTTGATGGTTCTATAGAACCCCATGGTATTTTTGGATATATTTTGAAAACATTTGAAAATCGTTATATCTATAAATTTGAAGGTCAAAGTTTTTTGAGTTATCCCCTTTCAACAATAAAAATTTTATTTGTTTGTTTTAAAAGTAAATTAGTCATTATTTTTGAAAATGTTATTACACAAATATTTAAAATGCAATGAAAACTGTATAAAAATTCCTTCAGAATTAACCATTTTCTTATAGTATTTTTGGCCATCATTCTATAAAATTTAAAATATCGTTCGTTGTTACTTGTTTTATAGTAAATTTTTTGTAAAAAATGATATAAGAAGATCCCTTTCTCCACCAAGCACCGCGTCCATCTCGAAAATATAGAAATTCACCTTTACCAAAAAAAGTCAAAAAGTGAGTTATCCCCTTTCAACAATAACCGATTCAAATGCTTTAGGGAGTGTAGAATTAGTGAAAATACTTAGAGGGGGGCCTCACAATTGAATTGCGCCTGGGCCCTCATAAGTTCTAAAACCGCCACTGATACCATGGACCCATGGACTTACAAGATTTCTTCCAAGTCATACCAACGTAAAAATTTATTATTGAAATAAATCAAAAACGCGATTTTTATATATTTTTTTTAAGTTTCAAAAAAATTTTGCTGATCCCAAGTTTTATTTTGCTCGAATTCTGCCTGCCAGCAGCATGCCATAGTCTGCCATATCAGCATGGGAGCATTGGACTCCCAGAATCCTTAGGTTTTTTTAAGAGTTTGCTCAAGATAAACATAGTTAGAAGTAAACTACTAACAGGGCGATCAATATGTATAATTTATTATAAGAACAACCTCAGAACGTTAATCAACAATCTCAACAATGCTAAGATTTTTGGAATTTTGAGATTGGCAAGATTTCTACTGGATTGTAAAATCTGTGCGATTTTATGTGAAGATTTTGCAGATTCCAATCTGAATTTTTGCCTTGGTGTAAAAGTAAAACAGATTTTTGTAGTAATTTACCTCTCGGTCTGGAGTATCCAAATTTAGGGCAGTAACTTTCCAAAATGTTTTTTTTATTTGAATTTTATTTTGATAACAAGAAGTTGAAAATTGAGGCCCCAAAATTGTAACAACCAGGGCAGCTGCTCCCTCCCCTCTCTAATTGGAAGGGAATATTTGTTAATACTTAATTAAGAAATGTAATAAAGAATTGCTGTTGTAATTATTATTAATTTTGTCATAATTAAAATGAAGAACAAAATAAGAAAAACTCATGGATTAATAAAGCGCAAACAAAATGTGAATTATAAAACTATAATTTAAATTATTACGCATACAATATTCACGTTATAAAAATATCTTTTGTTAATAAACAAATATACAATACATGCAGATAAGAATAATAGATTTGTTAATATTTAAAAAAAAATTTTCGCTCTCTTTAAGTACGGTCAAAAAATAAACATTTCGATATGTTTAAAACAATGCTAAATATAACGAATGATCTGAATATTATGGAGGAACTGCAAACACCCAAAATGCATTTAAATCGTTAATATAATTTTCTACTTCTAATGTTGTTGCATTTGAGCTTGCATGGCCACCAACATTTCTTGCATTCTCTTTAATTCTGCTTCCTTTTCTGCTAGCATACGATCCTTCTCATTTGACCCACTTTTCTCCTCGTATCTACCATAAATTAATAAATAATCCAACAACATTTAATTTAAACGATTCTACTTACGTGTTACGTTTCGAATTTGGTGTAGGCGGTGGAACACCTTTGGCTAACCTTTCAGATCTGTAATTTTCATAATGAACCTCTTGCGTGACTTCTTGCAGATCTTGCATATGGGTAATAAGCATGGTGCGTAATTTAATAAAATCACAGTGATCGGGATTCTCTACTTCTACGACTCCCCAAGGATAAAGGCGACCACGAACTTTCCTTCCCCTAACTTCCAGGGTCGTATTCGATCCACACACAGCAAATGGTATGGCTTCCTTTAACTGACGAACTTGCTCTTTATAATCTTCGTCTTCATCAGAATCACACTCTGGTAAGGGATAAATTTTAATTCCATTTTCGCCAATTTCTTTCAAAATCTAAAATGGGTGTTTTTAATGAACGCTGTAAAAATAGTTTAAATTCTCACTTTATCTTTAAGTCTATTTATTTCTTTTTTGGTTAAAACATCGGCTTTTGCAATAACTGGAACAATGTTAACTTTATTGTGAAGTTGCTTCATAAATTCTATATCTAAAGGTTTTAATCTAAAAAATGTTTAAAATATAATAGAAATTATTAGCTTGTATTAAAAACCGTTAAAGGAAGCTTAAGATAATAGCATTAAGCACTTACCCATGCCCAAATGGAGATATAAAATAAAAACAGCAGTGAATACGATTATCTACTATGTTTCTCCTATTTAACCCTGATTCGTCACGTAGAAAACGCTCGAATTGTTCGTCTATGTATTTTATAATGGCTTTAAAAGAGTCTGTATTATCTATGGCATCTCCATAACCAGGAGTATCCACAACAGTCAAACGTAGTTTTACTCCTCTCTCTTCTATTTCCACCGTGGATGCGTCAAGTTTCACAGTCTGCTTACTCTTTTCTTTAATAAAAAGAAACCAAGAAATGGAATAAAAATCGACAAAGTGAAAATACGTTATACTCTACCTATGGCATCAGGAATAACTCGTTCGGGATACAAATCAGCAAGAAATAAAGAATTAACGAGAGTCGATTTTCCCAAACCGCTCTCGCCCACTACCATTAGGGTAAACTCGAACCCCTTCTTAACAGACTTTCGATGTACTTGGTTAGGCAGATTCGCAAAACCGACATAACCCGGCGTTTCCGTACCAGAAAACTGAAAAAATAACCCTAATTTATTGCTCCTTGACCTCCCAACTTTTTGCAGCCATACAAAAAATCCTCTCGACCTATAAAAAGTTAATTAAACAAACTTACGCTCTTTATGGAATCGCTCGACATTTCCTTGTATTTTGTTATAAATAAACTACAACAAAGAAATATTTTACAGTTCCGTCACAATTTAATAAATAATAAAATATTCCGGAATTTCTGTATTTGGAGGAGCGGAATTTAACGGTAAATAATTGTTTACCTTATTCGATTCGGTGACTCCTTTTAAATAAAATTAATCATAAAATAAAAATGACCCAACACAAAATACAGCTAAATTATTTATTTTGGCAAGTAAATAATATACAGGCGTGGCTTTTCTGATAGATAACCGATGGTGGATAAAAATGGAACTGCAAAATTTTTAAATTTATGTTTTATACAGGACGATTCAATATTCGTGGATACAACATCCATCCAAAACTCTAATAATACTTAAACCATATTCATCGCGTAGATACATTAGTTAGGTACCATTCTTATCATTATTAAAATATCGGACTGGTTGTTCGGCCTACCGCCTCACTGGGTGAGAGATCCGGATGTTCGGATGTGGCCATCCCATAACTTTACCATACATTAAGCGCGATTCGGCGCCCATGTGCGGCGTGCACACCCATGACCCTTGATTGCAAAGGTCTGTGACGGCCAAAGTTAGCCTTCCCCTTGTAAGAAATAATTATTTTAATTTTAATCAAACACAAATTTTAGATTGACTAATAGATTGAAAAAACTAATAAGTGAAATGTTCTATATAAATACAACAAGGCATAACCTAAACTTTCAAGAAAACACAAAGCTTAAGCAAAATCTATGGTGATCTTCTACAATGAAGATGATTTATTATATTTCATCTAGTTCATTATGTAGTAGAGTTAACCCAAGGAATCATGGCCGGGCGATGGTAATGTGCAGAAACGAAAATTAGTCATTTCGACTTTACGTTCGTGTCAATTGGTGGAATCGGTTGTCACGTGTCATCTACTGCGCAAGATTTTGGCTCCACCCGGCCATGATTCCTTGGGTTAGCTCTATAATCATTAAATTTATAAGAATTAAATTCTGTGTGTTGTAAAATTGTATTTCCTGACGAAGTTTAAAATAAATTAGTGAAACGTTGAAGATTTACATAATCGAATTATTATTTAGTCCACAAACCCAAAAATAACAATAAATTATGTAATAATAAATTATAAAAATGGGTTTTTTATTTTTCTGATAGTTAATTAATATTTCTATAGCTTTTAGTAGAAAAATACTTGTACCTAGTAAATTTCTTCGTTAATCCACCCCGCCCTTCAATCATAACAATAAAAGACCAGCACGCTGCTGCTCCAGCGTGTCATTGTTTTAGGCCAGGCAAAGCATTCTGATTGGTCGTTAGTCGTACCAACTTAGTTATTTATTTAGTTTATTTAGTTAGTCATTTCACGACGTTTCAGAATATTTGAACAAAATTTAACGTTTATCAAAAATTTTAAACAAATAATCGCACAGAAATCAAATGTTCAAATATTGAAGGCAATTAAGGCCCTAGAATTTTTTGGTTATTTTTCCTATCGTCATCATAATTTAATTAGTTATTTCACGTCGTTTCAGAATATTTGAACTAAATTTAACTTTTTTCAAAAATTTTAAACAAATAATCGCACGGAAATAAAATTTTCGAATATTGAAGGCAATTAGACCCTAGAATTTTTTGGTTATTTTTCCTGTCGTTATTATAATTTAATTAGTTATTTCACGTCGTTTCAGAATATTTGAACAAAATTTAACTTTTATCAAAAATTTTAAGCAAATAATCGCACAGAAATCAAATTTTCAAATATTGAAACCAATTAAGGCCCTAGAATTTTTTGGTTATTTTTCCTGTCGTAATCATAATTTAATTAGTTATTTCACGTCGTTTCAGAATATTTGAACTAAATTTAACTTTTTTCAAAAATTTTAAACAAATAATCGCACGGAAATAAAATTTTCGAATATTGAAGGCAATTAGACCCTAGAATTTTTTGGTTATTTTTCCTGTCGTTATTATAATTTAATTAGTTATTTCACGTCGTTTCAGAATATTTGAACAAAATTTAACTTTTATCAAAAATTTTAAGCAAATAATCGCACAGAAATCAAATTTTCAAATATTGAAACCAATTAAGGCCCTAGAATTTTTTGGTTATTTTTCCTGTCGTAATCATAATTTAATTAGTTATTTCACGTCGTTTCAGAATATTTGAACAAAATTTAACTTTTTTCAAAAATTTTAAACAAATAATCGCACGGAAATAAAATTTTCGAATATTGAAGGCAATTAAGGCCCTAGAATTTTTTGGTTATTTTTCCTGTCGTAATCATAATTTAATTAGTTATTTCACGTCGTTTCAGAATATTTAAACAAAATTTAACTTTTTTCAAAAATTTTAAACAAATAATCGCACGGAAATCAAATTTTCAAATATTGAAACCAATTAAGGCCCTAGAATTTTTTGGTTATTTTTCCTGTCGTAATCATAATTTAATTAGTTATTTCACGTCGTTTCAGAATATTTGAACAAAATTTAACTTTTTTCAAAAATTTTAAACAAATAATCGCACGGAAATAAAATTTTCGAATATTGAAGGCAATTAGACCCTAGAATTTTTTGGTTATTTTTCCTGTCGTTATTATAATTTAATTAGTTATTTCACGTCGTTTCAGAATATTTGAACAAAATTTAACTTTTATCAAAAATTTTAAGCAAATAATCGCACAGAAATCAAATTTTCAAATATTGAAAGCAATTAAGGCCCTAGAATTTTTTGGTTATTTTTCCTGTCGTAATCATAATTTAATTAGTTATTTCACGTCGTTTCAGAATATTTGAACAAAATTTAACTTTTATCAAAAATTTTAAGCAAATAATCGCAGAAAAATCAAATTTTCAAATATTGAAAGCAAGTAAGGCCCTATAATTTTTTGGTTATTTTTCCTATCGTTATCACAATTGAATTAGTTATTACACGTCGTTTCAGAATATTTGAACAAAATTTAACTTTTATTAAAAATTTTAAGCAAATAATCGCACAGAAATCAAATTTTCAAATATTGAAAGCAATTAAGGCCCTAGAATTTTTTGGTTATTTTTCCTGTCGTAATCATAATTTAATTAGTTATTTCACGGCGTTTCAGAATATTTGGACAAAATTTAACTTTTATCAAAACTTTTAAGCAAATAATCGCAGAAAAATCAAATTTTCAAATATTGAAAGCAAGTAAGGCCCTAGAATTTTTTGGTTATTTTTCCTGTCGTAATCATAATTTAATTAGTTATTTCACGTCGTTTCAGAATATTTGAACAAAATTTAACTTTTATCAAAAATTTTAAGCAAATAATCGCACAGAAATCAAATTTTCAAATATTGAAAGCAATTAAGGCCCTAGAATTTTTTGGTTATTTTTCCTGTCGTAATCATAATTTAATTAGTTATTTCACGACGTTTCAGAATATTTGAACAAACTTTAACTTTTATCAAAAATTTTAAGCAAATAATCGCACAGAAATCAAATTTTCAAATATTGAAAGCAATTAAGGCCCTAGAATTTTTTGGTTATTTTTCCTGTCGTAATCATAATTTAATTAGTTATTTCACGTCGTTTCAGAATATTTGAACAAAATTTAACTTTTATCAAAAATTTTAAGCAAATAATCGCACAGAAATCAAATTTTCAAATATTGAAGGCAATTAAGGCCCTATAATTTTTTGGTTATTTTTCCTATCGTTATCACAATTGAATTAGTTATTTCACGTCGTTTCAGAATATTTGAACAAAATTTAACTTTTATCAAAAATTTTAAACAAATAAATCGCACAGAAATCAAATTTTCGAATATTGAAGGCAATTAAGGCCCTAAAATTTGTTGGATATTTTTCCTGTCATTATTATAATTGAATTAGTTATTTCACGACGTTTCAAATTATTTGAACAAAATTTAACTTTTATAAAAAATTAAAATTCTCAGTATTAGGACACTATTTTTTTTAAATTAAGACCGTTAAAAGCCGCTACAAAAGAACCACCGGCTAGCCACCCGTCCATGGACGGGCTTTCCAGCTAGTTTTAAAATAAACTGCCAATGATTATCCAAAACGTTAATGCAACATCCTGTATACTGCAGTAATATTTGATACTGGTGGCAGCCTTGCTAATATATCAGTTTTCTTAAAACTAACCTACAATTTTACATGCGTGTTCAAAAACTTTGATTTGACGTAATTTTGTTATAATTTACAATGCCTAAACGAAAACATAAAACCGGAGCTGATGTGCCCAGTGATTTGAAAGAAAATGAGGTATCACGGGTTAGTTGCTATTTCTATTATGGTTACAATGTTTTTATAATAATTACAATTTATTTATAGGAAAACGAACAACATTTCGTTAACGGACAGTTGGATGACGATATTTTTGGAGATTTTCGTGACGGTAAGTGTTTAAACTTACGTTTGGCGGTTCTTCATGATTCCTTTCACCTTTAGATGCCTACACTTTTGACGACGATTCGGATGACGACGACTTAAGCGATACCATCGAGGGAGAAGAAGATTTTTATGATTATAGCGATGAAGATGACGAGGACGACGGTGAGATCGACGATGAAGAAGGAAGTGAAGTTGATGACGACGATGATGATGAAGATGCTAACGAGGTTGACGATGAAGAAGAAGAAGGTGATACTGGTGAGGATGAGAACGATTTTGATCAAGAAGATGATGGAAGTAGCGAAATAGAAGAAGAGGAAGAAACCGATGTTAGCAAAAGTGAAGAAGGTTACGGTGAATTAGATGATGTGAATGAAAAAAGTGAAGAATCAAAAGTAGAGGTCGAAAACAAAGTTGATGAGTATAAAGATCATGACACATCGGATGAAGAAGATATTCGAAATACTGTAGGAAAAATACCGATGCATTGGTATGACGAATACAAACATATCGGCTATGATTGGGATGGCAAAAAAATTACTAAACCTGTTAGTCAAAATGATTTGGATTTGTTCTTAAAGAAAATTGACGATCCTGAATTTTGGAGAACAGTTAAAGACCCACAAACTGGTCTCGAAGTAGTTTTGAGTGACGATGATGTAAAATTGATCAGAAGAATAACAGGACAGAAAATACCAGATGAATCATTTGACGATTATGCTGTAAGTATGAATATTAGTTTATAAAATCTTTTTCAAACTATTTTTTTTTAAATACGAACGGGTCTGATAATTTAATTGCAGCCTTGGATCGAATGGTTTACAAGTGAAGTGGAGAAAATGCCCCTTAGGAAATTTCCTGAACATAAGCGTTCATTTTTACCGAGTCGTCATGAGGCCCGACAGGTTTCAAAGTTAGTTCACGCCTTAAAAATGGGTTGGATTAAAACTAAAGAAGAGCAAGATAAATTAAGAGCCAAAAAGGAACCCCACTTTTATATGTTATGGCAAACAGACGATCAAGCTGAAGATATGCGCCGAATTCATAAACACATTCCTGCACCCAAGCGACGATTACCAGGCCACGCAGAATCGTATAATCCACCGTCCGAATATTTGTTCGATGAGAGAGAAATAAAGCAATGGAACAAACAAAAAACTACGCCTTGGAAGAGAAAGCTTCATTTTGTGCCCGAAAAGTACGATTCCTTACGTCAAGTTCCTGCTTATTCAAGATACATCAAGGAAAGATTCCTGCGATGCTTGGATCTTTACTTGTGTCCTCGTGCAATTAAAATGAAATTAACCATCGAACCTGACGCTCTCGTGCCTAAATTTCCTAGCCTACGTGACATGCAACCCTTCCCGGCAGTTTTGGCTATGGTGTTTGAAGGACACACAGATATGGTGCGCACTATTGACACAGATAAAAGCGGAAGATTCTTGGTGAGTGGTTCGGATGATGGCACGATAAAAATATGGAGTGTGGATACGGGAAGGTGTAGAAAAACCATTAAATTTGATGGAATAATTAGGTCGGTCAAATGGTGCCCCAATACGTCTCTATCTCTCATTTTAGTTGCCACAGATAACAAAGTTGTTTTGGTGAACCCTCACGTGCACAAGCATGCTGCCGATGATAAAACCGATTCAATTCTTAAAGACTATGTACCACATAGTGACCGCATCATAAGTGACAAGGTGCGAAATGCAGTTGAATGGATGGAACCTACCGAAGAAGAATACGAGAAAGGTTACCGAATTGTTTTGAAACATTTTAAAGAAGTAACTCAGGTTACTTGGCACGGAAAAGGTGACTATTTTGCCAGTGTTATGACGACTGGACAAGATCGTTCCGTGTTAATTAATAAAATATCAAACAGACATTCTCAGTTTCCGACTTCAAAAGCTAAGGGTTTGGTGCAGTGCGTTTTGTTCCATCCATCGAAACCTTTCTTATTTGTTGCCACTCAAACTCACATAAGAATCTACAATTTGGTTAAGCAAGTCTTGGTGAAAAAGTTGCTAACAAATTCGAAATATATTTCTTCCATGGATATTCATCCTGGTGGGGATAATTTAATAGTTGGAACTTATGACCGCAAGGTTTTATGGTTTGACTTGGAATTGAGTACAAAGCCTTATCAAACTATGAAGTATCATAATAATGCAGTTAGAGGCGTTGCTTTCCACCGTCGGTACCCCTTGTTTGCATCAGGTTCCGATGACACCAGTATGGTCGTTTCACATGGAATGGTTTATAAGTAAGTTTGAAGCGGTTTATTGTTATTTGAGAATGGGATTTAATTGAATTTTCTCTTTAGTGCACTGGATCAAAATGCATTTATCAGACCGTTGAAGAGATTGAAGGACCATAAACTTGTGGATGTTTTTGGTATTTTCTCGGTACATTTCCATCCAATTTTGCCGTGGGTTTTTACAGCTGGTGCCGATAGTACCATCAAATTATATTCAAATTAAACTGTTAAATCTTTGACCATTTTTTGGAAGATTATTAGTTTGTCAACACGAGAATTTTGTTTATTTAATGTTTTATTGTTACTCTCATAAATAAACTGTTTATTAAGGTTCTATTTCTTTTTTAATAATTTTGACAAAATTCCTCTTCAAATACATGTGTTTTAGTTTTCATAAAAATGGTTTCTACTAAAATGCCGGGAGGCAGCGTCAGAAAAAATACACCCTTTTCTACAAAGCTAATTTTTGTTTTAAAAATTCGAAATTCTTCCAATTGATCTCATTGAAATTCTTAGAAAAAATACAGATTATTTTATTTAGTTCCACCAACAAAAAATAGATGACCAGTGAAAGAAATTGAAATTATCAGAAAATTTCCATATTTGCACTTATCAGTTTTGTACCAAACACCCCGGATATTTTGTTTGCTTATTCTCATAACTTTCTACAGGTGGGACAAAAATGTACAAATTTACTACCTGAAGATAAGAGGGGTTAGTCCGTGCGCTCAATGTCTAATCCTTTTTAACCCCCGACCCAAAAAGAGGGGAGTTATAAGTTTAACGTGTGTGTGTGTGTGCGCTCTTTGTTTGAGGACACGTATCTCCCAAACGGATTCACCAATTTGGCTAATTTTTTTTTTTAAATGTTCTCCATAGTCCAAGGATGGTTCTTACGGAGAGAAAAATTAAAAAAGTTGGCCGGAAAATTAGAAAAGAAAGAATATAATTTTTTATACCCCACATAAACGAGGAATTCCCAGTAAGCCGCATCTAGTGCGCATGCACTACATTCATTATTTGACATTTACATTTAAAATTTAAAGTTCAAACCATTATTTTATATACAGGGTGGAGTAAAAATTAATATATTATATTGAACATCGAAAAATAAAAATTATTTACATAATAGGTGGGAGTAATATATAAACTTTAAAAAGCACTAAATAAAAATTAAATTACAAATTTAAAAAACCCCCAACCCAAAAAAACTCTAAAATTAAACCTCTAAAAAGTAAAATAATAATTAAATCGATCTAACCGTCGTGTCGGGGGCCGTTAAGCAAATATTAACAATATCAAATCGTTCTGTGTAAATCCCGTCGGTCCCCCGACACGACGACGCGACGGTTAGATCGATTTAATTATTATTTTACTTTTTAGAGGTTTAATTTTAGAGTTTTTTTGGGTTGGGGTTTTTTTAAATTTTTACAAAATGTAGTAAAAGCAAAAAGAGGAACTGTGGGTTCAACTTTCGAATTTCAAAACCTGTCATAACAGATAATAAAAACAAAACACGCAAATCAAAGAACATTTATTAGTTATACGTATTAGTTAATATTTATTAGCTTCCTTTTTTTTCGTTTGAGCCTCAACCGTCGCGGAGTTGTTCGCGAAATAGTTGGGGGGGGGGGGGCTGTAGACACGTTGGCCCCTCAAGTCGAATTTTGGGATGAAAATGGTGTCAAATGTTAGAGCTTTGTTAGAACCTAAATGAGCTTCCATTGTTTTCATTTGAGCCTGAACCGTCGCGGAGTTATTCGCGAAATAGTTGAGGGGGGGGGGGGCTGTAGGCACGTTGGTCCCCCAACTCGAATTTTGGGGTGAAAATGGTGTCAAACGTTGGAGCTTCGTCAGAGCCTAAATGAGCTCTCATTTTTTTCATTTGAACCTCAACCTGTTATTCGCGAAACAGTTGGGGGGGGGGAGGCTGTAGACATGTTTTTCTATTTTTGCTATTTTTGTGAATTTTAAATTGGTGTCAAATGGAAAAATTGGTGTCAAACGTTAGAGCCTAACTAAGCTTCCATTTCCAACATCTTAATTTCATTTTCTAAAAAGTTACGGGCATTTCAAATTTTCGATTCCTCCGAGCAAGTTGCGTCCGATAATTTATTTGTTGTTCTTTCTTTTATGTTGAATTTTTATAAATACATTAATTAATTTTTTTTTCATTTAGGGCCAGTTTATCCACCTCTAGTTAGTGTCCTAAGTAAATTTATCTGACAAATAAATTTTAAAGGCCATAAAGGCCTTTTAAAAGGTCTTTTAAAAATTTTACTTGTCAGATAAATTTACTTGGGACACTAACTAGAGATTGATAAACTGGGCCTTAAAGCTATATTAAATTTTTATTGATAAATCTATAAAATGCTGCATTTGTTTTTGGTCATTTCCAATCTTTCCAGGGATTTGCCTTTTTGTCCTTTATTTAGGCAATTCAAAATTATAAATACAGAAATGCCGTTCAAACGATTTTGAAAATTTTGAACCTTACTTTTATTTGCCTAAATGCCTATTTTCGATGTTACTGACCTAAAATAGATTTTTAATACCTAAAAAGCCTAAACCAATGATTTATCCCGTTTACGTTACTAAAAGTTAAAAAAAATAATAGTTTTTATGTTTTTAAAAAATTGGTATCTCTCAGTCAGTGACGGATTTAGCACTTGAGAGGCCCCAAGCGCGATTTAATTTTGAGGTCCTCCTCCGAAATCCGAAGAAACGGTTTATACAAATCTTATATAAAACTGTGGAAGTTACTTTAGCCCAAGAGGTGGCAACAGATTTCAAAAATCCTGAATGGTTGTTAGACAGGTACCCTCTAAATACAACAAACCGTAAATGATAGGGGGGGGGGTGAATTTTCGAAACGCTTAAAAAAAATTGTAAATTTATTTGTTAACTTAAAAAAAATAGTAACCCCCCAAATTAGTAGCGCCATATGCAAATAGAGGATAAAATTAATAACACCATCTATTTAGGAGGCAAAAAAGCTTACATAAAAATTTATATTATAGTGTTTTCCATCCTTATAGCTCTTATATAGTTATTAAAAATTTTTTAACTAATTTTTTTAAATATTATGTTTATAAGTTTCTGTAATGAAAAATATATATTGCCTAAAAACCCCTAAATTCTTAATTATGGCGCCTTTTCAATGATTTTTATAGCCTAAAATTGTGCCTTTTTTAACATTTTTTACGTCCTAAAATCCGTGCTCTATTATATATAATAATATAGTATAATAATCATTTCTACAAAGCGAATTTTTGTTTTAAAAATTCAAAATTCTTCCAATTGATCTCATTGAAATGTTCATGTCTCTAGCCATTTGATTTGCAGAATGTCAGGCCCGTAGCCAGGGGTGTACTTGGGGGGCACGTGCCCCCCCCCGAAATGTATGTAATTTAATTGCGAACCACCGAAAATTTTACATTTTACAAAAGACTTTTTACAAGTGCACCCCCCCCCCCGATGAAATCCTGGCTACGGGCCTGCAGAATGTGATGGATTTCATCGAATTCGTTCTCATACAATTTTAAGCACATTCTTAGAGAGAGGCGCCTTACAGTTTGATGGAATATTCAAATATACTTTGAAAATTAGACCAATGCTTCTTTATTTTAGCATTAAAATCACTACTTAATAATTAGCAATTGTCACCTCCGTTTGCATACACACCATGAGGTGGGCTATTAGAAATTATTGTATTTGATAAAATCTTTTAGTAGCTAGGATTAGAAGAAATATCTCGGAATTTAAATTTTTACATACAAAAACGGGAGCACTTGAGCAGACGTTAATATGTAATTAAATTTTGAAATTGAAGTTTTAAAATAAAGGTAACTGTCCATAGAACATTTTGTATATATCAGAATTTAGATTTTTTCTCGAAATATATAGAAAAATCGTGTGTATAAAAGTGATTTCTAAATTGTAATTTTTAACATGCCGTATTTCAGTTAATTTAAATAATTGAGCATTTAAATTTAGCTTACAATGTAGATCAATCTTTCTACTTTATTTTATATATACATAAATATGCCCAATATGGGCTAGATCGCCACCTTAATTTATTAATAAAAATTGTAATGCATTTTTTACTGTTTAAATGCGTGTATTATTTTATGGAATAAAGGGGGGAGGTTAGATCTCTTCAAGTTTACTTTTTTTCAAGAAAGGAGTAGTAACAAAGTTTTGAAACCTCTGGAGTAGATTAAAAATATTAATCGCCTGCACAATGAAAGATGTAAGGAGGTGCATGTCCCCCACCCCCATTTTGAATCCAAAATAGGTCGAAATAATTTGTGCATAAATTTTTTTGAACAAAATTCAAAAATTAGCTAGGTGGGGATAGAAACAAGCTTTTTTGATCGTTTGTGCTTATTTATGAAAGTTTTATTTTCGTTTGTACCCAAATAGTTTTCGAAAAATCTTATAAATTACCGGGGGGGGGGGGCTGGAGAATTACTTTTTAAAATAGTGTAGAACGTTTATGCAACTATTATTTTCGTTTTAACCCATATATAGTTATCGAAATATTTTAAAAATTAAGTGGAGATGCTATACAATACAAATGTAGATATATTGTGTTGCAGCACCCCCACAACCAATCTTTGAAATTTATCAAAAATTATTTGGGTACAAACGAAAATAATTTTTACACAAACGATTTTGACTATTTTGGATTCGAAATTGGGGGATTTGAAATAAATTGTATACACTTGATGTGAGGTATAAAATAATTTGAAAAGGAAAGTGAAATGACTTTAGAAATCATATAATATTGTATATTTTGAGTGAATACTGTATACAATGTCTAAGTCACAAGACATAAGCGTTCTATGTACTAGAAAAATATATTATGATGGCACTTTACAACTAATTCCTACATACATAACTAAGTATTACTGTTATAATACATCACTGGAAAACAAAAACATCTTAACTTAATTTTTTAAATAAAAAAAAGGAACATAAAAGTTTAAAAAATGTTTTAAATCAATTTGGTA
Source organism: Rhagonycha lutea (assembly GCA_958510855.1). NCBI lineage: Eukaryota > Metazoa > Arthropoda > Insecta > Coleoptera > Cantharidae > Rhagonycha > Rhagonycha lutea. The sequence goes on from OY294039.1 coordinate 864,349, forward strand.
ATTATTGTGTAAAAGCAATAATTTGTTACCTCGAAATGATTTAAATGCACAATAAATATAATAATTAAGTAACCACAATACTCATTAGTTGCTAAACATTTATATAAATTAAAAAAAAATGACTAAAATCTTTTAATACAATGAGAAATTCTCTAAACATATACACTAACACAAAATATCTTGGTATAAAAAAGGGACATTCGTGTAAAACAAACCGAATAGTACAACCTTAAACCTACGCATTATAAATAAAACACGAAAAAATGTTTTAAAAATATAACTATCTTACGCACACAAAATTCTATACAAATTCATGATGAATTGAATAATATAAGTTACGATGCCTAATAAAATGGAGTTTTACAACTGGCACCTGCAGTGGTGTCTCGGTTTCTACAAATAGCCTGCTCGTTCGGAATTTTCGACTGCGAACAGCTTAAGCTACACTTATTTAAGACTAAATGAGGTTCCCTGCGGTTCTAATTTTAATAATTATACTTGCGACGACGACTTACGACGCCTCACCGAGAGAGCGAGAAAAACTACGTAATTTTTACTAAAATGACCAAAACATAATAATTCTAATTTGTGTTGGTTTTTCGTCTCGTCTTTTCTACCCACTTTACGTTTACTTTCTTGCTCTGCTTCTCAAAATAGATTTGTACGATGTAATTGTAATGTATTATTTATTGTCTTTTAGTTGTGAATTTGACTGACTTTGTTTTTTACAAAAATATTTATTTTTACCATCAGTAAGTTAAGTACGATGAACCAACAAATTACATCAAATTAATCAAACACCACATTACCCCACCCTTCTTCTTCCCTCAACTTTGGCAGTGCTGCGTGTTTCATAATTTCGATGACCAACACAATTCAAAAGAAATCACAATAAATATGGCAACGCTTGATATATCTCGAACATTATAATCTGGCAATTTAATGGCATTTATAAACGGTTCTATTTTGTATAAAAATAGGGTGATAGTTACGCTATTTACGAATAAAAAATTCATACGCTATTATTTTGTATAAAAATGTGATGCTTCATTATAAGGATATCCGATAAGTTACCAAATAAAGCTGTAAATTTTATAAAAATCTTTCTTTTTAAGTGATAGCTGGTAGGCCAATCAATTTAGACATTTTTGCTCCCAAACCCAACTCATTTTCGACCTTCCAGTGTGAGATCGTGGTGCACTTCTTCTTTTTGGTATTTATCGGAATTAAATTTATGTTCTATATCAAAATCGTTTGATGCAAGCAAGTGTGAAACGAGCTGGATACGAAAACCCTAATTTGATTGGCCTATGGGATGACTTTTACGTTTGATAAAATCGAGTATCATTTTCGCTTACATTCACACATTACACTACCTAGAAGACTATCATTTATTACAATACTTTTTGCTAAATACTTGTTTGCTTTGTTTCTACGAAATATATACGACGGTTTTAATAATTACAATGCCAGTCATTTTACGAGATTCCACATGAAAATTAGATATACAAAAAACGCACACTTTATAAATGAGACTCTTACTTAAGTTTAGAAACGCCAAGCGCAGGCAATTTATAATGAACGATGTGGTAAGGTGGACCGATGGGACTGGTATTTCCTGGTGCGTTGTATGTAGCTGTTACGGGCATCGACATGCCGGAAGGGCCAGAACACGATCTTCCTCGTTTTCTTCTAGGTAATATTCCTTTGCGTGCCATATAAAATCTTATAGTCGAAATGGGGATGTTGAATTGATCGCTAACGTTTTGAAATGTTTGACCTCTTGTTATGCATTCGGCAGCTCTACGCAACTCTTCGTCTGAACGTCTTATGCGCCTGTTAGGACCGCCTACAATTGCACCAAAATAGCACCGAATTTTAATTACAAAAAAAAGCGATTCTTACCAGGACTTCCATCGTATTGACAAGACACGTTTGCGATTGCAAAATCTGATTTGTTCACGTCGCTGGTATTAAGTCCCGAGTCTTCGTCCATAAATTCTGTGTCTAATAAGTCGCCGTCCGCCTCGTAATACGAATCGTCCTCGCCTTCATCTTTCAAGTCCATTTCATCTGAGCAACAAACAAGTTACACAATCCGTATCTACCACGGCGTACACTTTCTAAAAAATCTACTAACCTACGCAATTTATTAGGTCAAAATCGTCTCGGGAAGTACAGGATCATAAAAGGTATAGGATTTCTTTAAGTGCATTACAAACAACTCATGCAAAACCTTCAAATTCGCACCTTTAACGTGCCCTTCTTCGTTCGAGTCCCCTTCCGATAGAGATGGATTTGTTTCTATCTCCTCCACTTTCTCGTCCTTCTTCAAGAGTGTATGTATTGTTTCAGTTCCTTTTGAAGATGGACTTTGATTATCTTTATCACTATTTGTTGTACTGGCCGCTACAGCTTTCATTTGAGCCTTTATGTTTCCCAATTGGTGTTGATTAAGCAATTGATCGGATCCACATAAGCCACGGATTTGTAAAGCTTCTGCAGATTTAAGTAACGAAGGAAGATCGTCTTGAGTCACATTTACTTCACCTTTATACATAAAATCCACCAGCGATTGCATTTCCTGAAATCTGAACATTTTGTTAATAATAATTTAAGTGAGAACTTAATCACCTCTATCACGGCGTGAGAACCACGGTAGTACCATGCTAACTGGGTTCAGAGGATATTATATTATTTATTAATGAAAACTCAACGGAAATTGACAGATAACATTAAAATGAAGCGTTTTAGATAGGGAGGAATGTCATAATATTAATTTTAGCCAAAAATCGATTTAAAAGTTTATATTTTCTACGCAAATTTCGACCTTATTGATACATTCTATTACCCGTCCGTGTACTTTTACTTAGTCTTGTTGCGGGGCGTTGCTAAGGACCGCGTGCTTAACAACTCATGACCTGCAATGCAAAATGTTGTTATGTGGCTAAGGATCGCGGTTTCAGTAGTTGTACCCATGCCGTGGAATAGAATATCGAAATAGTATCACAATTTAGGAGTACTTTTGGCTTAAACTTCCCGATTTAGGTTATTTGTTATATTTTTAATGAGTTGGATTGTCTCAGATATCCACATTTTCTAATATCCCGGTTGAAGCGGTGAATCGGGGATATTTTTAATAATTAGACTGTCTCCAAGATTCATATTTTCAAAGATTACAGTAGATGTAGGCGGGGCTAACTTTATGGCTACAGCCAATTCAATGTTAGTCCAGGCAAATAAGCATTTAACCTCGGAATGAAAGATAATAAGCTGAAAATTTGCATAAGTCTTTGTTTTGACTTTTTATAAGTTGGCTCAAAAGTCTCATAGAATCTCGTGTCCGCGTCTTAAGATATTGAAGGTCAAAGATGACAAAACCCGGTTTTTTGTATATAGCGTGTTTCCCTTGCTCTAAATGACATTTTGAGTTATTAGGAAAGTTGTAGAGAATAAAATTCTCTACAAATTTGGTCTTACGTAATATTTTATACAATTAACGGTTCTTGAGATAGAGCGCAAAGAGTGAGCAGCTCTTAGCCATACATATTAAAGGTAAAGCTAGGAATGTGGAATCCAATACATAATAAACTTTATAAATTAGAAGAAACCTTAGTTATTTACTATTTAATAAATCATATTTATTGATATTATTCATAAATAAGACATCAATTTAATAATATTCAGTTAATTTATATTAGGGGCTTACGCGCAGTCAGGATTTTCAAAAAATGATTTTTTTGTTTTTAATTTCCTTATAAATAAGGCCCGGATTTTTAGGCACTGAAAATTGCCAAAATAGGCAGGCAATTAGGCATCAAAAAATTAGATTATAGGCACTAATAGGCAGTCAAAAATGCATAATTAAATAATTAATATAAAGAAAACCACCAAGTATTAAAACATTATTTTGTACAAAAAATAAAGTTAAACATTTATATAACAAATTAAAGCTTTTTCCAAATTTTCTGGAGTAAAAAAACTTCTCATAGCATATGCATACACAAAAAATGAGGTTTTTCGGGGTATTTCCTAAATAACTTAAAATTAAGGATCGGCAAAGGGCCACATTGTAAAATTACCTAGTAATTTTAAAGAAAAAAAAAAAGCTTTTTTATGCCATGGGGGGGGGGGGGTTCACGCAAACAAAATTTTAGACCCTTTTTTTAATATCTCCCATGGGGGGGGGGGGGTTGAACCCCCAAAACCCCCCTTATTTACGGCCCTGTGTCTTATTTAAAATTTGTACGTGGTATTCATTCAAAAATACTGACATACTTACAAATTTAGGCAAATTATACGACAAAATCAATTAAAAAAAGCCATTTAGGCGCATTAGATGAAAAAAGGCACTAAATGTAGAAAATAGGCATTTTAGGCATATTAAAAAGTGGTTTAAAATGATCGCCAAGTCGCAAAACACATTTTGCTGCAAAAAAAATTTCAGAGCCTGTACGGAATCAAAAAAGGCAAATGCACAAATCCGGGCCTTACTTATAAAGTACAATACTTCAAGATTATTCTGTGAAATGATTTTTTGAAAATCCTGACTGCGCGTAAGCCCTTAATAAAAATTAACTGAATATTATTAAATTGATGTCTTATTTATGAATAATATCAATAAAATATCATTTATTAAATAGTAAATAATTAATGTTTCTTCTAATTTATAAACCTTATTTAGTACTGGATTCCACATTCCTAGCTTTACCTTTAATATGTATGGCTAAGAGCTGCTCACTCTTCGCGCTCTATCTCAAGAACCGTTAATTGTATAAAATATTGCGTAAGACCAAATTTGTAGAGAATTGTATTCTCTACAACTTTCCTTATAACTCAAAATGTCATTTAGAGCAAGGGAAACACGCTATATACAAAAAACCGGTTTTTGTCATCTTTGACCATCAATATCTTAAGACGCGGACACGAGATTCTATGAGACTTTTGAGCCAACTTATAAAAAGTCAAAACAAAGACTTATGCAAATTTTCAGCTTATTATCTTTCATTCCGAGGTTTACCTTGTTTTTATGCTTATTTGACTGGACTATGTCGTTAAATGCCAATATGGCATTAAATAGTAGTAAATGAATTTTTCAGATTTTGGCAAATTTTAGGTCCTATTGTCAACAATCCATAAAATGTGTGTTTTATAATTTATTGTTTTTTGGACCTGTTTGAATCATCTACTAATGCAGCCGCGGTCCTTAGCCACGCCCCATTACAAGACCAGGTAAAAGTACACGTACTGTTAATAGAATGCGTCTATAAGGTCGAAATTTGCGTAGAATTCGATTACTTTAAATTTTCCTTTCGTATTTCCTTGTTTATTTTGTTAGTCAACATTGTTGTCAAGAAATATTTGTAGTCAGGATAACAAATTTCAGCCTCTCCTTGATAAACTTTTGTATACTCCCCGACATTCTACTTTGCGAATGAATATCTCGAAAATTTTCCTATTCAAGGTCATACATTTTTACAATTTTTGTACATAGAAAAATTAAAATCCTATAATGTAAAGTTCATTTGTTCATTTATTCTGACTCATTAATATATTATGTTCTTCACATGACATTGCATCCACCAAGCTCACCTGATTGGACGTTAAATTCCTCTAAGCCAATCAGGATGTCACAGCTTAAACCTGTAATGACTGATGAGTCATGCTGATGAGTAATTGTCCAATTATATTAGCTTGATGGGTCTGCAATGTCTTGTGACTATCTTGTAACAAACTTTAATGGTAGTAGGGCAATTTGAATATCATAATAAATTACAAAAACAACTTAGGATTCAACTCAATTCTAAAAAAAGTGGAAAATTTAAAAAAATTTCTTTTATCCAAAACTCCCCCCCCCCCCAAAGAAATATTTGGCAGAATCAGCCCGTGGTCTAGGCCAGCAAAAATTAAAAAATAATGAAATAAACTTACCTCATGTCTTTCATAAAAATTATAGGATGCTGGCACGGATTGTCTAGGAGTAATTTTTCAAAATAAGTGGAGCAAGCCGATAATACGACTTTGTGACATTTTAGCATTTCGTTTTCGCATGCGAGAGTCACATCGACAAAGTGCTCAGATGTAAGTAATTTTGGAAATGCATTTTGTAAATTCGATTGGTAACTATTCCATCGAACACAAAATTGTTGAGGCGGGGGCGTTGCCATTTTTTCCATTCGTTTTATTTTTTACGCAGAAAGTAGCAATCTGAAAATAAAATGAATATTTTATTAAAAAATTATAGTGGAATTCACGAAGATGTTGGAGCGATTTGTATCTTTTGTCTCGCTCTGTACATCAGTGTGTGGTCGCACATTTTGATGAACTGCGGAGTATTCGGAGACGAGACCGGCGAAAATTAAAAAAAAAAGTCAAAACATAACCTAATCAAAAACACGTTTTTAAGGTTTAACAACAAAATTAAGGATAACTTGATTTAAGCGTTGCAGGAAGATTTAAAACAAACGAACGTAGAACGAATGGTAAAGCATTATTATTGCCCAGTCGAAAATGTTAAATTTGAGTAATATTTAAATTCATAAGTGGACACATTAATAATAAAAGGAACGTATGTTATAAAAATAGATTAATAAATTATGTTTATTTATAAAATAAACATAGTAAAATGACGCTACGCCATTTTGGCGAACCCCTAAATTGCCATCTAAAAATGTTGAACAAATATAACAATTTAAGACAAGAGCCGACATCAACTACAACTAATAATAATGAAAAAATAGAAATTTACCTATTTTATAAATGCCAGTTGCACACTGAGGCACAAACAAATAAAAATTACATGAAAAATCAATACAAAACTTTTTAATGCAAAATGTAGAGTTAAATAATTATATTGCTCGAGCGAACTAAGCTAAGAGGTAAGACTTAATAATTGTTCATCTAAGATCGCACATTAGAAGAAGGTAAGATAAGCGAACGTAGGTCGTAGCTCGTTCGTAAATGCTATAAATTTACCCATCTCTATGTAGGGGGTGTAATATTACAATTCAAAGATAAACAACGTGCACAAATTGAGGATTTACAACTATTTTTGACTGAAACTTACCACAGAATCGTCAAATTTATCAATCCACCTTTTAAATCACCATCAACAAACAATTTTATTCACCAAATTTAATTAAAAACTCCCGACTAAATATTATATTTATATATAGCACCCGCCATTTGCAATTCACAAAAAGTAAATACCATTAAAAATAATTTATTCAAAAAAAATCCAAGCGTTCGATAAACATTTTTCCTTTTTTATTAAAAAAACTATTAACCATGGAAACGGAAATTCGCTTTGCGTTTGTTTTATTCCCGACTTGGTATTCTATTTTATTGTTTTTCTACCAAGGCGGCTAAATTTAAATTCTTCTGTTTACATGCTTTTTGCGCAGGGCTGTACTTCAATTATTTATATCGGAAAAATACAGTAAAATGTCGAGCGCTTTTATTGTCCAAACAAACAGCGCAATAAATTGAATGTTTCAATTTCAATATTCAAATGATGCGCTTTTTAAAAAGGTCCGAGCAAGTTCTGCGCACTTTGAATAAGTTTCATTATTATTTACTAGAAATGTTTTTAAACGCAATTGCACAATAATAATAAGTAAGTTATTGATTGCGGTAATTTTTAATACGTAGTAGGTATTGCAAGATCTTAAATTTTATTTTTAAATATATTTAAATTTTACTTTGAGCTGATAGTAGATATTTTAGAAACATTTAAGATAAGTATTATTTATTTATCCAAATTTAGTTATCCAAGTTTAGTTACCAACATAATAAAAATTTATGGAACTTATAATAGTACTACAATTTTCTTCTCATTCGGAAAATGCAAATTTTAAACATTTATTTGCATATATTTTTAGTTTGAAATTATTCCGTGTGGTGGCGTTTTCTCAATGTAAATCGCAAATAAAATTCAAGCATGCTGCTCCTGCTCCAGTATGCATTGCCCAGTATGTCATTTTTGTAGGACAAGCGAGGCACTCTGATTGGTCATAGAGTAAAATTTTCTTACGTGATTGGGCGGAGCTAATGTACAAAAACTAAAATTAAATGCACTACGGCACGAGAACGTTCTCCCTCCACATCTACTATGCAAGAAATAAATTACCGCCCAGTCATGTACGATAAATTTCACTCTACCAACTTAAAATCACCTTTCCATCCTTAGCGAGCTCCTCATCCGTGGATGGGCCCTCCAGCTAGTTTACTATCAAGTAAAACTTCTTAAGAGGAATCCTTAAAGTTGTAAAATACACTTTCGCAATTCAATGATATCTTGCTTATTACTCAAGATAATTGCACAAAAGTATATATTTTTTATAAGAGGACACTTGGATGCACATCACTGTGTTTTTATTTTTTTTAAATTCAAATTTTTTTCAAAACTTTTTTTTCAAAAAATTTTAATTTAAAAAAAATAAAAACACAGTGACTTGCGTCCAAGTGTCCTCTTTTAAAAAATATATACTTTTGTGCAATTTTCTTGAGTAATAAGCAAGATATCATTGAATTGCGAAAGTGTATTTTACAACTTTAAGGATTCCTCTTAAGGGTCCTGTTCATAATGTGACTAAATATTGGTGTAAAACGTTCTTTAAAAAGATTCGTTAAACATGTTTTTCAAGAAATGTTTAAATATTTTTGGAATTTTAAAAATTCAGCTCTTTAGCGCAATAGAATGATCGTTTCTGGAAACTATAAAGTATTTTTAATTGTCTTTATTACTACATTTGAAAAGAAATTTGACATTCCTTTTTTTGAAAATTATGAATATTGGAATTAAAGATTTCTTTAATATACCTATTATTAAATAAAATTACCAAAAGTTGACAGTATCAAAAAAAAATTATTCTATTCCGCTATAGAGCTGCTTTTTAAAACCGACCAAGATATTTCAACTTTTATTGGAAAATATGCTTTACAAAGCATTTTAAAGGCCATTTTACACGGGCATTGTGAACAGGACCCTTAAAATGTTTGTCTTATTTCAGGCCCATAGCCAGGATTTCATTTCGGGGGGGGGGGGCACTTGTAAAAAACCTTTTGTAAAATGTAAAATTTTCGGTTGTTCCCCTTCTATTTTCTTTGTCTTTTCAACATTTCGGGGGGGGGGACGTGCCTCCCCTGGCTACGAGCCTGTCTCATTTTATTATTTTAAAATAAAGATAGGAGATGGGCAGGGGTGGGCAAAATACATGAAAATATGTATTTGAAATACAAATTACAAAATACATTCGTCTTGGGTATTTGAAATTCAAAATACAAAATACATTTGTTTCGAGTATTTGAAATACAAAATACAAGATACTGTATTTCAAATACAAGATACAGTATTTCAAATACAAAATACATTCCATTTTCAGATTTTCATGTTTTCGAGGTATTTACAAACAAAAGCCGTTGTTTATTAAATATAATATGTATTTAAAATACATTATATTGAAGTATTTAATTATATTTCTTAAATATAAAAAAATTTATTTGAAAAATTTTCCGCCAGATTTGCACATGTTTTAATATGCCACTGTGCAGGTCTGTTTTGTTTTTAAGTATGTCGGTAAATCGATTTATATTTAGAATTTAATTAATAATAATGTCTTTCATTGGTTGGAAAGAATGAAAGAAAAATTTCATTGGTTTCATAATGCGCATCTTTTGAAATCAGTCAAATTATGGTCGAAGCGAGATTTCATTTATAGCACTTAAATTCTTTAAATTTAAAGAATTTTAATTAATTGTGCGTTTTTGATATAAAATCGCTAATTAACATAATCAAAATGTTAACCCGTTATCAAAACAAAATTAAATTAATTATCGATTTTAAAGTATTTTGTACATTATTTTTTAAATTGTATTTGAAATTAAAAATACAAAATACATTTGTTTTGGGTATTTGAAATACAAAATACAAATACATTGAAAATATGTATTTGAAATACAAATTACAAAATGTATTTCAAATACGTATTTCAAATACATGTATTTGAGATACTGCCCAGCCCTGGAGATGGGTATAATAACTAAAGTAATTTGTTGTTGCCGCCACTGATAATTTGTTGTATTTGAGTGCGGGAACTATGGCGGGAACCATAGGTGGCAACACCGCAACACCAATACTTCAGTTTTACAAAATATTGGAAGAGGTTAAGAAAGTTCGAGAAGAAGTGAATTTATAAGTGAATTTCTTTTTAAATTAAGAAAGTAATAATATAAATTATATTAAATCACGGTATTCCGAATACAATTCCATATTTTTCCTATTTTCTTAAATTACAGTAGACAATGTCTGTACCAAATACTACCGAAAAAGTGGAAATAGCAGGTGCTATAACTTATCCTATAGAAGAAAGTAAGCATGAAGTAATTGTGGCACCAAAGCAACCCAAGCAACCTACTTCCATTAAGGGCCTGTTACACTATGCAATGGAAGCAAAGGATAGCAGCGACACTGTAAAACCACCAATCCAACCTATGGACGAAGAGGTTAGTTTCGATTATAGATAGCTTTGAGTTTGTTTATTGTAATTTGTCATTAAATACAATATTATTTTCCAGAAAAGGAAGTTTTTAGAACTTGCTTTAAAATCAATGACCGTGGATGTTATTGAAATCCTCCAAAACAAAATTAAAGTTTTACAAAATGCAGGAAGTTTAACAAACGACAGTGATATTGTCGAATATACCGCAGCTTTAGAGACAATTTTGGATTATATTGACAACATTGACACCGCTAATGGTAACTTGACCTATTTTTTAATTAAATGAGGTAATTGTGATCCTTTTTAAGATTTTCATAAAATTGGTGGTTTCTCAATATTCCAACCATGTGTGAAGTGTGTCCATTATGAAATTCGTGCCGGTGCTTGTGACATTTTAGCAGAATTATGCCAAAATAATCCGTACTGCCAGAAAGTCGTTCTAGAAAACGGATTCATTCCATTGCTGATTAGGATTTTAGCAAACGATACCAACGATCAAGTGTGTACTAAAGCACTTTATGCCCTCAGCTGTAAGTAAAGAATGGATTACTTTTAAATGTTTTATTAACTCACATCTTTTAGGTATTGTGCGACAAAACACTGAATGTTTTCAACAGCTATTGCAGCACGAAGGTTTGATAGTCCTTCTGAAGACATTCCAAAAGAACGATGACAAGTTGAGAACAAAAACTGCATTTTTGTTGTCATCCCTTTGCAACAGCCAGGCAGATCTCAAAAACAGGCTCATATTTTTGAATTACATTCCGGTGCTTTTGTCCATATTAAAAGAACCACGAACGCCCAGTCACGAACACATCTTGTCTTTATTGTTACTGCTAATACAAGATAATTATAGTGCAATAAATGAATGTAGGAATCCAAAGTATGATTTAAATAAAGTACTCACAAAATATGCTGCAGAAATTGCAAACAAGGAAGAATGTCAGGTAACTTTTGTGTAATATAAACTTTGTATTTCCTTTTTAAAATGTTTTTCTTTTCTGTTAGGAGGAAGAATATTATTGTAATCAGTTACTGAAACTTATGTTTCCACCCAGCAATAATGGTTTGTAAAAAGTTAAATAAAAAAATGCATTAAAATAAAAGTTGTTTTGTTCCAATTAAAGAGTTTATACATCCATACATTTATTGGTCGTCTTTTTTGACATTATACATTTTTTTCTTTTCTTACAAATAATGGTCCATACTACTATCACAGATTTTAAATTATATCATTTAAAACAAAACTGCACCTTTTAGGAAATATTGCTATAAATTGGCTAAAAAGTGCAGTAAATAAACAAAAAAAATTTATATATTTTGTATAGATTTTTAGCTACACTAACAATTCCTGATATTAGTTAGAATGCTCAAGAGCAAATTTGCCTCTTCCGACAAGTCACCTTCGGCATACCAACATATTTTACTGCTTTTTTTTTTTGGACATTATATTATATAAAACATATCATATGTTTGGCAACACTACATGATCTAGCTTATTATAGAAATATACAATATACATATTTACAACAACAATAACACGCAGTAACCATCCTTAACGAGATCGATCACTATTTTAATACTGGTCATGCATATACACACACACACACACCAAATTAGTTGTCCTGTTGATGTACCTCAAATTCATTATAATTAAGTAGTACTATTTCAAAGAGGAGCCGGTTTCAATTTCTATTATTGGCAGTGTTATCAATAAAATTAAAAAAGTAACTATGTATTGGTGGTAGGAGGAGGACTTGAAGCTTTTATGCGGTTGTGGTACTAGGATAAGGAAACATGGTATCGCTACTTAATCCTGCTGATCGTACGGCAGACCTGGGTGGTAATCGAGGTGTCGTTTGCCCCGAATTGGTGTCGTTATACCGTGGAGAAATAGCCGGAGGTTGAGCGCTTTCAAAATAAAATATTGCTATTAATTGATTCTACTTTAAATATAATATAATTACTACCTGTTCATTCCGTTTGTGTGAGACAAAGTCCTCGTGTGCACCTGCGAATGTAACGTCGAGTGGCGGCGAATGTGCAATTGAGAAGTGTGCGTCGGATTCAGTCTAGGTAACGTTCCTGGTGTAAAACTAGGCAAAGGTGCAGAAAACGGTAAACTATTGTGTGCATTTGGAGAAGGGCCGGGTTCACGACGAGGAGGTAATGGTGGCGGTGAAAGATCGCGTGGGGGTAAAACTGGGGCATCTGGAGCTTGTTTTGCCTATAGGAAATCAATATTTAAATACCTTATTCTAGTACAAAAAACGACAAACGCTTTAAAAACGCTTAAAATTATACCTGTTGTGGTGAACTAATTTCTGTGCTATCTCTTCTACGACGTGGCGGTAACGGGGGTGGGGTGGAAGGCAATCGTGGGCTAATGGGGTCAGGTATAGACATAACATGAGGTCCCGGAGAAGCGGGGCTGTGAGGTCCGGGACTGCCAGGTGGAGCACCAATCGACTGCGAAACAAATTTTTGCCTGAAAATAAAATTAAAATGATGCCCTTTGGCTTTACAAACGGTGCACGTAACCTACAGATGTTGTCCGGATATTGCACTGTTGTCACTTTTAAAAGCGGTCATAATGGGTGCCATTTTCATAGAAGCCGTCGATATAATGGATGTAACACTTGGACTTCGCGTATGACCTCCCGGTGGAAACCAACTTGAAAAAGATGGCGGAGCGGCAGGAGATGCCGGACTCAAGGTGGGACTATTTTGACCGGCACTTTGCAACTGCACCTATAAAACAATTTCAGTTAATTCAATTTGTCTTCAATTGACCACCACATCACAAACCATTACAAAAACACTCGAATCGTCACTTTTAGATGCATCTTCCGTTTTGGTTCCCTCAGACTTGGACATTTGTTGATTCATAGTAGAATTTGTATTGGTGATTTGTTGGCGTGACGATTTTGTTTTTATTCCAGGACTTTTCAAAATTAGATTGGGCCATTTTCGTGGCACCTTCTTTACGTCTTCCTTTTTACATCCCCTCGGCTCTATTTCCATCGACTTGTTATACAAATAATTACTAATCTCCGTATCACTTAGGTCATTAAAAGGATTTAAATTTTCTAAAAACGACTAAAATTCCAAAATAATTAAACTCGAACATAATCATCCAAAACAACTTACTCTTATTTTGGGTTCAATGTTGTAACAGTAAGGTTGATTCTGATATTGTTGAATCTCCCCGGTGATGTCGGCCACTTTTCTTCTTTTAAAAAAGTTGATGAGTTGTGTGTTAGGTAAAAAATCGGGATTTCCTTCTTCTAGGTGCAAGATGGTGGTCAAGTACAATCCAAGAAAAGGAACACAGGGAGGATTAATGGAACGTAACTTCTCTTGATATCTTTTTAAGTGGTCATCGATTCTCCATTCTTCTATAAACTTTAATTGATTTTGAGTGAGAGTGCCGAGAGTCAATTTCAACCTATGAACCGAAGCCGAAAATATCGCCGAAACAAATGCCAGCACGGCATTAAAGTTATTGAGTTCTTGAAGTACGGTCGCTATATCTACAATTCTACTTAAGATTGCCGAACGTTCATCAAAATTTTCTGCTTCCACTATATTTTTTTCGAGCCACCTTGTTATCTAAACAAAAAAAAACGTTTGTGAAGGTAAAAAAAATAATAACTGAGCATAATACAAAAAGAAATCTTACCACTGTAGTGTGTTTCATCATACGTAAAAGATTAGGACTGGTAAGTTCTTTATCACGCTTTGTCCAAACCGTGCCCACTAATTCGGAAGGTTTAATGGTCCTATAAATTTCAAATTCAAGTAGAGTAAGTTGCCTGGCAATTTCTACAGGATGCAAGGTCAGAATGCCGTATTCTTCTTCGATTACATTGAGATGCCACTCGAAAGGTGGTGGATGTTCATCAAACGCAAATTTTATGTGTCTTTGCAATTCTGGGTCAGTCTACAAAACAAAAATCTTGTTAATAATGTAAAAAAAAACACAAAAATTTAGTGCGTACCTTTCTTTGTAAAATTTTTAAAACGCTGTCCACCCACTTGCGCATGCTCTTGCCTGTGACGGATTCCAAAAATAACTGTAACCTCTCCAAGAGGATAGAATCCCTTTCAAAATCATAGAAATGATGATCGACCCAATGACGTAGCACATTTAATACCCGAAATTGCACAGGCTGACAATATTCCTTTCTGTATCGTTTCCAGTCTTCTCTTTGGGAATTCTTTTGCATTTTATCGTTATCACAGTTGTCTTGTTCATAAACAAGAGAAGGATCTGGTATATTAAATCGTTCTATTAACAAGTCCAATAACTCAGAAGGAGAACAAAAACTTCTATAAGTTGTTAAAAATGTTCGTACAAATTTTGGATCGGCGTAAATATGATACGTTAATCTTTCTACAAGCTTGTAAAGCGTCGCACCCTTTATCAAGGGCACACCTCCGTTTTCTCTTTGTTCCAAAATAATATTATTTTTCGAGTCAGGCTCTGCAAACTTGTATAAATCGGGTGAAGGTAACCTAAGTGGATGCTTCCTTTCCATATCGGTTAAAATACTGTCCAATATTCGATCTAGCATAGATCTTGTATTAAGCATCACTAAATCGCCCATCCATATATTTTTCTCTTCCGCATTTTTACTACATAAAGTGATGACGGGCGGAACCCTTGGAGAAATTTCAAAAGCATTCCTAAGTTCTTCCGTGTCTTGATGATCAACTATTTCTACTTTTCGTATAAAAAACCTTTCTTTAATCCGACATTCTGGATGAATTTGATGCACGGAGCTTTGCCTTCGCGAGTTTGGTTTGCAGAGGATCATCAAACCATCAAAGAGAAATACCCGCCTCTCGGTTAGTCTTTTACCCGAACTGACCTTCATGAGCACATCCTCTGAAATAACAAATTTGTATTACATAAAAACGGCATTTTTAAACCCCCAACCTCTAATAAATTCATTGCAACATTGTCCAGTATCTTTCGCGTCCCAATTTTCCACAACCTTTTGCAACTCGCTTATTTTCTCCATGGCCTGTTGCCTGCGCGACCTCACCCCGTATTGTAAGACGTTCGACCTCGGTACCACTTGATTAGATGCACATTGACCTAAAAACAGAACAATATTATCTCAAAAAAAGACAAAACACCGTCAAGGTTACCTAATTCAAGTTGTAGCGGCGTAAGTAACCCTTCGACTTGTGTCAGTGTCTCTCTATCTTCTGGTGATTGAGATAAGCCCTTCAAAATTTTAATAAACTCCAAATAAGAGAAGCAATGTTTTATGGGGCCCATTAATAACGCCGGAAGGTAATATTTTAAAGCTAAACGCATACCCTGACCGGCGGTCACCAAAGCACTGTTCACTTCGGGTCGCGATAAAAGATTATTTAAGGATTCCCTACAAGTCGGCGATGTTACATCTCGCGCATATTTGCTGTACACATCAAATTCGGCCGCTTCTGCCAGTTCTTCGAAACAACTCCCCACATATGGCATTTGTTCTTGTGCCATTTCCATCACATCTTCCAGACTGCCCAATAATGTCACCGTAAGTTCGTAAATATCAAGAATGTTAGAAAAGATTGCATCCAATTCTTTTTGATCGTTGGTCAACTTTATTATTTCTTCCCTGCAATCAAATTATTATCGGATAAAATAATTCAAATTCAAAGATTTAATCATGCAATACCTAAAAACTTTAATGAGCATGTGAAGATCGCGAAGGTATTGTCGTTCGGAAGCCATAAGTTCTCTTATGACTTCTTCATAAGTGAGACTGGCTCGAGCGGTTGCATTCGACGGTGTTGTAGTCGGTTCGCATAAATTGCTACTTCCTCCACCCTCGTCTTGATAAAACATGTCCATGAGAGCCTGAAAGTAACAGATATTGCAAAAACGGAAATAAAATCGATTAAACGATTTTTGAAAGAGTGAATCAAGGTTAAAAAGTCGTTTGTCTACGTAACTATCCTAAACTAAAAATGACCTGTACTAATCAGCAAATTATTACAATCATGCTAATGCCAAATTATATGATAAAAAAAATATAGGTAACATTAACGTAAATTATTTATGGAACTCAAATAACCCAACCGAAATAGTAACAAAAAAGGAAAAAAATTACAAGTAGATACTAAATGGAGAATGTTGAACCACTTCTTTGTGCAAATTTTCCAAAGTAACCTGTCCAAGGTTGCCTAAGTAACTAAATACTACTTTCTTCTTTAAATGTAACATCCTTAATTATTATGTAAGTTGTACATTTTGTTTTCAAATATAACTTCCCAAAATGCTTTCTTTTTCAATGATATCTCATTCATTTACTATACTTCCGCTCTATAGAACTTGAAGCATATAATAGTATTTGTCTAATTGTTTATTGTATACCATTAAAAATTATGTATTTTGTACTTTGCAAATTGGACCCTTTTCCTTAGCATGGAAGCATTGGTCTAGTAGTAGTAGAATTTAAACCCCCAGCGGCTGCATATAGAATTACTAGAGATAAAACTCCTGGAATATGTTCAGATATATCTCCTCGACAATATATTAAAATTAAGCCAAGAAACTTTCAAAATTAAGGAATTTTCTGGACCAACTGATATAATTTGAAGTTTTTAGTTTTTTTTTATTTATTAAAAAGTTTTATATTAATTTAGTATTTAGTAAACCTCCAGATCATCTTTTAGCCTCAGTTGGAGGGGCACACTTATTCCTCATCATTGTTGCGGTGCCATAGTGCTGTTGAAGGTATACAAATTGCCATATTTTGTCAAGTACTTTGTGTTTTCTGAATACCAGGCAAATATAAATGCTTCTCCTGCTTTCATCAGGCTGATTAAACATTTTCGCACTTTATCTGAGTTTCTTCAAGGGCCTAATTTTTCCTGTTGTAAATTGGAGATGTCATAATCAGTTTCTGATATGTCAAACAGGAAGAAAATGTGTTAGTGCATATTTTCGACCTTAGTCTGCAAGGTTTGGCCTACAATACACTTTCCCAAATAGTGTTGATTTTGTTCCAGGGATAAGCATTCCCAAATCTAACTTTGAATCAGTCATAGTAATCAACAGCACTAAAAGGTCCGTATCTTGTCCTACTACCCAAGTGGTCTCTCAGGACTTTGCACTTTCCATTGCTACAATATGACTTCAGGCTAACTACGCCCTTATGTAATCTACTCAAGAGTTTTATGTTGATAAACTAAAAACTAGCATGGATTTTTCACATGCCAAAATCTGTTTGCAAAAATTCGAGTAAGTTAAAATGTGGCGCACATGTGTATCCCCTCCCCCACACAGTGTATGTTAGAAACAGCATTGGGGGGGGGGACAACGCCGAACGTAGACAAATTTTAAAATAATCTGTTTTGTCGCTCATTTCAATTTTGATGACAATAAAATTGCATGGGGGGGGGCACTAATTAAGGAGGAGTGCACAAGATATTTTAGGGACCTTTGGAGAATTCGTTTGGAGACTCAATTTATATTTAAAGTGCTTATGACTAAGTGTTACAAACTTCCAAGGTATCTAGGGGGGGTTAAAAAGTAAATCAACTTTTAATAAACAACCCAAGTTATTTGGAAATGCACTGCTTCCAAGCTACAGGTTCTATTGTGTATGATTTAATTTAAGTTACAAAGAACGGTACTGTTAAGATGCATTCAACACAGCTACTTTTGCTGCGTGGTGTTGGATTCATAATCGAAGGAGCAAGTGTATGAAGGAGTTAAGTTATTTCTTTAATAAAATGGGAAGAAATATACAAAATATACGATAAAAAATAGCAACTCAAACAAAACATAATATAGGAGTTATTTATATTATAGGAATCACTGAATACGTGGTCGTTTTTGATTTGGTTCTTGGGTGCCTCATTAATAAAATTTTAGTTCTCAGATGTTGAATTTTTAAACAAAGATACTTTTTAAGAAGGGGTAAGGCGAACTAACAGAGCTATGTTTACCTACATGTTAGCGAAATTGGCGTAATTATTTTTTGAGAGAATCGTACCATGAAACTCGTTAATAAAATTCTTGTAGTTAGCAGTACATAGTACTTCTTCCATAGTATCCTTGAGAATTACTGCAACTTTGATATTATGCACTTTATTCTTTCCAGGCCCGTAGCCAGGGGGGGGGCACTTGGGGGCACGTGCCCCCCCTAAATGTTGAAAAGACAAAGAAAATGGAAGGGGAACAACCGAAAATTTTACATTTTATAAAAGATTTTTTACAAGTGCCCTCCCCCCGAAATGAAATCCTGGCTACGGGCCTGGGAAGAATGGAATGATTCTACTATTAGCCAAAATAATCAGGAGCATAGCTAGGAGAACTCTCAGTCTGCTTGGGGTGGGGAAACAGATACTCCTAGGTACCTAAGAACTTTAAGGTTTCGACTGGACTAACGAAATTTAGATTTCAGCTATTGGAAATATGCAAGAATTCTACTTTTAGCCGATATAACCAGTGGCGTAGCTAGGGGCGGGGCTATGATGTTTATCCCACTCTAGAAAATGGAAAAGACATTTCAAAAGTTATGATAAAATGAAATACCTATAGTCGTAAATTATTTCAAACAAAAAGTTTTTCATGCGAACCGGCAGGTATGGGGATTCCCCCAGGGCTATAAATAACCACCTATGCGACCCTTCAAGTATCAAATTTGCATCATGTTGCATCCTAGTAGTTGGGGGATTTAGGTTGTTATTATTTTTTAGAAATTTCTTATAGATGGGGGGTGCAAAACCGGGAGTGTGTAGGGGGTATGCCTGGGGGGTATTCCATACCCCCCAGACCCCCCGGTCGCCCATCCTTTTCTTTATATTTTACACATGGCACCCTAAAGTGTGTGGCTATATAATACTTGAGGTTAGCTACGCCAGTGACAAAAAGCACAAGTAATAGTTTTAAAAGAACAATATTTCCCTAGGAACCGGGGGGTGTATTCCATACCCCTCAGTTGAAGCCAATAAGAATTTTCTTCGGAAATCAAATTTACGTCATTATCAATTTAAAAAAGGGGTCTTGTTGATTAGTTGCAGCTGTGGGGGTATTCCATGTCAGAACCTCAGACCCCTGGTTTCAATGTAATTGGTTAAACATTTTACATAAGCCACCCTTCAATACACAACTGTTATTACCCCCCCCCCCTTCAACACGAAGCTAACCACGTCAGTGACTACTTAAAAAATTCCAACAGGTTTCAAGAAATTAGTGCCTACCTCACTGCTTTATCAGCAACTGCGATGCAATTTTTGAAATTATATATTTTGTTATAAAAAAATTATTTTTAGGAACCGGGGGGTTTGGATGTAAGCAAGTAACTGATTGTAAAAGGGATGAGTCTGGGGGGGGGAAGTTAACAATAAGAGGATTTCCAAAATCAAATTTGCGTTGTTATTATTTATGAAAATGACTGGCAGCAGGCCCGTAACCAGGGGGGGCACGTCCCCACCCCCGAAATGTTGAAAAGACAAAAAAAAGGAAGGGGAACAACCGAAAATTTTACATTTTACAAAATGCTTTTTACAAGTGCCCCTCCCCCAAATGAAATCCTGGCTACGGGCCTGATTCTTTCATTCACTCCTTCAATTATGATGAATGTATTATCACAATTATCCACTTTGTCTCCGGGCAGTTACGCCACTGGTTTGTGGCAAAGATAGCCCTATCTAATATTTTCATCATTTTTTAATTGAAATTTGTTTTCGACTTTAACTTTTCATTTTACAGGATTGTATTAAACATTTTCCAAGCTTTGAGTTTTTCAATAAATTTTTCTTTTGATTTTTAATAATTGGTAAAAACAAGTAAAAAGAGTAAAGACGATGTATACAAACATAGAGGAACCACCTAGTGTTAAAACTTAATTTAATAAATGGCTTTTCTGCTCCTCCTTATAGATAGGGTTAGCACTACATTACAATAATGTATCCAATTTTTTGGGTTCATTGATGTTATATCTTAGAAAAAGTTCAAGAAACTATTGGAGGCGCCATTGTAACGTAGTAATAACCCAGTCACGAGACATAGAAAAGTATATTTGGTCAAATTAAGTTTAAAACTAAGAGGTCCTTCTATATAAATAGAAATCTTCTTTGAAAAGAGACAATAGAAAAGATAAGAGAAATAAATTTTGCATTACTTAAAAAAAAAAAGAAAATAAGTAATGTGGTAAATCAATAAAAATAAAAAAGCTAGCAACAAATTGCAGCAGGCTGAGCAAAACATCCCACGTGTTTAAATCTGTGCAAGATTATTTATATAAAATAAAATCATGCATACATAATATAAATAACAAAATACGGCTACCTACCATGGCGGAGGTGGTCTGAGGCAGGCGTGAAAGCAGAAGCATGTTAATAGAATGCCAAGCGGCGCCTAATAATTTATCTAACTAACCGAATTGGCAAAAATTTACTATGTCTTTAAAATAAAAATACATTCAAATTGAGTACCTAGAACAATCGATACTCAAACTTACAATTATTTAAACAAATTTATAAACATTTCAAAAAAGATATGGTAATTTTTAACCTGTCCACGCATTTCGTAACAAGAAAGTCTTAGCAAGACATTTGAACCACATCAAAGTAAGTTGACTGTAAAATATCTTTCCTAAGACGCTCTTAATAATTTGGTGAGGCCAGCCTTAAATAACTTCCGATTTTAACACAAAAGTTCTATTATAAAGAAACCATAAACGATTTTGCCTCATGGCAAAAATCTTAATTTGCTAATTATAAAATAAATCTCCTTTGCAACACAAAAAACAAATTCACAAAGGTACAAAACCGAACTCTGTTAAAATTTTCATTCATTCTGTTAAAAAAAATCATTCCAATAAAATCAAACAAACTCACCTTATCGGCATTCATTGAAATCTGAACGTCTTGAAAGGTTATTTCCACGTGCTTGATGTGTTTTGCATAATTACCAGCCAATTTCAGTATATCGGCGGAAATGTATTCCAAGACGGCAACCAAAAATAACGAAACCGCTGAATCTACTTTATACAACAAGATTTCCTGAAAAGTAAAAAGATGAGACCAACCAGCAGGAAATAACCACTCAAAACATCGTCACCTTTTGTAATAGATTGTGAATTTTATCAACGGGCAGGACCGATTTTTTCTTTCCTCGTTCCAAAGCCTCCTGAGCTTCTTTAAGTGCCCACTTGTCGATGGGTTTTGGAAACGTGGTCTGAACGCGAGACTCCACATCCTGAAAGATGGTTCAGAAATGCGACATTTAAACAACCACTAAGAATCAAAATTGGAATTCCGTACCTGCACTGTATGTGGACTTGGTTTAGCACAAAGCATAGCCAGAAGACGTAAACATAAGTTTTCCACGTAATTTAACGCTTCATCACGTGCACCCAAAGAAGGATGAACCTGCTCCAAGACCTTAGGGAAAGAAAAAGGGAAAAAGGTATAAAAAAAATCACAATGTGTTTGAAAAGTCACCTTTTTCAACGCCGTTATGAGCACACCTTTCCATTTAGATGAATTTTCTTCAGATTTAAAATCATATGTCAGGTCGGATACATTAGAAGAATTCATATTTGAATAAGAAAAATCAAATTAATGAGCGAAATATAATATCGCAGGCACAGCCATTACAATCCGTTTAAAAATTACAGTGCTGTACTTAGTAACAAAATAAATTAGAAAACGCGTTCCTGTTACTACATTTACGTTACATTGCACATATCGAATACTTTTTTACACTCATTTACCCGTAAAATATTAAATATAATTAACATTTTCTTTAAAACTCCTGTCACATAACATAAATCAGTTGTAATACGCCATCTTCTTTATGATTAATCTACGACGTATCATCTCAATCATTCTCTGTCTTTCTCTAACATTTATCTCTTCTGCAGAACACGGATTTTCATGCATCTTCTCATTTACCTTTTAATTTTCGAATTTTTAATTTGATATGATTACATTACAATGTAATGCTATTCAGTGGTTAAACTGAGTTCAAAGTTGAACAAGGTTTACCCCATGGGTTTAACCGACGTTGGTACAATCCGCCCTTATAGAGAAAGACGCTTTTTGATTCAAAAATGATCATAGTGATAAAAATACTTAAAAATTATTAGTTTAAAAATTGTAAAATATTTCACTTGAATCGCAACTCAAATATCTCTTCCTCTCTTGACCATTCGACCCCCCCCCCCCGACTTGGTTATAGATCCACAACCGAACAAAGGATAGCAAAAAGAAGAAGATAGACAGGATTACAAAAAATAAAAAACAAAATTACCCAACACCGTTTTTTGAAAAATGCTTTGAGAATTTAATAAAAATTCTTTCCCCACGAAATACTAGGGGTAGTTCACCCCTGACTACCCTAATCAAAAAATATTTTTAACTATACCTAAGAATTTAATTTCAAAGTAACCTGCATTAGAAATTAAATTGTATTACAATGAAAGTCGGATAAAGTAGAATTATATAAGGGTTTCATTTCCTACTAAACTTTTTTGCAAATGCCCCTACTCTGCTAAAATATTTTTAGTTGGTGTTGATAACTCGGTAATGTAAGACGGTTAGTTTTCGCTCTTAGTTTTATAATATTAAATTGTCCCTTTATAAAATGTATTATCCTGATTATACGTGAAAATTTGCAAAGGTATTTTTACCTACAGTTTATTATTTTTTGATGATGTCAGAGCTGACCGAGCCAATAGAAATCGTCTTTGTTTTCATGTGTCATTTTGGTGTAAAGTGTTTGTTCAAGTCGTACAAAACGTCGACAATCCATATTATACTATTTGTGAAAATTAATTAATTAAGACGGTTTAATTAAATCAAGTGTGTGTGTGTGTATCATCATAGGAATCCATCTATAAAAGGTAGGAATTTTTCTTTGTATGTTTGCATACAATTGGGGGACCATATAATTTATTAACATTTTAAGTAAATTTAATGATACTATAGAAAATAATTAGGTATTAAATATAGATTGCATTCCTCGATAGTATCTAAATTGGGATTCCCTGAACTTTAAAATAATTTTATAGTTTTCATGGTGCAACAGGTAGTTCCATTTTTGGCCATATTGTAGTAGCACTTTTTGTTTTACCTGGTGGGTATGACGTCACAGTCGATGCTGTCATTTGGCTTCCATTACGCATTTAGCGGCATTTGGTGTTATCAGGTGTTATACTCTTTCTTTTTGGGAGCGGGAGCTTATATTATGAAAAATAACAGTTCATTTTTTAATTTGTGTCTCCATTTGAAGCTCTTGTGGTGTTAAATTAAGTGTTAGTGTACTGGGGTAAGAAATTTTTATTTATTCAAAATAAGTAAAATTATATGGCTACCAATGGACAAGTCTTGTCCGTAGTTTACTTTTATGTCATCGAAATCCCTTTTTTTTAATCGTTATGTTCAGTATTGATAGGATTCCTTAGAATAAAACTTTTAAGGATTTTTATATTGTTACAAAATGCAATAATAATGAAGCAAAAATAATAGTCATCAGCCATCTTGAATACGAAGCGTCATTTTGCAGATTTGTGGTTTTGTAACCAAATTGAAAATTTGAAATTGTGGTTTTATTGATAACTATACAAGAGAATATTTTTGTGTTAAATGAATGTGCAGTGCCCTAAAGTAATATTTTTGTAGGTGTATTTGTGAATCCTATAGTAAGTGGGATTCCCGAAACTTTTAAAATTCTTGTGCTTTATTTGACATAACAGTACAATTAGGCAACTTTCCTATAGCAACTAAAAGGGGGTCATCGACCATCTCGCAGTATTTTCTTTGTATTTGATATAATAATTTTGGTTTCCATTTTACACATATCTGATAATTACTTGATTAAAAAAATTATTTTGTTTAAAATCTGCAATGAATGAAAGCCAGTGGTGGGCTAAGCCTTTCGGTATGAGAAGGAGGGGTATTTTTAGGGGAGTGATTAAAATGTGTATATAAAAGACAGTTGCGTTGGGGATATGAGCCATCAGGGTACCGATAAATACATTTCATAATAATGGAAATATTACTTTGTATTACTTCAATCCTTTCATCTTTCAATTTAAGACTTATTTAAATAACCCATTCGAGAACCATCCGCTGCTTGCAGCTAAGCACTCCACAGTCAGTGGCGTAACTTCAAATTTTATACCCGAGAGCAAGAGTTTTGACTGGGCCCTTCATTGAGAGGTGTGCGATTTAAAAACAAAATTTAGTCTCAAAATAATGCAGTTTATGGGGGTCCAAAACATTTGGCCTGGGACCATTTCTCCCCCCCTCTATTTACGTCACTGTCCGTATCTCCCCAGACCCTAGGTTGCACATTAATTTCTTCACATTTTAGGATGTTTAGCGGGCTATCCTCCTAAGAAAATCTTTCCCTGACTTCAACGGTATCTTGATAATATTATTAGTAAAATAATTGACAAACCGGGTGCTATATAATACCCCCCCCCCCAGTCGTAAATCGTAATAAGTAAAATATGTTTTCTCCAGAATTAAATTTGCGTCTTTATCAATTTTGAAAAATTATATCGCTACTTCCTTGTGCTGGGCCCGGTTTCTCGTCCAATTCAGGGGAATACATTTATATTAGTTTAATAATGTTTTTAATTGTATAAATAAATATTTAAATTAAACGTACCCGTGGTAAGCGGTTTAATTTGCACCACCACCCCCTGGCCCGTTCAAGCATAAGGTTTTTTTTTTTTTATAAAAAATCAATTAGAACATTGTTAAACCAAATTAAACTTATTCCTCTGAAATGGGCGTGAAACCGGGGGGTCTGGGGGGTATGGAATAGCCCCCAGAACAAGGAAGGGTACACATCAATTTGGCATCGCCCTACTCGACTCCGCCCGACTCGGCACCGGTGGATCTCTCTTTTAACGGTACCTTCATTTAAAAAATCGTTTCCTAACACTAACCTAAGCTCGACAGGTGGATTCGCGTTGCCGAGTTGTCCGTTTCCGGCTTGCACAGGCGCTTTTTAACCTTGTTTAAGAATTTTTTCCTTTACATTGCCTCGGGCTCCTAAGATTTTACGGGTCGTGTTCATTCGCACACCGCGCACACTGGTAGTTACGCCACTGCGCACAGTACATATTTTTGAATTAGATTTATATAATATTTAAAATAAATTCTATTATTTGGCTAATTTGTAATAGTAATTTTATAATTTTTATTCACAGACATAGGACTTTGCAGTGTGATGGAGGATGATATGTGATTGTGCAACGCCACCTCTAGACATAGTGACGAAAGGATGAAGGTTTTCTTGCAGTTTTAAAAGGTAATTTTTTTCTGATATTATTTGCTTAACTATTGAAAACTTCGAAGAGTGTTTTAGGCTCTTATCACTTTAAACTACTTTTTTTATATGGAGTAAAATTACTAAACCAGCCGCTAGGTTAACTGCTGCTAATAAAGTATAAGTTTAGGCCCCATCGTGGGCCCCATAAAAGCTACATTCGCCACTTCCTCAGTGGAACTACTTATAGTAATAATTAATATGGTGGAACTTTGGGCCCCTGATATAATTATATGAACCTGTATCAGGCCCGTAGCCAGGATTTCATTTGGGGGGGGGGGGCACTTATAAAAAACCTTTTGTAAAATGTAAAATTTTAGGTTGTTCCCCTTCAATTTTCTTTGTCTTTTCAACATTTCGAGGGGGGGGCACGTGCCCCCCACGGGGGCAAAATGGGCCTAAAGTTTTATTTAAATAAAATACAACATAAATTTAGCTTCAGGGCTCAAGAAAGGTAGATCCACCACAGCAAGTTCGGTCAAGTTTGGACGTAACCAAGATTTTATTTGCCTTATTTTGACACCTATTACAAAATTTAATAATTTTTAATTAAATCATTATTATTGAATAATAATGTTATCAATACAAGTGTTTTTAGGAAAAATACAAAATAAATTGCCCATATAAATGACCCCGCATTAAACATGAAATTTTTTTGATAACCCCATGAATGGCTATAAAGCTATAATATAGTAAATGATAGTTTTAAATAATAAAGTATTTAAAAAACAAATGCTAATTTTTTAAATCCTTTAATCCTTAATCCTAATAGCACTTCATAAATATATTTAAGTTTTATTTAGTTAGGCATGCATGTACTGCAGATATTATGTAAAAATTAACGAAATTCACCGGCAGTCAAATCAAAAACAATAATTTTAGTGGGAGTTTCTTATTAAACTTTCAAAACAGAAACATAAAATATAAAACATAACGTACGATAGGTCAGTTATAAACTTATAAATATAGATACTATAATTATAATCATAGGTTATAGGTTGTTAATCGAATATCACCGTGGGTAAATTAAGAATTTTTTTAAATTACGAAATAACCAACAAGTAACTTAAAATTATAACAAAACACGTATGAAGTTTAAGTTGAAATTTGGAAACCTCTGGAGGAGAGGAGCTTAACTTTGTTGTTTTTGATGAAAGATTATATACATGACCTAACAAGGACCTAACCATGGAGGTATTAATAACACAGTTAGGGCCAGTTCTACAAAGCAAGTATAAACTAAGAATAAGCTATACTGAGAATAAGTCTCTATTTTCTCTCTCTAAATCGCGTTCTACGCTTGCGTAGAACAAAATATGTGTGACTTATTTTCAGTATAGCTTATTCCCAATTTATACTTGCCTTGTAGAACTGGCCCTAAGGGTGGGTTGTACTACCGTCGGTTAAACCTCGTTCAACTTTGAACTCAGTTCAAGAACGGTTCAACCAATCAACATGGCGAAATACGAGGTTTTTAACCATGCTGATTGGTTGAACTGAGATCAAAGTTGAACGAGGTTTAACCGACGTTGATACAACCCGCCCTTAGACTATCAAATTTGGAAGTGATAATTCAGTAATAAAAACGGGTATGGGTAAGGTGGGGTTACTTTACACCAAAATTTGGAATAAATGTATAATTTAAGCTACAACTTGAGAACCACTGACAATAAGTAATCAGAAATATTTATCTTCTCGAAATCAGATGTACTTCGAAAAAATTGGATGCAAAGTAACCCTTCTGGGGGAAGTAAATCTTCCTATCTTCACTACTGGAAGCAGATAAAAACTTTGTGCAATGTTCAAAGGATATTATGGATAATAGGTGTTGCCTCTATGAAATGCATTAAAAACCGCATATTACGTGATGTAATGCAAAAGCAAATTATCCCTAATAGCACAGTAACACTACGGTATTCACATAAACAACATTATACTTCCCATTTCGTGCGTGGGGTGCTACTTCAGATGTTGAAAGTGCTTTACATCAAATTTCATCAAATTTTCTACAAGGCGTTAAATTTAACTAACCAATGAAAGATGTCAGTTAGCACTAAAAGACCAACAGAAATCATTCCTTAATTTTAATGGCCCGTTAGTAGTTTAATGAAATCGGGGGTTACCCGATTTAAATTATTTTAAAAGTAGAAATTCCTCTTTTGTTAACCCTCCAGTAGGCGCGTGATTTACGCTTGTAGACAAGCCCTGTTTCAGAACTAATAAAACTAATAATTTACCACTTTAAAAGTTCAAAAACTACTGGATCCGAAAGATTGACTAATTTTTGTCAGCTACTCAAAAATGCAACCGATATAATTCGAACTGTTACGAGCTATGGCGGTTTAAAGAAGGCTTAAAAAAGCATGGTCTACGGTGGTAGACCATGCGACCACTGGAGGGTTAATGGATATTGCTGCAATGATTAGCAAAACGAAAACTTGTCTTTAAGATTTTACTAATTAAAACTTGAAAAAGTTTTATTAAAAAATTTGATTTTTAAACTTAATTAATTTTAATTATTTTTTTGCAGGTAAGTTTCATTTGATCCATACTACTTTACTGTCAAAATGTAAGTGAATTCAATTTTCTTTTTATTTGAAAAATGCTTAATAAATCCCACATAATGAGAGTGGGAAGGAATATGACACTTTTTAGTTTTTGATATAGGAAATATTTTTAAACGACGGCGACGTTTGAGTCTGCAGTTGATGGCTTGATTAATATTTGCTTATATATTTTGATGATAAAACTATAAAAAGAATTTCGGTACTACCTACGGATATAATACATAGTTGCTGTAAAAATATTTCAAAACTAATTTTAAACAACTCCAGTTTTTTGTAACTTCTTTCAACTTGAATCAGTATAATCTTTTTCTTAATAATTTATATTGAGAAAACGGAGATCGTATTCCAATTAAGCCAGCGTTTCTTAAGGCCCCTTCAGACGATCAATATTATTGTCAATATATTGATATTGTCAATATATTGATATTGTCAATATTATTGAACGTGTGAGGTTCAATAATATTTATCGTCAGAGTCAAATGCACTGTGTCAATATTCATTGACAGTATTGACAATATATTGATATTGTCAATACTGTCAATAATTTATTTTTTGTTTATAACAATATTTTATTGACAATATATTGATATTGTCAATACTGTCAATAAATAATATTGATACAGTGCATTTGATTCAGACGATAAATATTGATTGACCCTCACACGTTCAATAATATTGACAATATCAATATATTGTCAATAAAATATTGTCAATACTGTCAATAAATATTGACACAGTGCATTTGACTCTGACGATAAATATTATTGAACCTCACACATTCAATAATATTGACAATATCAATATATTGACAATATATATTGATCGTCTGAATGGGCCTTTAACCTTTCAGCATTTGCGACCCAGTCTTAAATTATAATTTTCATCGCCCCCCTCTCTTTTACAATAAAAAGTTTAACTACTGAAAATTGCAAGTCGTGGGCGTAAATACGAGAGTCCATATGCTTGACTATAAAGCTGGCGACTGACCAGTAACTAAACGTTGTAATGTAACAGAGCATTCGATAGTCCGCATACTCGCTCCTTCGCGTTCGTTTATACGGCACTGACTATCGAATGCTCTTGTTACATTACAACGTTCAGTTATTAGTCAGTCGCCAGCTTAATAGATATTATGCTTACTAGGTGCGATGTGTCACGGTCGCATGACGACGATGAACGATCGAGATAATCAAAATCAAAATTTGTTGATATTATCGTTTGGACGTGGCAAACTAGAGTCCAAACGCTTGACCATTAGATTTATGCTTACTAAGTGCGATGCGTCACGATCGCATGACGACGATAAACGAGCAAGATAATCATTGGATGTGAGTCCTGGGCGTAAATCCGAGAGTCCAAACACTTGACCATTAAATATTATGCTTACTAGGTGCGATACGTTACGACCGCATGACGACGATAAACGAACGAGCGATTCGACGAACCTAACAAGCTCGAGTCCCAAATCTTGGAGCAGTACTGTCCTTGGTGCTATCAAATACTTTGTGTTATGTTGCACTGGCGATGGCGTTGCGATTTAATAAGTAGCTTGCGCCACCTATCTACGTGATAGCATAGCGTAACAAAATTTAAACACGCAAATAATTACTATATAAACTTAATTTCTAAATTGTCTAATCCATTTTGATATCTTCTATTCTTTTTTCTTTCGATATTGTTTGTGGGGGGGGGGGGGCGATGCCCCAGAGTTGCCAATCGACGTCTACTCTTAAATGATTTTGTGCCGTGGTGCAGATTCCAGGGTTGTAGTCAGTAACAACTACTGTCTAGTACATTTTGATCTTGTGGGTTTATTCCAAATTCAAATTAGTTGATCCATAAACTATTAACAGCAACGTGCATATGGGAAGGCTGCGTATGTAAAGGAAAGTCCACGAAGCAATAATTCGCTATGAATGAAAATTTTAATTTAGATGTTCGATGAGCAATAATAGGCTTTGTTTAGTTTAAACAGGTGTGCTATTTTAATTTTCCCAACGCCGGAAAATCACGACTTGCTAATTTTATTGCATGAAAGCCCGCACTATGAACTTTCAAGTGTCGAAACGAGTCATGTCGTTGATACTTTCATTTATTGTTTTTGTTTGATATAATGACGATCTTCATTAAACTATCTCTTTTCATGCTTACGTAAATGATTAGCGCCTGCGTAATCGATAGAATCGATAAACTTTTAATAGTTCATCGGATGTATTCACATAATAAAAGTGGTACAACAGATATTTGCACTGGATAAAATAAAAAGCGAGGCAATCAAATTTTAAGGTTTATTTTTTGTAGTTTACACGTTTTTCAAAACCTCAGTCACAACTTATAGATCTAAATAGTAATAAAAAAAAATAAATAATTAAATTATTACGATACTAGTTTTTGTATCACTTATGAGATTTCATAATAATTACTGAGCAATTCTTTTATAATAAATTAATAATAAATAGTAGCTTAAATTAACAACGAACACAACCGCATTTAAGTAACTTTAAATTTTCTCAATAGAAGAAAAATAATACTGTCGTTTAAAACAAAATTGAACTAGAATTATAATTAGCTAAATTAATTTAAATTAAATTTATTTATCGTTTAATCGTTCGGTACGAATATAAGTCTTCGTAATTCAACTCTATAGGATCGCCTGCATCTTCTTCGGATGAGTGATTGAAGAGAGAATCCAAAAGTCTCGATTCCGACCGTCGTTTTCTACCACTGAAACAAAATTTAAAATTAGTACAATTGTTGATTATCCTTATTAGATGACGGTTTGTTTTGCCCATAGTGTTTATTATTCACAAAAATTATGATTAGCAATTTGATAAATTTTTTGTAAATATTACACCATGTTAATCTTTGTTTTTTAAAATATTACGAGGTGCATTCAAAAATATCCTATAATAATATTATTAGTCAAGTTGTACCAATAATTATAATTTAGTATTTACTATTAATTTATTATCATGTATTTTTTTTTCAAATTATTCAAAGTGAGAAATAATTTAAATAGTGTAAATATAAGAGCAGCCCGGAACATCAAAAAATTTTATCATTGACCTTAAGATTACCATTTATAATTTACTAGAGCGATATAGTATGGATTAGGTTAATACACTGGAATTTTTTTTTTTAATGTGTGACTTTACAATAAATGCTCGGGTGTGATCAGAAAGTTTTAGAATTTTAGATGAAGTTGGGCACCATTTTATACGTTTCTATTTTAATTCATAAATTTTGATATTTATTTTTAATTTTTTTAAAAGTTAAGTTCCAATACTTACATATATTTAGGGTCGACTTTTCCTAGACCCAATGGTACTGTCACTAATTTTCCTGACATTTTGCTAAGTGCCACTAACGTTTCTAATTCGGCTAATCTTTGATCGGAAACTCTTTTTACTCTGAAACAAAATTAAAAATTAACAAGCTGAACAAATACAATAGAATTATAATTATTATTATTGATATATTTTATTAAAAATTATTGATTCATATTTTGTTACGTAATTAATAGGTTAACGTTCTGTACTTAGTGTTTTTTTTATAACGTAATTATTAATTAGTATATTATATTGCATCATTGTTTAGAAATTAATTAAGATAAAACGATATAATATATTAATGGAAAGATGAGAATGAGTATTTTTAAATAATTTTATTTCGCAAAGTTTGCAGTTATTGATAATTTTTAAAGCGTAGATTAGTAGTTACTTTAATACATTAATCATTTTTTTTCAACACCAATAAAAACTTAGTTTATCTTTATATTGTTCAAATTTGTAATATGAAGATATATCAATATTTATTGCTACAAAGTAAACTAATGATTAATATTAATTTATTAAATAATCAAGAAATAATCAAGATGTGTAGTATTTGATTTATAGTAAATATAATTTTTATTCAGATGTTACCGGTACTAGATAATGTGGAAATATATTGAGCTGGTAGAATTTTATTTTACATTTTCATTTTTTTTATGTTTTTGCCTAAATATCTTCCAAAGAGCTATTTTTTATAGAAATATGGGCGGCTATTAGATTTTTCTCCAATTTTTAGCCCAATGAAAAGCAAACTTAAAATAATATTCTAAAATTTTATCTATTTTGCGCTGGAATGAGGAGCTACGTTTGTAAGTCAGAAAATGCAATTTTAGAGAAAAGCAAAATTTAAGATTATTAATTTATTGGCACATTAAAATTATATTATAGTACGAGCATAGTCCTAATAGTTTCTAATCTGAGTCCATTCGCGGATATCTTCTTAAGTCCTATGTAGGGCTGGGTAGAATGAATTTCAAATACAAATTCAAAAAAAATTTTATTTCAGATATTTGAGGTAAATTCAATAATGATTTCAAGAATTGAAGTAAATAATCCTGATGAATCCACTTTTGCTGTGTTATGAACATCTTGGTTTATTACAAGCAATTTATTGGTCCAGGACCAGGAAAATCATTTCATATTTCTTATGGATTTTGCAGCGTTTCGAATGAAATGTCGCGACATGCAAATTAAATTATTTACCCAAACTGATTTGTCAATGAAAGTGACGTTATTTTGAAATAAATCTTACAATATCAAACAATCCCTTTCAATTTAAAGAAAAGTTTTGTAACATTTTAAATTTTCATAATTTTCAAAAGCCAGAGTGGGACAACCCCCCACATTATTTTTAAATTCTGATTAGTATACTTATTATAAGAGAAGTAATTAAGAATATTACTTCGCAAAATATAATAATATTATATTCATCATATATAATTATCAAATTGTTGAGTGATAAATTATAAGACAGTAATTATTACGAGTTAGTCATTATTTTAATTTTGCACTCCATATCCGTATTAGCAATCATTTCCAAAAAGTATATCGAACTTTATATCGTACAAATCGACTAGATGTTTAATAAACAATACTTGAAAACTGTAAATAAGTTTAAAATTTAGGACAATGATAAATATTCAAAAGTATGTCACTACAAATTTTTATTGAGATTTTTTTTTTTAAATAAAATAAGTTGTTATATTACTTTAAAAAAATATTCGTCAAATTTTTACTCCTCAAGCATGCACATAATATAATTTTTCAAACTATAATTTTAGTACCGTCCGACACAGAAAAGTAAAAATTTCCTGTATAAAGTAAGGGGTTGGAAAACTTTTCACAAGTTCGATTTTATAAAACACAGCTTATTAATAAAATTAAAGAAGAATCTACGCAATAACTTAAGATTAAAATTAAAGTAACGCGATAACACTTAAACTTTCTATAGTAAAAAAATTTATTAAGAGCACCCGATTAGATCAAAATTAGAATTTTTAAATGAAAAAATGAAAAATTTTCTTTAAAAAAATTTAGCGTAAAATTAAAAAATTACCTGGTAATTGTTGGTAGAGCTGTAACGTTTTGGTAGAGCACAAAAAATAATACGACTCCATATATTCCTATAGTTTTCATTTTTGATAAGCACGACGAAAAACTGAACCGAAAAACTTCACTATTGCTTTAGATGCAATTAACCTCTATCGTCTAATATAAAATTGTTAATGATGAACCGTAAAGAGCGCCGCGTTGTTATCTAATCACGACGTCCCGACTTTTGTCTCCACTTTCTTGGTTTAAAATGATGCACATCGCGCTCCGATTGTTACTTTTATACGGTGTATGTTCGAAAAAGAAGGAAAGTAAATGTGTGCGTCTCCGTAAGTACAAGAGAGATAGTATGTGGAGATGCATCGATGTCCTATGTGGGGGCGTCTGATAACTCGACTTAAACCTACGAACTTCCAAAAAATATTTTTGGTAAAATCCACTATACGTCACTCATTGTGTGCAAAAAATGACCTTCCTTGTTAAAGAAAATTCGGAAATTTAAACCTCGGTTTTCGGATTTTTAAACCGTGTGCGGAATTAAACGTGCGCTTTTTCTAATCTGAATTGGCGCCAAAGTGATAAAAATTTTACTTTTTTTGTGCATTATCTCGTGGTGTTGGCTCACCACGTAAAACTCGAAAAATCCAATTTTATTTATTCAGTTGAAGTGGTTTTTGATTAAATTATTCATATTATTGAGTTTAATTGGTTTAATCATCCATTTAGGTAAATTTTTGGTTTCAACGTTTTGTCAGGTTGACTACCTTTACAAGAACGTCTCGAAAAGTCATTATATTTTTCCACGAACTGTTTTATGCTGATTGTTTTTTTGATTTCGGCCGTCATTTACATACTATGCCGGGCAAAGAGTTTAAAAGTTTTTTCCCGGAACTTCATTTCGGCACGTTCCTGCCTGACTAACCACACATCTAAATTCCCTGGAGGCATTGTATTTTCAAATTTCCCGGAATAGCGTCGGTTATTGGCCCTAAATCTTCTTTGGCGTTACAAATTTCAATATTAAATTGTTCAGTTATTTATAGTTAATTGTTAAAGGCCGATTACCTGCCCAATAGGCTCTTTCTCAGAATATGATGTTGACTTCTTAGTCAGTCTGTAGGTATCTGTCGTATCTTGCATTTAAATGAGAGCGTTTTTATTTTCAATAAATTTTTATCTTTCAATAATAATTTCCTTTAGCCACTTTATGAAGAGGGCGACTTGGAAGTGATATTTGTATGAAATAGGCGCCCTTTTAAAAATTTTATGATCGACACTACTTCGAGTACCTGTCCTACACTTTATCGTTATTATGAATTGCAAAAACATGATGTGTATTTTACATGGAGTACCCAAATTCATAAAAATCAATTTCGATTATTTATTAAAGTGATGTCAACGTGGTTACGCTCTAAGCTAAGACTAAAAGAAAACAACTTACCACAATTATTTACTCTTTCCTTGTTTGCACAAGAGCATTTTTCTCTACCATTAAAAATTAATTTCCTTTTAATTTCTTCTAATTTGATTGGACGTTGAACGATTATTACTTATTATACTATAGGTATAATAGTACTAACAATTTGTATTTTATTTTTAGAAATATTTACATAAATTAACATACCTTCAAGTTACAACTTGATAAAAAGGCGTTTAATAATAATTTATTGCGTAATATTATGTTAAATATATGATAAATAGTTTAAATATTAGAATTCGTGCAAGTCATGCCATCATCAAGGTGAATTAAATTGTAGTTTCAAGATGCTATTTGTTAATACGGTCATATAATTTGCAATTTTTTGATGGTGTCTATTAATCTATTACAAGTTATCATTAATTAAGTAATACTTACAGACACCACTTTTACAGATAATATTATTGTTGCCCAAATTTAACTACTTCTTGATTAAATAACGCACTCAAGGAACACTAAATATTATTTTGATTCTTGAGAAAATGATAACTGTTTTGCCAATACATACTTAAGTGTTTCAATTATGAAGGACTTGTGTTATATAATCGAATAATCGTCGGTTATATTAACTTAAGTTATTGAAGAGTGTTTATTTTAATTATTACCATTTATTTATCTTTGATTTACATCGAAACTTGACCAAAATATCAGTAGATAGTTGAAAAAACATACGAAAGTAGAAAAATTATATTCGGGTTACCTTTTATTTATTTCATTATCAGATATGTCGAATTTACTTATTTTGTATGTAGGCGACCCTCATCAGACCGCAGCCCCATTTTCCGATTTCATTAAGTTACTTTAGTAATTATTTTCGCAATTAGAAAGAGGATAATTTTTCGAATAAACTAATGTAATTTTTAATACATTTTCATAACAAATAGTAGTACATATTTTATTTTTTTGTGTCGAAAAGGCACAATTATTATTAATAAAAATATAATATTTATGCTATTGTACAGCATTAAAACAATATCGTTTATCAAAAGTTATTTAAAATTATTTATTAAACATTTTTAAAACTATTATTATATTGTTCGAAAAAGTATCATCTTTCCATTAAAATGAGAATGTCTTTAATCTTTAATTACCTTTAATTAGTGACGTGAATCTTTCCTACATGCATTTCAAAACGGAACTTTGCTTCGGAGGCGCCCACGTCACTAATTAAAGGTTAAAAGTGTCGAAAAATCGAAAATTTTCGATTATTTTTCGATCGCGACACATTTTTAAGATAAAAAGTAGATCTTATGTATACAAAAGTTGGCCACCCCTGTTATATACTGTTGAAGAAGTTCTATCAAGAATGAAAGAGTTAATTAGCTTGCATTTTTTTAAATAATAAATAACATGACAATAATAATATAAAAAAAAAATAGGAAAAGCTCAAAAGAATAATTTTCAACATAAACAAATTTCGCTAGAAGTTTTATTTTTATTCAAATTTAATTAATTATTTATTTACACTATAAGTTAACCACAAATTGACCAATTAATTAACATTAACACTTACATATCGCATTACAATAATTTTAAAGTGTGGGAAAACCGCAACCAGGGAGTAGCAGAATGAGAGACAAAGTCAACATATTTAATTAAGTTGTAACACTCAAAAAGTAATAGAAAAACAACAAAATTTAAGAAGCTGTTATTCTTTCTACAAATTAAATATCTTACCATTTCAAATGCAGACATCTCTGACATTCAAATTAAAATTTTAAACGTAGTTGTCCTAATTCTGATATTAAATACTTACACCGTTTACGCAGTTTCCAAATTTTTTTTATCTAATTGCTATCTAATTCTAAAAATGTTTTTTAAAAAGCTAATCTTATACATTGCAAAATTCAAAATTGCAATAATATTTTATTTATAATATTATAATGTATCGTTCCGAAAATATTTGGATACAATTTATTGTGACATAGGTATATTTTATAAACAATAAACGTTAAATTTATTATTTTTTTGACGAATCTATCAATAAGATAAAATATTATTACATTAATATAATTTTGAAATGAAAAGTGAAAAATCATAGATAAATACGAGTATTTTGTTTACAAATAATTGTAGCATATTTATGTACTAACTAGGAGGTCTTAATTTTTTATGTTATCAACAAAATGATTATTATTTTATCTGCAGTTTATTTAAACATCCAAAATTTCAATTTAATTTAAATTTCTAAGGGAAATATTATTTGAAAAAGTCTACAATAGTGGTTTTGTTTACCTGACGTTATTGTTTGTGTTCTTAATTTAATAATTCATAAATATTGCGAATAACGCAAATATTCAGTTTTAGATGATGTTTGTTTGCAATTTAACAACGACGTTTAGAATATTATTTATACAGAATTTATATTTATGCAAATAATAATATTTAATTTTCGTTGTTAGTAGCAGATAACCCAAATTATAGGTATTACTAAGAAATTGTGGGCAGTTGCAAAAAAAATGATGTAATTTTGTGTAACACACAATCGGTGGTAGGTAACAGTAATTTTCTCGGACGCCACTTCCACACACCTGTAGAAAATATTTATGCAATGTTTCGCTTAGACTCCGAGTCACTGAACAGTGCTGATGCTAAATGAAAAAGTCAACAAGATCCAAAAGGAGAACCCGTTAGCTAGATGCATCTTTGTACTTGATTTAACCAGAATCAAGAATAGATTTTCGTAGGTTGTCGCATATGTGATCGTAAAAGTTAAAAGTATTTGATGCTTCCTCAATGGATCACATTTTTTGCCAAACCGAACATTTTTCAATAGCAAATTTCAATTTTTTTCTGAATATAATAAGGATTTTGTAATTTAAAAATAAAAATCGACAAGCTAATTAAAATAATGGTAATTTATTTACAAATTAAAAATTAATAAGAAATTATGTGCACACCGATGATAATTATAATCTTCAATCCATATAAAAAATAAAAATGTATTATTATATTAGAGCAATTCAACCAGTTGCTACTGCAAAAATCCTGTATCTGAAATCATTTTAAAATATTCCAATAAGAACCTTGCAGCAAAAGACTTTAGTTTTAATTCGGGTTACAGCAAAGTCTTTTAAAACTACCATGAAGAAAGTAATGTTACAATTTTTGCTTCATGTACTGTAAATTCAATACAATAGCATAATTCCGTAATATCGACTCTTTAATATGAAAAGTAGAAAACTTATGCCTAAAATTTTTTTAAAAGATATTACAAACAGAATATTAGTTAGAGAAAGTTACTTTCGTATTGAAAGATCTTTGAAAGATTGATTCAAGAACCAACAAATGATTTTAGGAGACAATTTTAAATAAATGTTTATTGTTGAGTAAAGAAACTTTTGTTTTAAAACTTTTATTTCTGTTACTGCACTCATTTACAAAAATGCCGGTTGTAAGTCGGACTTGACAGGATCACGGTCTTGGATGCAATCTTGGGTGCAATGCGCAAGACATGTGCGCTATAAAATGCACTACAAATACAGAGGGCCAAACATAGGCGTCGCCTAAGGGAATTTACCTTAAATAGTATTAATAAATTATACATACCCCCGGCCTTGAAATGAAATAATTGAGCAATACATAATTTCAAAAAGACAATGAAACATAATACATAATAAAATACACAAATGTCCTATGGCTAAATATTAACAAAATAATGTAAAGTCAACGTAACATTTATTGAGATAAATTAGAAAAATAAACCAAAACACTAAAAGGAACGTTCACTCGTTAGGGGGCAATATCACTCACTGGTAAGGGACACAACTTAGCGAAGGAGCGTTGAACGGTTCCATTTGTTGTCAGTATTGTTGCGACTCTGGCGATGCCATCCTTTCCAGGGTGAAGCTCGACTACACGTGCCAACTTCCATTTGAGAGGGGGAGTGTTGTCCTCCTTAACCAAAACGAGAGACCCAAGCTGGAGATCGGATTTATGAGTCCTCCATTTTTGTCTCTGTTGTAATTCGGAAATATATTCCTTGTGCCATCTTTTCCATATGTGTTGATGGAAGAGTTGCAATCGTTGGAATGTGGCCAAACGATTTTCTGATATTAAGGTCAAATCGGGGTCTGGAAGCGAAACCAGTGGTTGTCCTACCAGGAAATGTGCTGGCGTCAGTGGCTGCAAATCGTGAGGATAGAGGAGCAATGGGACGGGAGTTCAGGAGGGCTTCTACCTGAGCAAGCAAAGTGCAAAGTTCCTCAAAAGTAAAAACAGTTAAACCTAAAACCCTTTTTAAATGATACTTGCATGATTTAATGCTGGCTTCCCAGAGACCACCAAAATGTGGGCTGCGTGCTGGGATAAAACTCCAAGCAATACCTTCATTCGCACAAGTTTCGATAATCGACTTTTCATTTTTACGAATGAAAGCTCCTAATTCCTTTAAATTTGAATTGGTACCAACGAAATTTGTACCGTTGTCAGAGTATACCTTAGAGGGTTTATTTCGGCGAGCTACAAATCTTCTAAAAGAGAGTAGAAATGATACAGTAGATAAGTCGCTGACCAATTCAATATGAACGGCCTTTGTAGCGAAACATACATATAAACAAATGTATGCCTTTGAATGTTTGGAACCTCGTCCCTTTCGATCCTTGATCATAATAGGACCTGCATAATCAACTCCGATTATTGAAAATGGAAATGAGGGCCGAATTCTTTCAGGGGGTAATTTGTATTTGCCTATACATTTCTCGATGTCCGAGGCGATGGCAAATCGATGGCGGCGAAAGCGTATTAGGGTAGTAAACAAATCTGGTTGAATAGTGGGTCCGACCATTTGAATGTCATTTAAAGAAATTCCACTCGAAGTGGCGGATGAGCCGTTAAAAACAACGCGCAATTTAGTCGTGACGCTGTCTTCCTTTATTACACCGTGGTGAGGCAAATAATACGAAATTTGCGAGTCATCTTGATTAACTCGAGTCATGTGACCTAGCTCTCTATACTCTTGCATAAAGGAGTGGTACCGTTTTGAAAGTTCTGGATTGGCCGCGAGGCGCCTTTCCAGAGCTAAGAACCGTTTCTTGGCTACAAATAATGAATCACCTAAGGATTCGATAGGCTGCTTTAAAGGAATTGAAACGATGAACCTTCCTTCATCGTTTCTTCTCGTATGCTGGGTGAAATGTGCTTCACACGCATGCTCCTCACCCGAAAGCGCTCTTTCGGTGGGGCAATTTTCAATTTCCCAAAATTTTACAAGCTGATCAGAAAGATCAGTTGTGGTACTGTGGTGACAGCTGACTTGATTAGGTGTATCGGGGTTTGTAAGACCTGCGAGTACCCAACCAAATCGAGTTTTTTGCAAAGTAGGTAAATTGAGACCTAAGCGTATCTGTCCGATACAGAGAAGATCAAAGAACAGGGGTGACCCTATTAAAAGGTCAATTTCGCCTGGCTGATCGTATGTGGGGTCTGATAGGTATATGTTTTCAGGAATTTTAATTAACCCTTTATCTACCTTGAAACCGGGCGTTGTTCCAGTTATGTGTTTGATAACAAGACAAGCAACTTTGATTTTGAATTTAGATTGATTTGCGACAATTTCTACATCACATCTGTTATTGATTTGAGAATTGGAATTGTTCAATCCTGAAACTGCAACATTTACATGATGCATGGGTAATGCTAATTTATTTGCCATTTTTTCGGACACGAAACTTGACTGTGAACCCGAATCGAGTAGTATACGGATCGTGTGATAAGTACCGTTCTTATCACTTGCTTTGGCTAGTGCCGTTGGCAATAAAACGTTGCCTAAACTTGAGCAAAAGGCTGATATGGTTTGACTAGGCTCAGGGTCGTCGGGCAACTCTGAAGTGGTTGAAACCATAACGGTTGGAGTTTGCGCAAATGCTGCATGCAAAATAGTATGATGTTTTGCATTGCAGGTTCTGCACGTAAATTTCGACGGACAGTTGTCTTTTGTGTGCTCTTTCCCGAAACAATTTAAACAAATACCTAGTTCTTTTACTTTTGACATTTTTTGGTTGACATCCAATTTTTTGAAGATATCGCACTTTGATAAGAAATGTTCTTTTTTGCACATATAACACGTAGGGTTGTATGTGACTAATGATTTAGAATAGGATTTTGTCCTTTCCGGTTGTATAATTTTACCACCTTTTTGTTCGACGTTTTCTAAAAATACGGCGTGGTTTTTAAGAAACGCCTTGAAATCAGCTAATGATGGCAAATTTGCATCATTTTTGTTGAAGACTGACTCCCACTCCCTGTAGGTTGTGGAATCCAACTTTATTGATGATAAATGAATTAACAACGCTTCAAACAGCTGTTCATCATTGCCAAATGAGCGCAAAGCATTGACATGTTTTGACAAGTTATCGTTTAATTTTTTTAATTTTGCAGAAGATTCCTTGGTTAAGGTTTCCTGCTCAATTATAGCATTTAAATGATTTCTGATCAATAATTTAGGTTGATCGAATCGGTCAATGATGGTTCGAAATGCTAGCTCATAATTTTCAGCAGTGAATTCGATTGTGCTGATGACGTCAGCAGCTTCATTGGTTAAACTATTTTTTAAATAATGGAGCTTTTGTAATGCACTTATTTGCTCATTTTCATGGATCATACTTATGTAAGTATTTTTAAACTGTACCCAAGTATTCACGTCGCCAGAGTATTTCATTAGGTTGATTTTGGGCAGATTTAAATAGCGCGTTGTATTTGGCATATTTAAATTGCTTTGATTGCTACAGTTTGATGTTATACTTTGACTTGAATTGGGTCTAGAGATTGTGCATTCACCTTTTAGGGCTTTTGCTTTAGCAATGGCACGGTAATAGGAATTTTCGAATTGAGACAGTTCCTCGTCAATTGAGGTTGTATCTGTCGTCAATTCGCTCATGTCGCTATGTACCTGTTCATATTCAATGTATACTTTGTGTATCGCGTCTATTCTCTCTTGTATTTCGATTGTCAACTCGTTCGAAATAACCTCTAAGTTTTCCTCTTGACATTTGGTTAAAAATGTACGAAATCTCGTTAATTTTGATTTAATTGTGCCTCGTAATTGAATTAAGGCATCCATATTTAATTAAATTAAGTAAAAAAGTAATTAAAAATTTGTTGAATTTGAAAATGAATTTTATTGCTTGAAATTTTAAATTTTTTAAACAATAAATTTTGAACTCGCAATTAATTTCTGCCTTGCACTTTGTTACTAGGTGAAGGGTTGAAAATTGATAACGATGGAAAGGAATTTGCATTTAACTTACCACTGATCGCGCGGGAAAAATGCGTCACTTGCTTTCTCTCTCTGGTGGCTGTTGTTTATGCGATGTCTTTCTCGCACTTGCAGACTGCCGGTTCACTTGTCTAATTAAATCGAACACTGATATAATTAGCTAATCTGGTTTCTCGAAGGACCAAAATATGTTGAGTAAAGAAACTTTTGTTTTAAAACTTTTATTTCTGTTACTGCACTCATTTACAAAAATGCCGGTTGTAAGTCGGACTTGACAGGATCACGGTCTTGGATGCAATCTTGGGTGCAATGCGCAAGACATGTGCGCTATAAAATGCACTACAAATACAGAGGGCCAAACATAGGCGTCGCCTAAGGGAATTTACCTTAAATAGTATTAATAAATTATACAGTTTATTTCATTAAAATTTTACTTTTGCATCATCTCCGAAATATGGATAAATGCAAAGAAAATTGTAAAAAATGTTTAATAATAAAATTAATCGTAATAAGTTCTTCTTTCTTTTTTTCAATTGAATTTCCTTTGAACCGCTACTTTCTTGCACAATTTTGCTTAGAACAACATCTTGGAAAAATTATTCTCCCATAAAAAGGCAAGGAAATTGTATAAAACTTGGAAATTCGTGTCAATCTGCAACAATAATTAAGCCTCAGTTAAATTCATTTCATTTATCACTTATCATTTAACATTTAACCCTCCAGTGGTCGCGTGGTCTACCACCGTAGACCATGCTTTTTTAAGCCTTCTTTAAACCGCCATAGCTCGTAACAGTTCGAATTATATCGGTTGCATTTTTGAGTAGCTGGCAAAAATTAGTCAATCTTTCGGATCCAGTAGTTTTTGAACTTTAAAGTGGTAAATTATTGGTTTTATTAGTTCTGAAACAGGGCTTGTCTACAAGCCTAAATTACGCGCCTACTGGAGGGTTAAGAAATTAACCAGTGGAATTATGTACTATATAGCCATTTATTTTAACCGTTAATTGAAAAATATTTTCAATAATTTCAAAATACCCAGATGTTTCATAATATATTCTATCTAAAATTTTCATCATCAAGTTAGCACTGTTAATTTCAGTGTAAACGGTGTTCATTTCAACAGAAAAGTTGTCCTAATCTG
The DNA here is from genome assembly GCA_958510855.1 of Rhagonycha lutea. Classification (NCBI taxonomy): domain Eukaryota; kingdom Metazoa; phylum Arthropoda; class Insecta; order Coleoptera; family Cantharidae; genus Rhagonycha; species Rhagonycha lutea. The sequence goes on from OY294039.1 coordinate 907,943, forward strand.
ACATAGTCAGAATACAGCTTACTCCAGTGGCGTAACTACCAGTGTGCGCGTTGTGCGAATGAACACGGCCCATAAAATATTAGGGGCCCGAGGTAATATAAAGTAAAAAATTCTTAAACAAGGGTAAAAAGCACCTGTGCAAGCTTGAAACGGACGACTCGGCAACGGGTATCTTTTAAATGAGGGGACCGTTAGAAGAAAAATTCGCCGGTACCCAGCTTTCCTGGTGGCGAGTTTTCCTTGTACTGGAATACCCCCAGTCCTTCGGTTTCACACCCATTTCATGGGAATAAATTTGTTTTGGTTTAACAATCTTTTAATTCCAAATAAATTGGGGGGGGGGTAGTGCAAATTAAACCATTCGTTACGCGTACGTTTAATTCAAATATGTATTTATATACAATTAAAAACATTGTTAAACAAAAACAAATTTATTCCCCTGAAATGGGCGTGAAACCGGGAGGGGAGAGAAATAGTAAAACTAGGCCAAAGGTCAATGTATAATCGGCGGCATTTCGATAACTTGCATCATACTGAGAAAATCTACCGTACGGTCCTGACCTGCAAGTAGGATTTCTAATGACTTTCTTCTGCAGGACCTAAAGATTTGGAGGGGAGCAAAATTTCCTGCCGTCTGCAGCGGGGAATTTCACGCCTGTGGCCTCGTAAATCAAGGGAGCCTCAAAATTCAGTTGTGCGCGTAGAATGCACACTGTAGGATGGTAGGGGTAGTGAAAATATTTAAAAATGTTTAAAAAATTGTATTTACACTACCCCCTCCTCTCCCCAGACCGTTCAAACAAAAGATTTTTTAAATATTTATTTATACAATAATTAAAGCATCGTTAAACCAAAACCTATTTATCCCCTAAAATGTGAAGAAACTGCGGGGTATTCTATACCCCCACCCCACCCGAACAAGGAAGTAACTATTTTACTACCCCCCTCCAATAGATTACAAGAAAAGGCTAACAAATTTGAAAAAAAGTACTACCTTAATTTATTGTTTAGATTTATAATGTACCTACTAAAAAATTTTCAAAAAAATTATGTTTACCCCTCCCCTAGAGCCGTAACGAAGGTAGAAAACGCTCGTGACAAGCGATTTAATTTGCACTAACCCCCCTCCTCTCGTTCAAATAAAAGATTTTTTTAAATATCTGATTATAAACCAAAACAAATTTATACCCTAAATTGTGAAGAAGTGGGCGTGAAACCGGGGGGTCTGGGGGGTATGGAATACCCTCCAGAACAACGTAGTAACAATGTGACTTTTCAAAATTGATAAAGACGCAAATTTAATTCCGTACCCCCCAGACCCCCCGGTTTTACGATTATTTACTATTAAAAGATCCCTTCAGGTCAGGGAAAGATTATTTTAGGAACATTATAAACTAGAAAATACTTTATTTTATCTCACTTTTAAGTATTACTTCTATTTAAATAGGTGTGAAATAGTGGGGTCTGGGGGGTATTGAATGGAATACCCCCAGCACAAATTTAATTCTTGTGAAAATAAATTTTGATTATTACAGCTGGGTTTTTCAGTTATTTACTTATAATTAGAGAGCGGCTTTATATGCAAAATGTGAAGAAATATGAGTGTGAAACCTAGGGTCTGGGGAGGTAAGGACAGTGGTATAACTAACGGGGGGGGGGCAGAGGGAGGAATGGTCCCGGGCTTAAATGCTTTGGATCCCCTTAAACTGAATTACTTGGCGACCAAATTTTGGTTTTAAATCGCACACCTCTCAATCGAGGGGCCCGTCAAAGCTCTTGCTCCCGGGCCTAAAATTTGAAGTTACGCCACTGGCTTACTCTTTCTGGAATCGAAAACTAATTATTGAGTCACATTAAATAATTTGAAAAAAATCATTAACCAAAATTGTTGATCAAATGTATTTAAAAAATTAACATCATAACTGGAATATCTTTATATTCCTTGTTAACCTTTAACTAGTGATGTGAATTTTTCCGACATTGGTCGCCTCTCGCACGCCCAGATGCTTTATTTAAAAATATTGTTTTAAATGTTAAATAAAAGCATTTTTATGCCATATGAAAACCATCGAAAATAAGAAAATATAAAATTAATCTATCTACCTACCTACTATTTAACTAGTGAGGTGAATTTTTCCTACGTAAGTAGTGAGGTGGTCGCCGCGGAAGCGACCAGCAAGCTAAATTGCTCTTTTTAGGGGTTTTACAATCGTATTTGTAAGAAATCTGTTAGGGGTATGTTCTTAATACTACAAACGAGGAATAGCTAGAAGCATTTTTTTAAATGATCAAAAATAACAAAAATACAATCATTTTAACACCATTAACACCAATCATGACACCTAGTCTACTTACTGTAAAAATCGTATTAAAAAAATACGATTCTTTACTACTTCTGGAAGATTTATTCGGGAGCTATAAAATCTATAAAAAGCATCTGAATTACGCACTTGTATATCTACTATTAGAGAAATTGATATTGCATGAACTTTTTTTAAAAAGTTATAAATTAATGTTAGCTATTGTTGGATCATTGTACTATTCATAATGTCATTATGACGTTGAATGTTATAATAATGAGATGATTGAAGACAATTTTTCCATTCTAAACAAATGATATCTAGGGTGCAAGGTTAATTATGTATGATTTGAAGAACGCAGAAATTGAATTTTGTCATTTACATTATATTAGAAAAAAACTCAAAATCATACTTGCAGCAAGTGATCAAATCAATATTATGAATGACAATGATTTTCAAAAACTTACTTCGGACATTTATAACAAAATGTCATCATTCATTAATCATTTATAAAATTAAAATATAAGATTAACTTTCTCTGTAAATTGTTATGCAAGAGTATCAATGAACCATTCGTATCGTTAAAATATTGTTAATTTTTTGTTAGGTTGACAAACTTATAGCTGTCTTATCGTATAAATAATCATTAAAAGTCAAAATATAATAACCGCTATAACATAATTATTGTAAATTTTTTTGAATATTTGAGAAATTAAAAGAAAGCAAATCAGTTTCTCATTTTTCATAATCAGGTGTTGGATTCATGTTAACTCAGTATTTTCAAATATAAATTCAATTATAAAATTAATATATTGGATTTATTTATAGTTAATTTCATTTCTAAATTCCCAGTTTTCATTTTTCAAAAATCTAGATCAGAAGTTCTCAACCTATTTTTCAAACATTCACAGCACCCGTAATTATTTGAAATTAATTTCTAAATTAGTTTTGATTGGACTACAAATTTTGATTTTTATTTTTTGAGTGATGTACTAATAATTGTAATCTTCTTCAAAGTTTTCCTATATTTTATTGAAAGCTTCACCGACAAATAAACATTACCAAAATCAATTTATTTTTAATTTTTTTAAATTATAAAAAGATTGCCTACATGTCTTTTTTTCATCATATTTTAATTAAATTGTTTTTGTAATGTTTGTTTCCCGATGAAGTTCTCAATAAAGTATAGCGAAACATTGAAGAAGATTACATATCGATTAAATTAATTATTAATCTACTACCAAGAAAGAAAATTGCAAAATTTCTGTATTTCAAAATTTAATATAAATTATAATGTATTTTATTTTGACAAAGTGGTTTGAATTACCTTATTACAGTTTACTCATGCAATTCAAAATGCTAATGAGGCAAATACTCACCCAAATTTTGAGATGGTTACATTACATCCCGAATATTAGGTCTAATTATAACATTTAAAATAAAGAAATTGACCTAATTTCTAGCTGTGCATAGATAAAAATTGGCGCCTAAAAAAGCAGATGTTAGAGATTACGTGATATACTTGTAATATCATGCGTAAGAATTCTACGATTTTATTTGGGAAATGGGATAGTCGCTACGGGTTACATAATTTTTATATCAGTGTGTATAGTATAATGACGTGTTCATTAATAAAAAGTTCACATGAAATAAACAATGAATGAAAATTCTTGTCTGTTATTAATTTATCATTATCATTGTTAAAACAACAATAAAATCTGAAAAGAAACATTTATCCATGCACCAGATTAAATAATTTAATTTTGTAAGGAAATTCCAACTACATTTTCAAATATGGTTTAGCTTTTCTAATTTTAGTTTTTCTACACATCAAAACTAAAATTCTTAAAACTAATAGTAATTTTTTAATTTTGGAATCCGCGTCAATGTACACTTCATCGATAGGTATTTTAATTGCTTATTATCGTTTTAGACTCTAATGGATGTTATTTTTGCTAAATATGACTTCATTATTGAAAATTGATCTGTAAAATTTCCAAAAAAAATATATGTCTAATATTTTTTAAATATCCTACTGTTATAGGAAGCTGTTTTAATATTTAAATTTTCTGGTATAAATTTAATTAATTTTAATAATTAAAGACGTAAGTTATAAGAAAAGTTTATATTTCAATTTAAATTCAATTTGAAGTTGGACATTTAAATTGAAAATTAAATAAGACATTACACAAATTAATTCAGCGACAAAAGTAAATATTTAGTGTGGTATTTAAATTACTACGAATAATGTGGATGCTGCCAGAAATTCAAACTAAAATTTCCATCACTTTACAAGATTTGTGCTTGTAATCTAATCACCTGATAATTTTGTATTATTAAAACAAGATTGAAAATAGCATAAAAGCAATATGTAACAAAGATATCCGCAATATTACTCGTTAATCTAACGGAAACGGGTTAACTCATCTATTAAAATATTATCGACTATTTACAATAACGTTAAATTGCTAGATACTTCATTGAACAAGAAAGAATTAAGAGAAAAATATTGAATGCATTTTATAAGATTATTAGCTTACCAGAAATAAGAAACTTAAACCTACAGCTTTTTGTTCCAGCTGATCGATTTTAATTAATTATTAGATATAAGAAACTTTTATAAAAAATTAAAATAATATATAAATTAATCGCAGATGCAGAAATTAATATAAGGCAAAATTCTTGAATAGATGCACCTGGTGCTATTTATTTACCTGGTATAAGTACATTATACTGTGCTTGAACTTATTTTCACGTGTTTTTTACGTGTATTTTTTAATAGGTTAATTAACGTGTAATTATATACCTGCATTTCTTTAACGTTATTATAACGTATCAAATTGAAAACTGTTTGATTCGAGCGACATTTCCACGTTGAAACAATGTTGATTTTTGGCAAATATTACACGTGTTTTTAACGTTTATCATGTGCTTATAGGGAAAGGAGTTCATTTTTCAAAAAAATCTCCAATAGTTCAAACGCTCAGAAGCGTTTTTACGTTTTTAACATTTTATCATAGAAAAATAATCTTATTTTAAATTTAGTTGTTAAAAAATGGAATGTAATTTAAAAAACAGTAGTAAATAAGAATTTGAGTATTATTTAACTCATTGACAAGCGAATTATTAGTAAACGTGGTGGTGTAAACAAATATATTATAAACATGTAAAGTAGGTTATTTATTTCTTGTCACTTATTGAATAAAATGAAATTTCTTTACTGTGTAGTTCTTATACGAAGTAGGTCCCAGAATTACTGGTAGCATAGAAAATTACTCAAAATTTACAAAAATAACCAACAGGCGAATGCAATTTTCATTTTAACCCTTAAACAAAATTAGAAACGTCTCAAAAAGTTGAAATATGTATAAAAATTGAAGTGGGTCAAAATAAATGACAATTCTTCTTTTATTAGCAATAATAGTATAATAATTAAGGGATTAATATATTATGGTAATTTGACAATATTACGTATTAAATCGAATGCACCACAAGAAGAATGCTGTAATTTTTGTTATTAAAAATTATTATAAACAGGGCTTAAAATAAAATGTCATACGTCAATATGCAATAAGATAAGAGATAAGAAGTTTGAAAAGATTAATAATTTAGTTTTAAGTGGAAAGTCGAAAATTTTATTGCTTATCTTATGATAAAACAATATTTTTTTAATTTAATAAAAAAAATAAATAAATTATTCTAGAGCATCTACATACGAGAGTGGGCTGATAAGTACTCGTGTTTAACGACCAATGGTTCCACTTTTGCAAAATTTGCATACTATCGTTTAATGGCATCTATCGAACGATGCCTGTCAAAATTTCAGACAGATTTATCGAGTGGTTTTGTTTTCATAGCTGTTTAAAGGAGAAAATTCGTGTCTGTTAATGCCGTTACCTTCCAAAATGGAGCTGACTATTGAGGATATAGTCAAAATATGGAAAACCTCCAAATGCATAGCAGAGAGATTGCTGACATCGTAATCGTCTCGACAAAATATCCAACACAAAAAAATAAACATGAGAAAGCTATCGCCAAAATGCGTGCCGCGGTTGCTGGCATTGGAGCAAAAGCCAAATCGTATGACAACTTTGGATCACCGTTTGAACATATGTAAGCATAATTCGTAAGAGTTTCTGCGGCGTTTCGTGACTGTTGATGAAACATGGATCCACCGCTATACATAAAAAATGCAAGAACAGTAAAAACGGTGAACTTTACCCGGAAAATCTACTCCAAAAAAGCCGAAAATGATTCCATCGGCTGGAAACGGGAGGGGTGGTTATTTTGTCATTCACGAGGCATAATCTTTACCGAATATTTCGAGAAGAGAAGGACATTCGATGCTGAATTGATAAAAAATCGGTTCCATTTGGCAAAGAAAAAAGAACAAAAAAATTATTGGTCTGCAATCGTCACATCATTGCGAAGTTGAATTATTACGCTAAAAATTGCAGCCATATCCAGTTTGTTCCCCAGATTTTGCCCTATGCAATTTCTTTTTGTTTTCAAACAATGAAAAATGAGTTGGTGGAAAGCGGTTCACATTAAATGAAGACGTCATCGCCGAAACAGAGGCCTATTTTGCTGAGTTCGACGCACATCATATTTTTTGATTTTTGAGCGAGGCCGCAGGCCGAGTTATGTGGAATGTAAGTGCGAGGCCATAGGCCGAGCTATGTATATCAAATTTGCCTGATACGACTGCCGTTCGAGCTATGCAGAATTTAAGTATGAGGCCATAGGCACGAAAATGCATAATTTTAAATTTTAATCGAGACATGTTAAAATTTATTTTATAAATGACAATGATTAGATTAGATGAAGAGAAAAATTTTTCTTTTGCGCGGGGGTGGGGGTAGAGTGTGATTAAAGAAAGTGCAGGATTATTTTGTTTGAAACCGGTAAGGTAAGGTTTTGCCTTGCTTTGGTAGAAAGCTGGCAAGCGCCAATTAAATTAAAGTATTTTCTTCTATCCTTTTCAACTTTGATATACATAGCTCGGCCTACGGCCTTCGTACTTTAATGCAATGATCATCGCTTGCCCTGCGGCTTTCGTACTAAAATTTTATAAACATAACTCGGCCTGCGGCCTTCGCATTTAAATTATATATACGAAACTCGGCCTACGGCCTCGCACTTAAAATCCACATAACTCGGCCTGCGGCCTCGCATTTTAAATTTTACAAAAATCTACCTATTGAACTTATTAAACTTATGATTCAAAAATCGTTCATCTTGATTGGCTCTTGCTTGCTTTCTACCGAAGCAAGGCAAGACCCTACTTCATTGTGAACGCCGCTTTAATTCTGAACTAAGAAACAAGACAACTTATTATTGCAATGAAACGGAGGCGGAAGGGTTTAATTAGGTAAATATATCTATGTGAAACTTAAGTGCGAGGCCGCAGGCCGAGTTATGTCCATATAATTTTATTGCGAAGGCCGCAGTCCAAGTTATGTACATAGCATTCAAGTGCGAAAGTAGTAGGACGAGTTATGTAGTATATCAAATAATTTGAGTGATAACGATGCCGTCCGAGATATGCAGAATTTAAGTGCGAGGCCATAGGCCGAGTTATGTATTTAGAATGTAAGTACGAAGGCCGCAGGCTGAGTTTTATATATAAAATTTCGAAAAAGTCAAACTATGTAGAATTTATTAAAGAGGTTATAGGTCAAGCTATGTATTGGCTGTAATTAAGGGCGGCTTTGCAAAGGCACCTAAGCAATAGGACGGATGTTATAAAAATGTGTTATCAGTAGCCCTTGCACTTAAATTAAACAAAAACTCGACCTGTGGCCTTTGCACTGAAAATTTAAATAATATTTTGGATTGGGTCCTTTGCACTAAAATTTTAAATGCATAGCTCAGCCTGCGGGCTCTCATTTAACTTCTACATAGCTGGGCCTGCTGCCCGACTACTGCTTTCGTAATTAAATTCTATATGCAATTATTATTTAGTTAATAAAGTGGCGAAATTTCAATTTTTAAATGAGAAAAATTTTCCCATAACACAGAATTTGCTTTTTATAAATCTATTTAATTTAATTCAAAATTTTAAAAAGCTGAGTGAATGAAAAGCATTTCCAAGTGTGGAAAATGTATTAGTATTAAATAAATGAAAATAAGGCTCCAAACCTATAGGTCGAGAAGAATTTCACCAGTGAAAATAAAATTAAAATTTCTTTTTTAATTAAAAGTTTTATTATTTCACCCTTACGGTCAACGTTAAATAATTAGCGACTTTATGCAGGTGAACCACAAGTAACTACAAATTCAAGTTGAAAACTTGAAACTAAAAAAAATTAAATTACTTTTCGAAAGAATCTGTTCCTAGTACAAAAATAGAATTTCGGTTTATTTTTAAATTCATAGAGATAATAAAATAAGGGTTATTATTTAAATAAGCGGGTAGGTGGTGCAATACGACAATATATTCGAATATAACGAATCAAAATCGAATATAATCAACTAATCGAGTATTCGAATATGAATATTTTCTAAACGGCACTATTCAAATTATTCGAATATTCAAATTATTCATATGATTATTCGAATATTCGAGTAATTTGAATATTCAAATAATCATTCGAATATTCGAATAATTTGAATATTCTTGTGATTTCTTGAACGAATATTCGAATACAAAAATTTAAAAATTCCCAGCCTTATTTTCAACCTGACCTTCGCCGATTTTAATGAAATTCACACAATAATAAATTAGTAGTATAGCCATGATAAGCAGACCAACTGGAGATAGTACAATGGACCCAATTTAGAGGCCTAAGTGGGAGTGAGTTCATCTTACTCTCCACAATAAACCCAGAATCCAGATAAACAGACCAAATTAATGTTCAAATGTTTTCAATAACTCATTTTTGATTTGCTTGAAAATCTACCCTCTAGTGGTTGTTGTGGTAGTTTGTTGTCTGTTGTGGTTTATGGCTGCCCATGGTTTTCTCGTTCTCAAGAATTATCACCAATCTAAAGGCGGATTTCTACCAAACGGACAAAACAGCAAGAAACCAGAGACTTTTTTTAATTTTAACAAAAATGCTACAAACATTTTCAGTTTCTGTTTTGCTAATATCAGTTAAATCAGGCCCGTAGTCAGGATTTCATTTCGGGGGGGGGGGGAACTTGTAAAAAACCTTTTGTAAAATGTAAAATTTTCGGTTTTTCCCCTTCCATTTTCTTTGTCTTTACAACATTTCGAGGGGGGGGCACGTGCCCCCCCTGGATACGGGGCTGAGTTAAATGCATCGACAACTTGAGCAAAATTGGGACTGAAAGACCTCTAGCCAGATTGAAACAGTTTCTGATTTGTTGCTGCTTTTGAAAATATTTTCATGTTTCCACATTACAAAATAAAACTTACACTCAACGAATCCGTTTCGAGGAAATTCGAATATGAATTGAAAAGAGTGAATCTTCTGCAGGAAGGCAATCTTCTAAAATTTGAAATCTCAGGATGGGCCTGATATCGATCGGTTTATTTCAAGTATAACTATCAGGCGAGTTGCCGAGTGCTCCAGTTATCAAGGTGGAGCAATTTTGTATTGAAATTCAAAGAAAAGTTACTAATATTAATTTTTGTTATAATTTTATAGCTTTTCTTAGTATACCAATAAAGAATTCACCTTTCTAAATGTTTTCATCAAAATTAATCCATATTTATTGGCGGTGTTTGATTACTTATGGTGGGCAGTAACTTTTATTGTATAAAATAGTTCTTTATTTTTAAATTTTCCTAAATAAAAATTTATGAGAAAATGGAATCTGGTTACTAATGAATTTACCTTTTTCTTCCTGAAAAGATTTTCAGTTTGCATTACCAGTGACGTTTTCAACAAGAAAATGTTGTTAATTCATTATATGATAATAATGGTAATGGCAGATGAAACATAAAAGCGCCATAGAAGTTTTTCTGTAAGCAGATTAAAGCTCGCATGTTAAAACGTCTCAAACGCATAAATTTAATGATTTTTCTACTTTTTTTTCCTACAAATTATAGGTAACGAAAACATTTTTTGATAGACTTCATAATAAATTGAATTTTAAGAACACATATAACCTTCTACGAACTTTTAAGATGCTGATTAAATCTGTAAACTACAATAGCCTTTCAGGTGAAACTTGATAAAAACCTGATGACTTTAAGGGAACCACGAATTTACTAAGAATAAATATTGTTCAAGCTATGTGAAGCATTTCCGTGCCATCGCCAATTTTAAAGCTTCTTCGAACTTAAAAAAGCTTCAAAAAAAGTACTGCCTATATTCTCATACAATTCCCGAAAAAGCAGTATAACATAAAAAGCATTGTGGTTTTACACAAATTGTAAAGCTTTAATGAGTTGAAAAATTAAAAATGAACTTCCTGCAAGTAGTCGAGTTGGTTACTACATAACAGATAATTAAAAAAAAATCTGTATACCCAGTATTTAAAAAAAATGTGTTTTTAAATCGATACAAATTGCCTTTTTATCAATAAAATTTTATTTCGGCTATTAGGTCATTGTCGAAGTTTTATCTTGTTTTCCGAACTTAAAAAAGATTAAGCATTTTAATGAGAGGTACGAGGCTTACAATGAAAAAAGTTGTTTGGTTGTGGGTTTACATCTATAATTTCAATTGCAATTGAATTACATAATCGCGTTTAACAAATGGCATTTCCTATTTATTTTTAAATCATCGATCCTAAACATTTTATAAATAATAAATAATGCTTGCATAATCGCAACTTTTTGTTGAACAAATTGACTCATAAGGTGTATTACACCTGCAGATTTTATAATAATTAATCAACATACGCAAATGCTGTTTGTATGTACATTATGTGATAAAACTAATTTTTGTTTTGTGTGAATTATAATTAGTAAATCAAAACAAATCTTATTATCGGTTTTATCGATAATTACTACATAAATATTAATTCATTAAATTGCTATGACATTTTTTTCGTATAAATAACTATTGATTACTGTACATTAAAAATTAATTAAATTTTTACCAATTAGTGTTATTAATTTTTGCCATTGTGTGATCAATTTAATATCTCGTTTATTATCATGAAAAATTTGGCCCTTTTCACTTCAATACTTTTAATGTTCAAAAAAAGTGTCCACATTGATCTCGTTGTTTCCATGTAAGTATTTTCATTTTTTTAATTATGATACAAAAAATGTGAAGCTGATTCGTCTCGTTTTATGTCATTATTTTCCTTTTCCAAATCATGTATTTTTTTTCACAATCATCTGTGTTAGTGAATTGCCATCATTAACATAAAAAACCAGGATACAGGCACATCTGCAAGTAAGCCCAGCAATCTACCTACCTACTCACACTACCAATTCTATAGAGAATTGCTTCTGGGAAAAGTAGAATAAGAAGAAGACTTTTAAAATTAAATCAAACACTTTTGGTTTCTATTAGTTCACATAATCAAGCTGCTACTGTATATTAATTTTTTTTTTGTAATCCCACTTCCCACCGTACCGCAAAACTAACAAATTAATACTTGCACCTAAAATCATATATTTGTTCTCACGGAAAATTCAATTATTAGTGTAAAATTAAAATTAATAAGAGGCTTACTTTAAGCTGCTCTCCAACTTTACTAATTTGTGTTATTATTCAAAATTAAAACCAATAAAAATACAAATTTTTTTATACTTTATTTGCAGATGTTATTAATTTTACAATTAAAATAAAATTAAGTTATATGGGCTACCAATCTAATATCGAAATGTGATCAATTGGCGGTGTATTTACTTAGTACGGAATAATCAATATAAACCCACCAATTAGTAAATATGAGGTCCAACTAAATCGTTTAAAGGCTGCCACACGTAGCGCGGTGGCAATCAGGTTGTGATTATTTATGGCCATTGACTTGTAACAAAATATAAGTTACATTTTGGAAGAAACTATCAGATTTTTCATTTTGGTTACGATTTTCTTCTTTTTACTATATGTTTGCTACATCGATCACAATTCAATTGATTATTTCCTCTTTTTGTTTCCTAATCAGAATTAAATGAGTTATCGACGAAAAGGTGATGATAAAATGTGTTCCTTTTTATGCCCCCGTTCCACAGAAATATTTAAAAATAAATGCAGCGGTCTAGATCCGGCTGACTTAACCATCAGCTAATTAAAATTACTATTTTCCTTATTAGTAAAAATAAATATGTAAAAGATATAGTAGAGATAATAGTAATCAAATTTTTTCTTGTAAATGTATCTTATTCGCTTTTTAATTAAAATAACAAATTAAAAATAAAAAACTACTATTGTTAACCTTTGCCACTATTTTACTCAAAATTTGCTAGATACAGTTATAACGTCTTTGAATAATAACCAAAGGTCGTTTATTCTAATTTGTTTTAAAAATGTTTAATTTACTACTTTCTGCTATCGTCAAACTTTTTTATTTTATTTTTTGTTATCCTCATTTGTATTATTTTCTTATAACGTAAACATGGACTTATTTTTTTGCAATATTAAAATTTGAATGTGGTCCAATTTTAAATGTCAGTAAACTAAACAGCCAAGTAACCAAATTATTGATAATAAATCCTACTTACAAATTTTAATCATATTAATACTGACCTCTTAATGTTGTTTCCAAAGGATAAGCGTATAAATAAACCAGAAAAAAGTGAAATAATTTTTTTTTAAGTTAAAATGGCAAACTTCAGTTCGAAATATAGTTTTTTTTTAATGTTTCTTTGTCTCGGATACTTATTTCATTTTGTAATGGTTTATATCAGGTAGAATTATTATTCGGAAGAAGAATACGCTTGTATAATTATAATAGATACGACAGTAATTAATTGCAAACACAGTTTGAAATTAATTAATTGAAACTTGTCACTAAAAGCAAAGTTAACGTCCATCGTTTCAAAATTAAATAATTTAACGATTATTATTTCAGAAAATCTAAAAAACTGTATTTAAAAGTAACTTAACAATATTTAATTGTAAAGTTGTAAGTGGATACCTGTCATTCATTAATTTTCAAATATTTTTTGCTCGAACGCAACATCCACGTCAAGTGATGTAATTTGTACGTAAACTCAAATGATTCACAATACAAAGTCTAACAATTTAATAATTAAATAATCAGTTCCGAAAACCTTAATTAATTTTTTGTTTTATCTAGAAGTGCAATTCATACTAAACTTTGTTCCCGACTTAACTATTAAAATAAATAGTAGTTGAACTTACTACTAAATTTTTTGAAAATGAATCAAACTTACTAAAACTATTATAAATAAGCGATCAAGAAAACAATCAAATAACTTTAGGCAAATGGCAATGCTCCGTAGTCATGTTAAAAATCATTCGCAATTCTATGCCAATTTTTTTTTTAATATCGATCTGATAGATATCATGAAGGGTTTTGTCCGGTGTTATAGATACTGATCAGCAACTTTCAAGTTCGTTATTTCCAAAATTGCATCAAATTAAAATGATCGAATCGGAAATCGAAAAAAGGAATTTATCTAATCATAGTTTTCCGTTGACGCAATTTTCTTATGGTTATATTATTTTTTTAAATGTTTCGAACAGTGGTTTGAACTGGAAATTGGCTATTATAACTGATAAAATCAATCGTTACACTTAATACATCATTTGTTACACTCAATACAAAACTGGTAATTTCGGAAATTAGATTAATCATCATAGATTTGTATAATTATTATATTTACGATTATGTTTTAAATTTTTGGAACGTTCTGGAAAAATTGACGTAAAATACGAATTTTAAACAATATTGCATTGAACAATTATTCTTTTAACAGCTTAATTTCCTGCTTGAATATTTAAACTAAATGTTAGAGAATTTCTGCTATACATAGCAGGATTAAACAAACAAATTTATATCATGTGCAATGTGTACAAACGTTGCTTCCAGTGACTATGCAAATGTGTCCAATTTTGCCGAAGAATGCTGGAGAAACATAGGGAAGACCCGACCCAGAGTTCCTAGATCAAATTTTATGGACAGATAAAAGCACATTCAAAAAAGATGTTCGGAAGTTACGCACTTGATGGAAAACCCACATTCAATGAAAGAATATAAATCACAGTTTCTCTTCAAAGTAAATTTGTGGACCGGTATCTTGAACGGCCAAATAATTGACCCCTTTGAATTACCTGAAAATCTAAACGGAAAAATTTGTTACGATTTTTTAGCGAAAGAACTGCCAGAAGATTTGGGGACCACACCCAGGACAAATGTGGCTGTAATCAATAGTAGGACTATTTAGGGTTATGTAAATAAAATTGGAATCTTATAATATAAAAGTTTTTTGAAGATTGAAGATTTTGGCTCTTAATATTAAGTACTTTCGTCGTAATGATTTTTTGAATTTTGAAAAAACATTTTTTTGCACTTTTTTGTTAATTTTTTTATTACTTTTTTTGAAGTAGAAACATTCTTCGTAAAAATTCGAACACTACAGTTTCCTTTGTAAAAAATTTTCAGCTTTTCAATGAAGATATTCATTTTTTATTATAAGCAACAAAAGACCCTTAACCCTTATGTTACCGAATAGGGGTACCCGGGTACTTTTTTGACTTTGCAGGTGTATATCTCAGTTTGTATTTTTCACAGCATATTGGGACTTTGTGACATCTTATAAAATATAGTTCTAAATAAATTAAAGCAATTTTAAAAGTTTTTAGATTTATAAAAATGCAATTTTTTCGCGATTTTAACAGACTATGCCTATATTCCCGAATGGGGTACCCGGCTACCCCTTATTGAAAATCGCATATTATTGACCTAGAAACGGATGATTTTATTGAAAACAAGTGATTTATTTTTTATAATGCAAGTGATAATGCCTACAAAACACTAACAATCTCGAAAAAAGCACTAAAAACATAAATTCGCAAAAATTATGTAGGGGTACCCGGGTACTCCATCCGGGTGATATATGTTGTTTTTTATTCGGTAACATAAGGGTTAAAAAGTCAATTAAAGTGACAAAAGCGATTTTTCTGAGAGTGTGGTAAGTTTCTTTTCAAATTGGATATTATTTTCTGAAAGCTGAGAATTTTCTAAACAAAATATGTCATTTTCACAATGTGCATATTTTTTGTTTAGTTACAAATAAATAAAATGTAAATAAAAATTTAAAAAACCTTTATTTTTGAAATTATTTCAGATGTTGAAGTTTTATTTCAAATTTGATGTTATTTTTTGAAAGCTGAGAATTTTTTACGCAAAATATGTCATTTTCACGATGTGCATATTTTTTGTTTAATTACAAATAAATAAAATGTAAATGAAAATTAAAAAACTTTCATTTTTGAAATTATTTCGGATGTTGAAGTTTTATTTCAAATTTGATATTATTTTATGAAAGCTGAGAATTTTTTACGCAAAATATGTAATTTTAAAATGTATGCCCTCTACGATTAAAAAGCTTCTATTCAATAAAATAAGCCCATCTTGAAACTGGCATATTTTGTATCTTATTCGCTATGTGCGTTGGTGGAGAGGGGATACGAAAACCTATTGAAGCGTTATTCGGAGTGGCCGTAATAGAAACGAAGCGGGACTTATTTATCTATTAATTATTATTATTTATCTATGCCTTATGTGATTAGCATACAAACCAATACACCACGGACTTCTTCATTAAAGCTTAAATTTAAATTTCCCTCAAAAATCCTTAATTTTTGGTTAATCCTTAAACTTAAAAGCAGTCCCAATTCATTTTCTTTATTGAGTCACCAGAGGGCAGCAGGAGGAATGCACATAGTGAATTCGGGTTTTACATTGCCGTTGGTGGCGCCACTATATTAAGTCCAGAATGGACTCGAAATTATTCCGTGTGGTGGCGTTAATGTTATTACAATTAAAATACAATATAAATTATAATCTTTTACTTAACTTCACATCGTGTTTTTTAAATTTAAATTATATTTACACAAAATAAAACACTAAATACCTCTAAACACACTATAGAGATTACACCTTACATACGTCCAAAATGCAGTTTAAAATTATTCCGTGTGGTGGCGTTTTGTTAATGTAAAACGCGAATAGGGCATACATTTTATTTATTTGTATTTAAACAAAAAATAGGCACATCGTTCAATGGCATATTTTGTGTAAAAAATTTTTAGATTTCAGAAAATAATATCAAATTTGAAAAAAAAACTTGCACTCTTAGAAAAATCGCTTCTTTCACTTTAATTGAATTTTTAAGGGTCTTTTGTTGCTTATAATTAAAAATGAATATCTTAATTGAAAAACTGAGTATTTTTTGCAACATCAGAAACTGTACTGTTCAAGTTTTTATGAAAAATATTTCTACTTAAAAAAAAAAGAAATTTTTGTCAAAATTCAAAAAATCAAACATCCGCGGGAGTGATACTTTAAGATTGACTTTAATTGGTGGAATGACCCTTTAGCTTTAACAGTTTTAATTAAGAGGTTACGATAAACGACACACAAAAATAAAAACACCCCTTAAAACTCATATATATTATGTAAATACCTTCTCTGCATTTACAGTATTGCAGTGTTATTTATAAAAAAAACTTTAAAAGAGTCTTGTAAGCCTGTTTTAGTTAAAGTGCTCATTAAACCTTAACCAAACTTTTTTGGCTTGCATTTCAAATTTTTTTAGGTTAAAATACCAACTTATTACAGTAAACGCGCTAAACTCCCTATAAAATAGTTCATTTAAACCTTACTTTGAACTATTTTATAGGGAGTTTAGCGCGTTTGCTGTAATAAGTTGGTATTTTAACCTAAAAAAATTCGAAATGCAAGCAAGAAAAAGTTAGGTTATGTTCATTTAAACCTTACTTCATAGATGTTTATATAGAAGGCTAGATAACTAACTCGTACACAGAAGTGAAGCCTGGTCCGCCATTTGTCGGGTTGGCAAGGAATGTAAGCAAATGCTTGTTACAGTGTTTGTTTTGTGTGAGTTTATAGGATTATAGATAAATTATTTATGCCAAAAGGCATTGAATTAAATAAATTAGTATAAATTAATATTATTTGCAAATAAATAAAACCTAACCTAAAACAATAAAATATTTTAAATTGTTTTATTGCTGTTATTCTGTATTATTTAATAAATACATAAATTTAATATTAAATTCCTGCTTGAATACTATAAATTTACTCATGTTACAACAAATTACGTACGAAATTATTATGGTTTTGCCAACCCAACAAATGGCCGCCAGGCTTCACTTCTATAACATTGCATGTACTCGTATTAGGAGTCGCGTATCTAGCCTTCTATAATATAAACATCTATGCCTTACTTTGAACTATTTTATAGGGAGTTTAGCGCGTTTACTGTAATAAGTTTGTATTTTAACCTAAAAAAATTCGAAATGCAAGAAAAAAAAAGTTAGGTTATAGTTTAATGAGCACTTGAACTAAAACACTTTTAAGTTTTTTATGAATACGGCTGTTATACATTAATATTTCTGATAAAGATAAAAACAATGAGAATAATTCTCATTAGGAAAGTCACCTAGCATCGTAGATTATAGTTAGTCATTATTGAATATTAATATTGTTGCTACATCTATTCATGCGGTACCATAATGTTCAAGTTTAAAAAAAATCACAAAAGGTATTGTTATTATATTTTCTTACAGCATATAAAAAATTTAATCAACTATAGACTTGCACATTAAATTTATTAGATATTGAACTTGACATAATTGGAATTTAATCACGAATCAATTTCATGTTATTTAACAATTTTTATAAACAACTATTGAAATGATTTTCCGATTTATGCAATACTTAATTCGATTAAATAATATTAACGAAATGGATAAATGCAATGTAAACTAATAAATCGTTTTATTAAAAATATATTAAATACATTAGTTTTATTATTTTTCGAAATATTTTTTAATTGTAACCAATCACACTTAAATATTTTGATAATTTTTCCACCTTGTATTAACACTAATATTTTATTTGGACATTTGCGAAATATTTAGCGCAATATCCCACGTGATTACAAATGAACATTAATTTTATTTTGACTAGCTCAGACAGCTCGTGTCTAGTATTATAGTAAATTATTTATAATAATTAATAATTTTTATCTTTTTGTTTGATTAATGCAACTACATTTTCGTAATTATGTAGTTAGAAATAGACTTTCCATACTCGATCAATCGTAGTTTGGTAAAAAGTTCTTATATTGAATTTTTAAAAGCTTTTATTCAGGTCACTCATCTGACGTTTGTACCAAAAAGATGGCGATTGGACGTATGTGCAGTACACCAAAGTTCACTTTTTACTTTTTTACATAAAACTTTTACTTAAAAATTTAAAAGGAAAAGTTACATTTACGCCCACGTATGTATTTAAACGCAATCTTTCAAAATCCTAATCTCTTACACGCTCCACTCATTAAAAAATATCAGTAAACATTTTTATTATACATCTTAATTACTACCGTGGTGGAATAATCCAACCTAGTGCACCCGCTGGGCGTGTCTACAAAACAATACGCACCAAAGTGACAAGTGACATTTACATTTCTTGAACATTTATTTACATTTTAATACTATTCCTTATTTTTTTTTTACATTCCATTTCATCAATATTATTATTATTATTTATAAACTCTCACTGGGCCCAAACCGTTTCCTTCTCACATTTTTATAATTAAATATTTATAACCTTACAATTCCCGGTAATTACATACTAATAGGATGTTACGCCGTTATAGCCCTCTCATCTATAATATTTCATTACGTATGTTCAACATTTACTCAATAACAACATTTTCATGAAATGCAGGATAAAACTTTGAAAAACCTAAAATTTACATTACTTCATAATTCACACAGACGAAAAACCTTTTCCTTTTCAAATATGTTACTCTACATCTTCAACATATCACAGTTACAATCACATTTAAAACCTCTCACAAACCATACATTTTTTGCGTTTCACCTTTTTGTACTGTATATCTGTTCTACAATTAACTTTAAAAAAATTTAATTTAACAACTCCTACAGGAGAAAAACCTTTTCCTTTTCACATTTACAACTATATAATGTGCTCAACAATACACTTTCAATATACATTTAGCCCCACGCTTTTCTTGATGTTTTATAATAATACATACTAATATCACACCTAGGGAATAGGGGATTCCCTAACTGTTAAGGAATCGTAAGGAACAGTAAAATTTGGCTTACACTGGCAATTGAATTAAATACAACCGCAAATCCGGTAATGTAATGGGTGGAAAGGAAAGTTAACGATTGTTAACGAATAACGATTCGTTAAGAGTAAATCAATAGGGTTGTTATTTTGTAAATGTATGAGATTTATTATTATATTAATGGTTTTTCACCAGTGCCAAATCTTTTATACATTGCATATTGTGACTTTAAATAATTTTTATTCATATTAGTGTTTAACTCTTTAGTACTCATCCATACACTAATCACAGTTTTCTAAGGTGTAAATACCTCTTATTTGTATAAAAAATGAAAGCGACGAAAAACCATTAATGTACGACAATTATTTTTAACTCTTATTTCAATAAAGCATTATTTTAATTAGTATTAATTAACAAAACGATGGAAGATTTAAAATTAAACACCAAATCTATTAAATATCCGCAATAAAACTCAATATATTATAATCACCTGATTTACCAATTGCATTTCAATCTAAATTGCGTTTTACTCAGAACTACGCTTTCTGACTTAAGCCCTTCTTACTAATCACCGGAGATTTATTTCCCGAATGTCAGGCATGTGTTGTTTTAAGTGGAGTTACATCGCTACATCGTCTTCAAATTTAACAAATTCATTGCACCATTAAAAATACATTAAAGTTAAATTAAAGTTAAAATAAAATCATTACATATTTAACCCTACACTGCTCCATTTTTTATTTCTACTCAAAAAAAATATGACAACTGTGTATTAAGTCATAACTAAAGTTTGTTCGTTTGTATGAACTAACTTGCTCGGTTCAAGTTAGTGCAAATGAACTGTGTTCGTTTGGCTGCTCAGTTCATGCCCGAACATGAATTTCGTGCTCGACCTCCATAGGAGGAGTAGGCAGTGCAAGTTAGAACACTATCTAACTTTTGTGGTGGGAGTATTTTGATCTCGAAAGATAACCCAGTTCAAGTTAGTTCATACAAACAAACAAACCTATAGAATGATGGAAAAATATTTTGGACGGCTCCTTTGTCTGTTATTTTTAAATTTTGTTAATTTAATGGCAATTATTTAAGGCAATTTAATTGCCTTACCTAGCATAAAAACACACAGAGCCGCAAAACAACTTATAAAAAATTATTTTAAACAGTCTAATGGCTCAAACATACAATTTTATTATATTTTATTTCAGAAAAAAACAGTTTATTACGATAATACTAAATATGCACAAACATACACTCCCGCCATTATGTGATAGCAACCAACTAAATTTCTTCATTATGGTTATAATGCTAATGCCACTCTAAGGGCCGATCTATTCATCTCTTCGCAAAGCGCATCGTAATTACGAGCCAAATAAGTTTACAAGTGCCCTGCAAAAAATTTGGGTATATTCATTTTGTCGTATCTTGTTCTTAGGTATTGCGAACTTACTAAACAGGATCGATGTTTTCTTCTAGTTGGTATATGACAGAGTAGGATAGCGCTATAATATATTGTTATGAGAGAAAGAGATAAAATAGTTTTGGTCCAGGTCATTAGAAATGCAAGAAACCACGTCGAAAAACTACCTGAAACTACCCTCCCACAATCGCCTCGATTTCAACCCCGAGCATCCTTCCATATGTGCAATTTGTACATTTTAACAGTTTATTTATCCAAAGGAGTAAAGTGGATTTTAAAGAAATCATAATTAAACAACAAAACTTGTTAAATCACTTTGTTAAAAAAGTGATTACATTTTTACAGTCCCGACAATTTAAATTATCCTATTACTGAACTCTGTTTTCGTCTTGGATAAAATTAATATTATCTAAAAGATTCGTTTTGATCAATTATTTATCAAAAATTAAATTTCTCATAATCATAAATACAACACTCACAATTCTAGAAATTTTAAGTTAAAATCTGATTTGTAAAACATATTTGCCGCTTCAAAGGGCTCTTAAATTTATGTTAGCCGTAACCCATATTTACAAGGCAATAGTGGCTATTGGGATGTGAATAAACGTTTACGAACTGCTACCTTACCCGTAACGCTAATAGCTACTTTACGAAGAGATGAATAGATCGGCCCTAAATATCTTAACATTATAATATAGCTGGTACCTTACAGATACGATACACACCGATTTTAGCATACTATTATTTGAACATTATATTTAATGCATCGATTTTTAATATATCTCATATATGATACAATGAGCAGTGTGGGGTTAAATATGAACTGAAATCTTTAAAATTATTTAATCTTTAAAAACATTATTTTTTTATTTTCTGACTAAAAAGTATAAAATAAAAAAAAATTATTAAAAAATACTTTTTAAAAAAAAGCTTTTATTAAAAAACGAATTTACTAAAAGTAAAAAATAATTTAATCTTAAATAAAAAGTAATTAAATCTTAAAAAATGGACTAAAAAGTAAAAAATAATTAATTTTTATTAATAACCCTAGGGAATAGGGGTGTAGGTGTGATATTCGTATGAATTTTAGAATTATAAAACATCAATAAAAGCGTGGGGCTAATAATTTCATCCACTAAGAGCGCCCCACGCTTTTATTGATGTTTTATAATTCTAAAATTCATACGAATATCACACCTACACCCCTATTCCCTAGGGTTATTAATAAAAATTAATTATTTTTTACTTTTTAGTCCATTTTTTAAGATTTAATTACTTTTTATTTAAGATTAAATTATTTTTTACTTTTAGTAAATTCGTTTTTTAATAAAAGCTTTTTTACTATTTTTTTCGTACTCTGTTGAACCTATTAATAAATTATGATTTTATCACACTTCTTTATACCTATGTATTTTTTGTTGAAAGTGTCAGATTTTTAATGCACACTTGTAAAACTTATTATAGCAAATATTTATACAGTATATTATAGTAATTTATTAATGTGACATAAAAATCAATATCTAACAATTAACTGGTAAAATATTTACAGTTATTAAGTTATTACAATGACTATAATTATATTAAAAAAAAAATTTATTTGCGTAGTAGATTATTTTAATTGGGCGGTGGAGTAAAATAATAAAATAATACAATATCGATTATTTCTCCTGTAATAATAATTAATTATTAAATTGTTAAGTTTATAACTCGTGAAAATTAACAAATATATTTAAAAATATATCGAGATAACAATAATAAAATTATATTTTAACATTTAAGGGTGGTTACACTTTTCGTCAGAAATTAAAATATACATTATTATTTCAAATTTATTATTAACTCGGTATATTTTTAAATATTTTAATTTATATTAATTAAATCGTATTCTTAGGATTAAATTAATGAACTTGGATTTATCAAGAAATTCTTATATTTTTTGATTTCTAATAGGTCAAATATTAAAAATTAATGCGCATGTTAATATTATTACAACATTTTTTCTGATAACAATAAATTGCAACCTGTAACAAATCTCGCTTGAGGAATTAACAAATTCAATATAAAAAAAAATAAAGAAAGCCATTTCAAATAAAAAAGAAAAATTTAATTAAAATTATATAAATTGACGTAGTACAAGGGGTTTTCCAACGAAAAAAGTGTGGTATTTTAGAGATTCGATAGCTTACTCGTGGTTTATTTACCTTGTGTGTTACAAATCCATATTAAAATATTATCCCGATAATTCCTATAGTTAATAGGAAAATCCAATATGAATATTTGCTTAATATTACGTTTCAACAGATTTTGTAGATTTTGACTAAACTGTTAAAAATAAACCGGGGAAATTATTTTTTGAAATGACAAATGACTACAGTGTGGATTACAATTTATAAGGCTGTTAAAATTACGTAAAATTAGTTTTTAATATAAATAAAGATGATTTCACTCAAGTAAAATTTACATCAGAGCAATACACGATTTTCCCTTTAATTAACATTATTTATGCAATCAAGAATGAAGAAGAAATGCAATCAGTACCAAAAAAATTTAAAATTTTAAAAGCTTCATGGTATTTTAGGCTGAATAATAAATGTTTTGGAAAGTTATAATAGCGATTATTTTGAGTAAAAGAAATTAATAGAATAATATGTTTCTAATTCTCAAAAGAATGCATCAAAAAGCGACGAAAAAGCATTATCCTTGTATGTGGTCGAAAGAAATCTAAAGTATCCAGCAATGTTATGTTAAAAATGTTCATCAGTATTCTACTATTATCTGCAGTAATTGAAACAAATTTCTGTTAGATAATAAAAAAAAATGGAGTGAAAATTTGATTTTGGTGCCGTTAAACCTCCCGAAACACCCTATACAGAAATTGGATCTTTTCTTAACTTGAGATTAAGATTTATCTTAAAAAAAATTTCAAAGTTAGCAGAAAAGCTAGTTTTTTCTAATGTGGTTGTACGACTTCAAGGTCATTTTTCCAAATCACTTTCTGATAAGAGGTGAACTTTGCATTACAAGATACTACATAAAAACATTAGATAATTAATTAATTGAAATTATAAACTTTTAAATGTGCTGATGTCTATGTATGTATGATACATTGCAATACTTACAAATTTTATGTTACGGGCATACCTAGAATACTTTTATCGGCCCTACGGACCGAACCCAGCGATAATTTAATTTATAAGCACTTTGAAAGCTTTTTAGTATTGTAGAGACGCCAATAAGGGAATTTTATATTCAATATCTACGATTGGGCTAAATATTAATTAATTTACATGCGCATTTTTGTTAGATATTAAAAAATTTAGAAGAAATTGATTTCTTTTGAGTTTATTTAATATTATATTTACTGTTGGAGAAATTAATGGAAATTGGTAAAATATAAAAGCAATATTACGAGTAGTATCTGTTTATTCTAGATATTATAAAGCTTTCAAGCTTTTGTATTCGCTTAATAAAAGCAGATAACGGAAGTATAGTTTGGGTCTTATCTACCCTGTTTTGAATACCAGCAAAATAAAAAAAAATTAATACTTACGTGTTAACGTAGTTAATAATAAATTATATTGTGGGTTGAAGTTGCAAAGATTATTTGAAAACGATGTGACCGTTACACAATGACAAAAAATCATTAATTGTTTTTGTTATCTTTATTTAATTAAAAATAAATGAATTTTAATTTTTCCAACTCGCTTACTGCAACAACGATTGTTTATTAAACGAATCAAAGTTAAAGTTAATTGGATCGCTTAGGTACAACTTTAATTAATGGTAACTACTTAAATTTCCTATCGATTTCTAATTTCTATTAAATATTTAGAAGTTGTATAGGAACAACAAAGTCGTTAACTGTATACTGAAAATACATAGAAAATTAAGTTTCAAATAAATTTTTCAAGAGCGGTAAATTTCTTACAACTATTGTATCTGCGCGTATATGGCAGAAATACACCGGAAATTGGATTTTCCAATTTTACCAAGAATAAATAGAATGAATATTTTCTTATAACAGTTGGTTTACTGTACAATATTAAATTATATTTATTCTTTTAATAAACCTATGTTATATTCTGCAAGTTTGTTCATTTTTTCGATAATAAACTAAATAATACTTATTTATTTTACTTCTTTGTGCAACTGAATTAAATTTTCATAATTTTATTATAAATTACTGGGGAAATTTTTGCTTGAATAAAGTTATTTATATTTTTATTTACGTATATTTACGTATTGTAAATATGAACGTTGATATGTTGATTAAATGAGCAATGTCTGTAAAAGCGTCTGTAAACGATAGTTCCACTAGAATAAAAATTTGATAACCCTTAACACACAATTTTGAAATTTCAAACACTTCGCGGGTGGGTGGTATCCTTTGTCAATTAAAATTTTTAAATTACCTGCGAGTAATTAGTCAGTTTTCTAAAACTCAACTTTTATTTCCTTCATTTGATGGTATATAAGTTTCTAATGTACCTACCTTATTTTCTTAACGTTGTAGTAATTTTGTAATAACTTCTTAATTTACAATTTGCAGAAAAAGGATCATCCGTAAGTTGACTTTTCATTACGAAAGTAATTAAAGATGACAAACTTGGGTTACGACAAGTTGATAATATATTCGTATCTCGTCTTATATTACATACTGTTCTTACATGAACGAGCTAACACAGTTGCAATAGGGACCCAGAGTGTGAAAGTTATTCAAATTTTGTAATGGAAACAAAGCAAATTCCAAATTCACATCAAAACTTTAATTTGGACATGTTGACAACATCATTAGAATGCTGATTAAAGACTTCCTTCAAAAATTATCAAATTAACAAATTTAATTAAATATGCTTGCTTTCCAGATTACGGTAAAAGGTTGACTAATTTTTTACGGTACAGTATGCAAAATTTTGTATAATTATAAACACAACCCAAAATTTCATAAATTTTAAATTTCTTTAGAACTTTCCGATTTTTTTTCCAAATAAAAGTTATCAAAAAATGTTATTGTTTGATTAAAAAAAACAAACTTGAAATCGGCCAATTTGTTGGCGAGTTATTGCAAATAACATTTGAGAAAATATTATGAAATAATTAGAGAATCAATTAACCGATTTAAAATTTTTTGTCACAAAACAATAGCGTAATTAACTTTCTTTGAATATAATACTATTGTAAAAGTTATAGAGCTAATTATGATTTTAAAGCTTCGCATGGTATGTTATTTTGTACAATATAATTTTTGTTACACTGATTTTTAGATGCAAATATACTATAATTTTATATACAGTAGATCCTCTATTAACCGACACAAACGAGACCGATTTCCTGTCGAATGAATAAAAATGTCGGTTAAGAGAGAGGGAAACCGAGATTGTAATAAATATCAAACATGTAATTAATATTCAGGAAGGAGTTCTCTTTAGAGACACAACCATCATCACAATGGACCGACACACACGATTGACAAAGTGTAATTAGTCAAGATAAACCAGACTTCACCAACAAAAAACGCATGAAATGCGAAAGAAGTCGAAAACACCGACCTACAGAAACCTCATTGCATTATCAGCTGATTTCAACTTTAGCCATACGGCATAGTCTCATCAGATGCACCCTGGTTCTGCGGTACAATGCAAGCGAGCTATCAATCACATAAATCCATAACGTTAAAAGTTGGCTAGGCACCCCGGCTATCTGACGCCATCTGTCGTTGTGTGTGTGGACGCAAACTGATCCAAAAAGCAAACAGCAGGTATCAAACGACTACCAAAACTGCCTACAACGGATCTGGTGTAAAAGCGATCATAATGTAATTAATGTAATTAATAAAAATGATGTAATTAATATAGTCGGCGAGTTTTGTATTACACATATTATTTTCGATTATAATAATAACAACGTACATTTATTGTCTTCGATAATTACAAACACTTCCTTCGTCAGTGTTGTTTAACAATGCAATAAAATATTTTTGGATCATTACAAACTAAAGTCCAAAAATTATTTAAAGAAATCGAAATTCAAATGAATCATCTACGCAAATTGAACAGTAATAAATAATTAACGTAGGTATTCAAATATAATAAATTTTAAATTAAACCTATAAACACCACCTACATAAAAGATATTTTCTAATTGTACATTGTTTGCTTGCATAAACGAAGAATGTGCAGAATTGTAGTTTTGTGATTTGATCACATTCTCTGTTTTTGTAATTGATATTTAGTTTGTTCAAATTCCAAATTAGTAGTATAATTATTTAAAAATACTCAAATTGATGAGTAAATTATTTAAAAATGGAAGTTACATATGCACACTTTAAAATTGTTATCAAATTAATTTTGTGAAGTGGTATTATTTAAAAAAAAAATTAAATTTTTCAAATAAAACTTTTGTTAAAATACAAGGTACTTCACTGGATCGTTGTTATTGCAACGTGGTAAAAAATTATATCAACAAAACAGTAGATGAACCTGCTCATGACATGATGTAAGACTCCGCCCACTGCTGCTATGACTACCAGAGTGAATTTCTGAGAAGTGTCGGATAAGAGAGTGTCGGTTAAGAGAGGGTCTACTGTAATTTCAATATCTTAAGGTGGCGATCTAGCCCATAATTGATGCAATGTTAATTGTGGCGTTTTTAGTGTTTTTACGGAATCTGAACTAAAGTTCTGGTTTAATATTACCGATTTTTACAGGAAATTATCTTCTAGTGCTAGGATTAGAAGAAATATGTCGGAATTTAAATTTGTACATACAAAAACGGGAGCGCTTGAGCAGACGTTAATATGTAATTAAATTTTGAAATTGAAGTTTTAAAATAAAGATAACAGTCCATAGAACATTTTGTATATATCAGAATTTAGATTTTTGCTCTAAATATATAGAAAAATCGTGTGTATAAAAGTGATTTCTAAATTGCAATTTTTAACATGCCGTATATCAGTTAATTTAAATAATTGAGCATTTAAATTTAGCTTACAATGTAGATCAATCTTTCTACTTTATTTTATATATACATCATTTTTTTGTAAGTGCAATAGTTTTTGCTGCTTAAGCGCTGCCGTTTGACACTAAAAACGGCTAAAAACGCCACAATTAACATTGCAATAATATGGGCTAGAGCGCCACCTTAAATGCTCAAAATTCAGCACACCTTATGAAATTTGTCAAAATTGAAAAATTTATATACAAACTAAAGAAAAACCTTGTCAAAATAGAGGGACATCATAAAATGACGTAGTATACAAGCGATTAAGGGGGGGCTACGGTCTGGGAGGTAAAAAAGCAGTTTTTTAACAATTTTTTCAAAGAATACGGTTAATACAAGTTTATTTACATAATTGGTACATGATAAACGATAAAGTAACATCTGAAGAATATTGCGAAAAATTTTTAACAAAAAATATTAAGAATTACGCCGATGGTAGCAAATCTTCGCAGGCATCTCAAAAAAAAGTTGTTTTGCGGTGCACAGCATAACTCGACACTAGATTATCTGAAATCAAAAAACCAAAGATTTTTCATTAGCTAATGAGTTTCTCTAGGTAGTGACATTGAGTTTTTTTTTTCTTTTTCAATTTTTGGTGACACTTTGAAGTGAAAATACCGATTTTCGAGTAAAAATTAGCCATTTGTTATTGTAAAATAAATAATAATAATTTAGAAAAAGAAAAAAACTCGATGTCACTACCTTGCAAATTGTCTATAAAAATAGTGTGCCAAATTTCAGAATGATCGGTGCAGTATATTTTAAGTCACCAGTGTGCACCAGCTTTGAAAATGTTGTTTCGAGAAAAAACGCTTTTAATTAACAGGTATAATAATAATTATACAGATATACCCTTACATCATCGAAGGGGTATGGCGAGTCTATTCTTCTTGTGCTCTCGCGGCCTTCTTTTCAACCAAAAATCCCAGTGGCGCCGCATGAAAACTTTTACAAATTCAATATAATTACAAATTTCAAATTTTTATAAAATTTCCTATCTTTCACAAAATAACACTTGAACAATTTTTTGTCTTTTTGTAACATCTTCAAACAGAACACCACAATATATTATTTAATTTAATTGTGCGATAAAAACGATGTATCTTGCATCGCCGGTTTATTATCGTTGCAATAAAGCCGATTGGACAATATCGATATCATTCAAATATAAACCTAAAACGACTTCTCTATAAATCTTTAACTTTACGTCTGATGCACCATAAAATTTTCAGATAATCGACCACGGCGCTATTTAATTATTATTATTCAAATCATTCTTCCTATTTGTACAGTTTATCTCGCGGTTCCTGTACCAGTCTGTCCCACAGAAATACATTTTTAAATTAAAAACTTGATAACTTATAGTTGTAGTACAGGATTAGTCCAGGGTAAAGCACGTCAAACTTTACTAATTTATTTTAGAGAAAATGATAATGCTCGTTGAGTTTGCAGAAACTAATCTGTCAAGACAGAACAATATCTGTTGTATAATTATTGCTTCTCGTCTTGGTCTGCTGATATCAATCCTTTCGGATTTACAAACATTAACCTCCCATCCTAATATTTATTTATATTATTTAATATTCTCTTACATATTATTCAGTATAGCGCAGTGGTGTAACTTCAAATTTTAGACCCGGGTGCAACAGCTTTGACGGGCCCATCGATTGAGGGGTTAAAAACAAAATTTGGTCCCAAAATAATACAGTGTAAGGGGACCATTCCTCGCTCTGCCCCCCTGTTATTTACGCCACTGTCTATACCTCCCCAGACTTGCACAGATTGCATACCAATTTCTTCACATTTTAGGGTGTTTAGTGGGCTTATCCACCCTAGAAAATTGATAAACACTTCAAAATGAGATCAAATTCAACAATTTACTAAAAAATCAATTAAAACATTGTTAAACCAAAACTTTATTTCTCTGAAATGGGCGTGAAACCGGGGGGTCTGGGGGGGGGTATGGAATACCCCCCAGGTATACGTAAGCAACAACCCGACTTTTTAAAATTGATAACCAAGCAAGTTTGATTCTTGAATTATTGTCTTCTTGTTAAAGACTAGTGAAGGAATATTTTATACCCCCAAGCCGGATTGGAGTGGTTTGGGGAATGACAGGATGGGGGTGAAGCTGAAAACCGGAGGTAGTACAATGAGCTCGATTTAGAGGCCTAAGTGCGTGTGGGTTTATCTTACCCTCTACAATAAACAGACCCACAAACCCACTTGACCCTACAATGGTTCCATGTGCCAAGTTTGAAGAGAATCATCGGTAACCATGGCAACTATGTTTGCTTTTAATAATTAGGTACGATAATTGATCAAATCCAACTAACTATTTATTTTTTTGTTTTGAAGATACGCAGACCAGAAGGTCTAGGAGAAAATTTGTTGGGAATACCCCGCAGCACAAAGAAAGGTACACAACAACTCGGCACCAGCCTAATCAACGCCGCACCACTCGGCACCAGCGGATCTCTCTTTTAACGGTCCCCTCATTTATAAAAATCGTTTCCTAACACTAACCTAAGCTCGACCGGTTGATTCCCGTTGTCGAGTTGTCCATTTCCGGCTTGCATAGGCGCTTTTTACCCTTGTTTAAGAATTTTTTACTTTACATGACCTCAGGCCCCTAATAAGATTTTAAGGACCGTGTGCATTCGCACACCGCGCACACTAGTAGTTACGCCACTGGTATAGCGTATTTGCATCAGAACAGCTGATGGGAGGTAATATTAGCATAAATATATGGAGGTGGTCCATTGGACCAACATAGGAAATTAACATGGGAAATTGATTCTTCTTTAATTTCTGCTTCCCATCATAACGGATAAGAATGAAAATGGTATCAATTTGAAGAGATTTAATACAAAATTGCGCATTTAAAAAAAGTTTAGTTATTTTGTTTGAATTTTATTGCAATTGAAGACCACAGGGAAAGAACGTGCAAAGTCAGATTTACTTAAATTTGTAGCAAGTACATCAATTTTAATGTTTAAAACCCGCCTGCATGCAATATTATTTAAAAGTTGTAATATCTCATGAAATAGATGGCACTATTAACTCAATTTTATAAAAAAAAAGTGACTTTGCACGTTCTTTCCCTGTGGTCTTCAATTGTTTTTGTTTGAAAGTCAATAATTTCCAACAAGTTACATTGACATATTATTACAATATTTTGTTAACAACGAATGAAAACACAAGTAATTCTTAACTTGTTGAAAATTATTGGTTTTCAAGCAAAAACAATAAATTATTGCAATAAAATTCTAACAAGGCAACTAAACTTTTTTTAAATGCGGTATTTTAATTTTTATTATTAGGGAGTTTTTAACAGTAATTAAAGTCCTTTTCATTCTTTATCGGTTCTGGTGGGAAGCAACTAAAGAACTAAAGAAAAATCAATTTCCCATGTTAATTTCCTATGTTCACATCGGCGCGGCGGCCGGTCACCCGGTACTATATTATTATATGGATAGCATTGCACCAATCTGCACTTAGATTTCTAGAAGTTCTATCTTCTGTATAAAGAAAAATTATTATGCACCTACATGGATCCAGTATTTTCTTTCACCGTATTAGGAAAGAAAATGATCAAAATTAAGACTAAATTTATCGTCACATTCATTATAGTGCATAATAATATGTTATGTTCAGATTATTGATGTTCTACTGTATTTTGAAATTGTTTAACTCATGAAAATTCGGCCACAGTAAAAATTTATAGAATATCTAACTATCAGGATTTTAGATAGTGGAGGAATTGTTGCAAAGCGGTCAATGAAACAATAATATAATTATTGTCCGAAGTTTCGGGTGGTTTTAATGACCCGAAAAATATCAGGGTTTCGATTATATAATTTAATCATATTTTTTTATCGAATGATAATTTATTGTGATACAAATAATAGTATGTAAGTTAAATAATTGTAAACAATTTAATTAAATAATATTTATTTATATTTAAACATACTAATCTCTCTAAAATTATTACAGCTGATGTTGTTTTTGTGGTAAGTAGGATCTGCATGCATATAAATAACAATAATTATTAATTAATCGTATCCCTTAAATTATTTGTGAATTTGGAATTTCTACAGTAATTACTCAATGCTTTTCATCTCTTATTTTCAAAATTTACAATTTTTTCAAATTTCTAAAATCCCATATCTGGGGACTTGATAGAAGTTCATCATTTAATTATGTCTTAGGAAATGTTTTCATCAGTTACATCAGACTTAATTGGTCTTACGAGTGAAAATTGATCAATTTGAAAGCTCTTTTAGATTACCTGTGCCTTTTTAAAAAAATTCGGTGGTTTGAAAGCTTCAGACTAAGCTATTATTATTATTTCAAGTCTTCTAGGTACACTTTACTTCTAATTGATATTAAAAATATCATTTAAAAAAATAAATTTGAATTTTATGTAACTACATAAACTTGTTACAATATTATTGATAATTATTTCTTTTATGTTGTTCTACTAGAATTTAGTTTGAAAATTGTATTTGGTGAAATAAACACAGGGAAAAGGAAAAGGCC
Source organism: Rhagonycha lutea (assembly GCA_958510855.1). Classification (NCBI taxonomy): domain Eukaryota; kingdom Metazoa; phylum Arthropoda; class Insecta; order Coleoptera; family Cantharidae; genus Rhagonycha; species Rhagonycha lutea. The sequence goes on from OY294039.1 coordinate 940,386, forward strand.
TATATAATTTAATATTTTAATATAATATTATAATACTTAGGTTTTTTGTGTTAATTTTTGGTAGTATACTTACAACCTCTCAGGGTAAAAAGTTTGTAATTCTTTCTCATTCTCCCTTAATTTGAATATCTAGGCATTTTTTAAAATTGCTGCTTATACGGATAATGGGATCAGTAAATTATGCCTTCGCAAAAATATTATTAAGTGCGTCATTAATTTGGTTCAAAAATTACCTTTATCAGGATTTAGTACGGTATTTAATAAAAATGTGTCAAGCAGAATACATTTATGGAATATTTAATTAATTTACCAATCACTAACGTTGAAATTAAAATTTTATTTCTTGTTAACAATTAAATTTATATGTTTTAATATTCATAGTGCATCTAGGTATTTCTGTGCCTTTTTCCTTATTTCTTCCCCTTTCCGTGCGATTAGGTTTCGTACATATCTGCGAGGATGCGATATGAACCTGAAGAGAAAAGTTTAATAAATTAATAGTACAAATTGTGAAAATTCATTATTTTACTAAACAGCTAAAACCCAATTTTTAAATAATGTTACTTTTACCATTTTAACTTTTTTTTGTTTCAACTTTTAGTGCGCAAAAATTAATCAATTTATAAAAGCCCTTCAGAGAGATAACATAAATTGTAATCTTATAAAATTTTCTTTAAGGGAAGAATTCAATAATAGAAATACGAGTACTATGAAGTTTTTTGCTTAGGGAACAGAATTTCATTACAGAACTGAAAGTTAATTTGTCATTCTTCCAAAATTTAAAAATCGCTTACCGTATCAAATTACGGAGACCATTCCATTTTTTGAGAATCTTTTTAATAAATAATTTTGGAATGTTAGATATCATCCATTTAAACACAATTGCCAAATTCCGGGGAATTTTCAGCATTTGTCGAATAACTGCAGTAAATAAAACTCCCAATCTATTAATTGGACGGGGTTTGGACTTTTTTAAAGCGTACCTGAATTGTAAAAATAACAAAATATTTTAATATTTGTATAACTACCTACTAACAGGTACTAATATCATACTTACGAATCTGATTCAACGTCTTCGTTGCGGTCTTCTAAAGAAATGGTGTTAGTAGGAAGTTCTGGATTTTCAAATGAATATCTCCTCAATTCACTTTGATCATTATCTTTACTTACCATTCCTGTCAAAGCATTATCATTCGATAAACTTTTTGGAAGTTCAAATGATACATCTGGATTATAAAGTTCCGTCATTGGTTTCATCTCAGAATCCATTTTTTGTATCGAATCTTCGGGTGAATTGATGGTACCGGAGTCATCTATCATAGCTAGATCAGTGTCTGAATTTATATTTGATGGATTTGCATAACGTTTCGAAAGCTCTCTGACTCCAATTTCCCTTGGATTATCAGCAAGATCTAATAAGATTTTGGTTTTAAATTTATACAAGTCTAACAAATATTTTTGAATTTTACCAAACTCGAAATCACCAATGTTCTCGTAACCATTATGTGCACTTTTCTCTAAATTGTCCAAGCTACAAAAGAAATTTAAAAAGATTTTTCTTACTTACAATTTAACAGTTCTACCTATGAATTACCGCTGCCTCTAGATTAACGAAAAAAATCCAAAATATAAACTGAACGGAAAAAAAATGTATGGATCTCATTTTTATTACTTTAAACTGTTGTTTTCTTAGAACGAAATTGTTTTAAATATTTCTTACTATTGCCCTTTTAAACCAGGACAATGTTTATTAATTGAATTTTTTAATAAGGCATACAATTTTTTATGAATAGAATTATTGTTTAACCTACTCCAAATAGATAGCAACTTTTGTAATCAAAGTTTATTGTAAATACAAACCCTGATTTACATTGGCAATTTTTAAACATTAATAATTATTGCGTGGTCAATTTTCGTTTTTAATAACATTCTGTTCAGTAAACAATTAAAATTTAACAGTGAATATAATAAAATTTCAATTTTGTTGCTAAGTTTTCGATATCAATTATGGTCTTCTTTTATATAGATTTTATTTACTGCTTTTAATGTGTATTTAAATTTTATTAACACTTTAATTTTTATCTTAATATTATATTTAATAACTTTTGAAGAAATCGTTAATATAAAATAATATGTACTTAAAGCACTGCCTTTCAGTATAAAATAGTTTTATATACAGTACACATAAATGTGAAATTTCCCTCAAACTAGGAAACTCTGGAAAAACATTATACCATATTCCTTATCTTCCCTAAAGTTATGGATTAAAAAATTCACAAACTTTGTTTATATCAATTTATTACCCTTAAGTAAAGAAAAATTAATTTCTTTTATGATTTTCAAATAATTGCTACGGTGTAACAAATCAACAGTGGTCAAAATGCATAATATTCCGCATAATCAATCACGCACCGTGGTTCCAATGGTTCGTTAGAATCGGCCCAAGAAATTTAGGAGCCCGGGCACATTGCGGATTAATAATATAAATAGGTACCTACATATTATATTTTCATGATTAATTTAAAACAATTCACTGGCGGTTATTTTTTATGAAATTTTAACATACCCCTAAATAATATTCTGGTGGAGTCTAATAATAATTATGCCGGTGTTACAATATTATTAGATTTTTGTTTATGTAAATTTTGAAAACATGGGCATATTTTTTAACTTGGCTCAGGGACATAGCTAAGGGGGCTAGAGAAGCCTAACCCAAATTTTCAAGAATTAAATTTGTATTGTTACTTTTGAAAAGTCCCCACCCCCTTAAGAGGGGCCTAATAGAGATAGAATGAAACTATATCGCACTCATGGCGCAAGATGGGCGAACTAACCCTTGTTGGTAGCGAAGATTTTTCCTAAACCATAAAAAATTTTTCAGATTTTCTTTTGGTTTCTGGAATCTACATAGTTAACATTTGGCGGTAAAGAAAATTGAAGCTATTTCGTTGAATACTTTAAAATATATAGCGACATAGAAATGACCAATAATTAGGGTGATTTTTATATCGCTATATACAGGGTGTCCCCGCACTCACTTTACATAACTTAGGTGGTGATAGAGGACACTTTTCTAAGAACAATATTTAACAAAAATTTTTTTCTAAATTCAAACCCTCGAGAGTTAAGCCTCTTTAAAGCATTTTTTTTAATTTCCACCTTAACGTGGCCATAGCTCCGAAAATAATGATTTGTCAGTAAAAATGGTTTAGTGCTTTTTAAAAGAGCGTGAAATAATCTATAAACTAGGTTTATACCTTTTATTGTCTAAAATCAACGGCTTTCGAGTTATGAATTAAAGTAAGCTAAAAAATGTCGAAAAATTTGAGCTTTTCTTTTTTTTGGTTTTTTTCAAAGCCCTGTATCTTTTAAACGAAACATTTTACAAAAAATCTGACGCCCCATCCCGGATAGGAAATTTAACGGACTACAACTTTTGTCTAGTAAAAATTTTTGAGAAATCAATCCATTTCACAGAAAATTAGAAAATAATGTGTCAAAAATTCGAATTTCTGCGATTAAAAGTGTCGAAAAATCGATTTTTTTCGACAAACATCTTTTAAAACAATCACGACTGTATATTGATAATGAGGGTGGTCATTTTCAACAATTACTTTATTAATGTAATAATTTAAAATTAATTAATAAAATAATTTTTCAAAAAAAATAAAAATTTTGTGAATTTAATTTTATGTTTTGTAGCTGCCTTGTTTGTTACTTTCTGATTTTCTGTGAAATGGATTGGTTTTTCAAAAATTTTAAATAGACAATAGTTGTAGTCCGTTAAATTTCCTATCCGGAATGGGGCGTCAGATTTTTTGTAAAATGTTTCGTTTAAAAGATACAGGATTTTGAAAAAAACCAAAAAAAAAGAAAGCTCAAATTTTTCGACATTTTTTAACTTACTTTAATTCATAACTCGAAAGCCGTTGATTTTAGACACTAAAAGGTTTGAATCTAGTTTGTAGATTATTTCACGCTCTTTAAGAAAGCTCTAAACCATTTTTACTGAAAAATCAATATTTTCGGGGCTATGGCCACGTGAAGGTGGAAATTAAAAAAAATGCTTTAAAGAGGCCTAACTCTCGAAGGTTTGAATTTAGAAAAAAATGTTTGTTAAATATTGTTCTTAGAAAAGTGTCCTCTATCACCACTTAAGTTATGTAAAGTGAGTGCGGGGACACCCTGTATTTTAAAGTATTCAACGAAATAGCTTCAATTTTCTTTACCGCCAAATGGTAACTATGTAGATTCCAGAAACCAAAAGAAAATCTGAAAAATTTTTATAGTTTAGGAAAAATCTTCGCCACCAACAAGGGTTGGTTAGATTTTTGATTTACATTTTTGGATAAAAAATAAAATTTGTTCAAATATTCTGCAACTGCATAAAACTATTGATTACAACCTAGTAAAGCCAGGAAAAATAATGTAAAAATTCTAAACCAAAAGTTGTCTTTAATTTCCGATGATTTGGTTTCGGAGCGATTTTTGATTTACATTTTTGGATAAAAAATAAAGTTTGTTCAAATATTCTGCAACTGCATAAAACTATTGATTACAACCTAGTAAATCCAGGAAAAATAATGTAAAAATTCTAAACCAAAAGTTGTCTTTAATTTCCGATGATTTGGTTTCGGAGCGATTTTTGATTTACATTTTTGGATAAAAAATAAAGTTTGTTCAAATATTCTGCAACTGCATAAAACTATTGATTACAACCTAGTAAATCCAGGAAAAATAATGTAAAAATTCTAAACCAAAAGTTGTCTTTAATTTCCGATGATTTGGTTTCGGAGCGATTTTTGATTTACATTTTTGGATAAAAAATAAAGTTTGTTCAAATATTCTGCAACTGCATAAAACTATTGATTACAACCTAGTAAATCCAGGAAAAATAATGTAAAAATTCTAAACCAAAAGTTGTCTTTAATTTCCGATGATTTGGTTTCGGAGCGATTTTTGATTTACATTTTTGGATAAAAAATAAAGTTTGTTCAAATATTCTGCAACTGCATAAAACTATTGATTACAACCTAGTAAATCCAGGAAAAATAATGTAAAAATTCTAAACCAAAAGTTGTCTTTAATTTCCGATGATTTGGTTTCGGAGCGATTTTTGATTTACATTTTTGGATAAAAAATAAAGTTTGTTCAAATATTCTGCAACTGCATAAAACTATTGATTACAACCTAGTAAATCCAGGAAAAATAATGTAAAAATTCTAAACCAAAAGTTGTCTTTAATTTCCGATGATTTGGTTTCGGAGCGATTTTTGATTTATATTTTTGGATAAAAAATAAAGTTTGTTCAAATATTCTGCAACTGCATAAAACTATTGATTACAACCTAGTAAATCCAGGAAAAATAATGTAAAAATTCTAAACCAAAAGTTGTCTTTAATTTCCGATGATTTGGTTTCGGAGCGATTTTTGATTTATATTTTTGGATAAAAAATAAAGTTTGTTCAAATATTCTGCAACTGCATAAAACTATTGATTACAACCTAGTAAATCCAGGAAAAATAATGTAAAAATTCTAAACCAAAAGTTGTCTTTAATTTCCGATGATTTGGTTTCGGAGCGATTTTTGATTTACATTTTTGGATAAAAAATAAAGTTTGTTCAAATATTCTGCAACTGCATAAAACTATTGATTACAACCTAGTAAATCCAGGAAAAATAATGTAAAAATTCTAAACCAAAAGTTGTCTTTAATTTCCGATGATTTGGTTTCGGAGCGATTTTTGATTTATATTTTTGGATAAAAAATAAAGTTTGTTCAAATATTCTGCAACTGCATAAAACTATTGATTACAACCTAGTAAATCCAGGAAAAATAATGTAAAAATTCTAAACCAAAAGTTGTCTTTAATTTCCGATGATTTGGTTTCGGAGCGATTTTTGATTTATATTTTTGGATAAAAAATAAAGTTTGTTCAAATATTCTGCAACTGCATAAAACTATTGATTACAACCTAGTAAATCCAGGAAAAATAATGTAAAAATTCTAAACCAAAAGTTGTCTTTAATTTCCGATGATTTGGTTTCGGAGCGATTTTTGATTTACATTTTTGGATAAAAAATAAAGTTTGTTCAAATATTCTGCAACTGCATAAAACTATTGATTACAACCTAGTAAATCCAGGAAAAATAATGTAAAAATTCTAAACCAAAAGTTGTCTTTAATTTCCGATGATTTGGTTTCGGAGCGATTTTTGATTTACATTTTTGGATAAAAAATAAAGTTTGTTCAAATATTCTGCAACTGCATAAAACTATTGATTACAACCTAGTAAATCCAGGAAAAATAATGTAAAAATTCTAAACCAAAAGTTGTCTTTAATTTCCGATGATTTGGTTTCGGAGCGATTTTTGATTTATATTTTTGGATAAAAAATAAAGTTTGTTCAAATATTCTGCAACTGCATAAAACTATTGATTACAACCTAGTAAATCCAGGAAAAATAATGTAAAAATTCTAAACCAAAAGTTGTCTTTAATTTCCGATGATTTGGTTTCGGAGCGATTTTTGATTTATATTTTTGGATAAAAAATAAAGTTTGTTCAAATATTCTGCAACTGCATAAAACTATTGATTACAACCTAGTAAATCCAGGAAAAATAATGTAAAAATTCTAAACCAAAAGTTGTCTTTAATTTCCGATGATTTGGTTTCGGAGCGATTTTTGATTTACATTTTTGGATAAAAAATAAAGTTTGTTCAAATATTCTGCAACTGCATAAAACTATTGATTACAACCTAGTAAAGCCAGGAAAAATAATGTAAAAATTCTAAACCAAAAGTTGTCTTTAATTTCCGATGATTTGGTTTCGGAGCGATTATTGATTTACATTTTTGGATAAAAAATAAAGTTTGTTCAAATATTCTGCAACTGCATAAAACTATTGATTACAACCTAGTAAAGCCAGGAAAAATAATGAAAAAATTCTAAACCAAAAGTTGTCTTTAATTTCCGATGATTTGGTTTCGGAGCGATTATTGATTTACATTTTTGGATAAAAAATAAAGTTTGTTCAAATATTCTGCAACTGCATAAAACTATTGATTACAACCTAGTAAAGCCAGGAAAAATAATGTAAAAATTCTAAACCAAAAGTTGTCTTTAATTTCCGATGATTTGGTTTCGGAGCGATTATTGATTTACATTTTTGGATAAAAAATAAAGTTTGTTCAAATATTCTGCAACTGCATAAAACTATTGATTACAACCTAGTAAAGCCAGGAAAAATAATGAAAAAATTCTAAACCAAAAGTTGTCTTTAATTTCCGATGATTTGGTTTCGGAGCGATTTTTGATTTACATTTTTGGATAAAAAATAAAGTTTGTTCAAATATTCTGCAACTGCATAAAACTATTGATTACAACCTAGTAAATCCAGGAAAAATAATGTAAAAATTCTAAACCAAAAGTTGTCTTTAATTTCCGATGATTTGGTTTCGGAGCGATTATTGATTTACATTTTTGGATAAAAAATAAAGTTTGTTCAAATACTCTGCAACTGCATAAAACTATTGATTACAACCTAGTAAAGCCAGGAAAAATAATGTAAAAATTCTAAACCAAAAGTTGTCTTTAATTTCCGATGATTTGGTTTCGGAGCGATTATTGATTTACATTTTTGGATAAAAAATAAAGTTTGTTCAAATATTCTGCAACTGCATAAAACTATTGATTACAACCTAGTAAAGCCAGGAAAAATAATGTAAAAATTCTAAACCAAAAGTTGTCTTTAATTTCCGATGATTTGGTTTCGGAGCGATTATTGATTTACATTTTTGGATAAAAAATAAAGTTTGTTCAAATATTCTGCAACTGCATAAAACTATTGATTACAACCTAGTAAAGCCAGGAAAAATAATGAAAAAATTCTAAACCAAAAGTTGTCTTTAATTTCCGATGATTTGGTTTCGGAGCGATTTTTGATTTACATTTTTGGATAAAAAATAAAGTTTGTTCAAATATTCTGCAACTGCATAAAACTATTGATTACAACCTAGTAAATCCAGGAAAAATAATGTAAAAATTCTAAACCAAAAGTTGTCTTTAATTTCCGATGATTTGGTTTCGGAGCGATTATTGATTTACATTTTTGGATAAAAAATAAAGTTTGTTCAAATATTCTGCAACTGCATAAAACTATTGATTACAACCTAGTAAATCCAGGAAAAATAATGTAAAAATTCTAAACCAAAAGTTGTCTTTAATTTCCGATGATTTGGTTTCGGAGCGATTATTGATTTACATTTTTGGATAAAAAATAAAGTTTGTTCAAATATTCTGCAACTGCATAAAACTATTGATTACAACCTAGTAAATCCAGGAAAAATAATGTAAAAATTCTAAACCAAAAGTTGTCTTTAATTTCCGATGATTTGGTTTCGGAGCGATTTTTGATTTACATTTTTGGATAAAAAATAAAGTTTGTTCAAATATTCTGCAACTGCATAAAACTATTGATTACAACCTAGTAAAGCCAGGAAAAATAATGTAAAAATTCTAAACCAAAAGTAGTCTTTAATTTCCGATGATTTGGTTTCGGAGCGATTTTTGATTTACATTTTTGGATAAAAAATAAAGTTTGTTCAAATATTCTGCAACTGCACAAAACTATTGATTACAACCTAGTAAAGCCAGGAAAAATAATGTAAAAATTCTAAACCAAAAGTTGTCTTTAATTTCCGATGATTTGGTTTCGGAGCGATTTTTGATTTACATTTTTGGATAAAAAATAAAGTTTGTTCAAATATTCTGCAACTGCATGAAAATATTGGTTCTAACCAGCGGCGGTGCAGGAGTAGCTCGCCCTTAAGCAAATATACAAAACGGGCCCCTAAAAAAAAGTTCGTAAGGTTTTAACTTGCATACAAAATGTTTTATTTTTGTACGTTCTATAATACGAGTAATTATTAAAGTATTGCTATTGGGTATTGTCTATTTATTTTAATAACGGTATATGGGGAGGTAGGGTAGGGCCCCTTATGATCACGGGCCCCTAAGCATAGCTTACATTCGCTTACTCATATCACCGCCACTGGACTCCACGTTATCAAAGGATAAGTTTCCAACACACTGCCCAGCTTAGAAAATTTTCAATTTAGTTAATTATTGCTAGTTTAATATTGTTAATCAACAAACATAATCTTTTCAAGTTATGTCACATTTTGAAACCCATTAAAAAGTAGTATAATATAGGGTAGGGTGGGCCACCATGAAACATGGACCATCATGAGACATTTGAATATTTCCTTTACGGTATGATCTAGATATATCATATCAACAAACAACTGCTATTTCTTTTCCAAACTTTAACTTTTAGTAATAACGAAAATAATAATAAATAAATAATAATAACTAAACGGTAAGCTCAAATTAAATTAGTTTATAATTTACACGAGATTATACGCTAACTTTCAGTTCTACAGATGGGGTTTGGAAATTAAACGTCAAATTTATTCAAAGTCCCACTCACACGATAACAAGTTTAAACACCGATTAATTTGTTCAGGGTTTAAATCTTTTATAGTACCGGTCCTTAGTATGTTTAATTATAATAATTTTGTTAACTAAATATTGCTTAAATAATTGCAAATTTTGTCAATATTTGCTCCAAAATAAAGAGAGAACACAAATTTAGTAACTTTTTTTTTATTTTTATGTTCACTTTCGATAATGATGGAATGTGAATGTTAACCTTAATGTTAAAAAATAAGTATGTAATATTGGAAATTGACTTTTTTCGTCTCATGGTGGCCCACTCTCCCCTATTCTAGATATTATAAACATATCATAATTTTTCGACAAAGTTCTAGTTTGTCTAAAAGTTATGATATGTTTATATGTTTGTTTTATATTATTATTATGTTATGATATGTTAAACTAAATCCTAGTTTGTTTAAAAGTTATATTATGGTATGTTTACTATGAAGTTGCATTATATTGACAACGCCATTATAGATTATTATACACATTATAATTATTATTAAAAACAAATTTGAATTGTTTATATTGAAAAAATTCGCTTGCACAATTTATATATTATTTTTAAATAATTATTTTTATTACTTGTTGTTACATTTTATTGTTCCTACTACCTAAACAGAACCGAGGTAGCACGTAGCAGTATGAAGGTTCTCCAATTATTTTTACTCCATTATTTTATTTAAAATAATAATAGAAAATTAAATGTTTACACGCAATAAGTAGTGTATTAAACCAAAATGCTCATCCATCCACGACAAATGGATATTTTTATTATTAATTTATTCAAATAATAAAGAACAAATTAAAATACAAAAGGAAATCAAAAATTGTATGTCAATTTTTAATATTTTTGGTAATTAATTAATTTATTATGGAAATTAATTTTTTATTTAATAATGATACAGTAGTGGGCCTAACAACTCAAAAGTTAAGGAAATCAGCAGTTATCTTATTTCTTCTTGTTCTTGTATCGTTTCTTTCCTTGTTGCTTGTTGGGCAGAACCAATGGTGCAAACATCCCTGGCATTCTTTTATACGCAAGATGTTGTGGTAAGATATAATGTACATCAATCGAACACCAAGGCAAATTTTTCACCGGTACAACTTGACAATTATTTTCTTTACTGTATTCGAAATGTAAGTCATAGCAGGTGTTGCCTTTCCCTCTACCATTAATTTCAAACTCTACCTTTTCGGCTTTCATAATATTTACAAAATATCCCTGCTTCCCCGTATGACGCAACAAATAATTTTCAGCTTCTAAGTTGAGAAATTTAGAAAATATCTTGTATAGCACTCCAATTCTTAAAACTGGTTTAAACTTGTAATGAGATATCGCATCGTGATTAATAGTTTGTATATGAACATTATCTATGCTGATAACTTCTTTATCGTAACTGGTAAGACGAACTCTTTTCAGTTCGGATTGGGGTCTGAAAAATAAAGCCGTCCACTGCTTAATCAGATCACTTTTTGTCGAAATACTTGCTCCCAATTCAATTTGATGTTCAATTTTGGGCAGAACAACCAATGGTTTTAAATTACTTCCAGGTTCACCGGGACCCACATCCGTAGCATGCTTTTGATTTACCAAATTTTGATTATAAGGCTCACAAGCATCAATTTTACATCGAACCAAAAATTTAATTGCGGCTCCGGAAATGGGCGTCTTCAAAAGGTGGTTTTTTTCTTGATTTAACGAAATACTCCATATTTTATAGTTAACATTATGAATTAACTTTTTGTTAATGATCGATTTTTCTGATTCGTCTTGAAGAGTATCTAAAATTTCATTTTCGATCTTATGCAGACTTTGAGTCTCTATCTTAACTCCACTTACATTTTCGGGATACTGCCTAGGCTCTTCTTCCGTGGGAAAACAAACGGAAGGAAATCGACAGTAGGTAGTTCTTATTAAATCTTTGAACGATTTTATAACGAGATCATGTCGAGTTGGATTTTTCTTCGGTAAAGGTTTATCGATGTATACAACTTTCTTCTTTTTTGTACCGACGATGTGATTTTTGACAACCACCGGTACATCCCAGTTGCTATTGTAGTCAGTTTCGTCCATTAACTTGGCCAATGTGCTCGCCGTAACAACCACATCAAAATCGTGATCTTTGATGAAAGTCACGATATTCTCATCTTGGCTCACTGGAAGTTTGGAATTCAAAGTGAACGACTTGCTGAGATTTGGAAGACCGTCTGTATATAAATTACGTTTCAAAAAAATAATAGGAGATACGTACTCGGCGATTTGTCCAAAATGGGAAACATGCTGAAGGAAATTCACCGAAACCTGCGGTTCATGTTCTTCATAAGATAAGGAAATCGTATCTTGCAGATTTTTATAATATCTTGGATAAATTCCACGCATGTCCAGTTTATTTTTCCAAGCCTGTTCTGCATGTTTAATTAAAACAGGTTTAACATTATTTAAGAAAGCTTTTGATAAACCTTCCCATTTATTTTTAGCGTAATTTAAGAATTTAATATTTTCTTCATGAATTTTGTTCGCAAGTGATTTGTAAATTTCATAATCCTGCTTATCAGATTCTTTTAAATCATTTTCTGTACCACCCATTTTAAAGTGTTTCAAAATATTTAAAGAAAGAGCTTGTTGCATTTTTGTCAGAGTTGATTTTTCATCCATCGGAAAATAAACCTTGCCAGGAATATAAATTCTATTACGATCGGATATGCCTTCATAATCATCGCTTTCAGATTCTTCCTCGCTTGTTATTATATTTGAAATACATTCACTTAAATTTCCTTCTAACATAAATTTTGACGAATGCTCGATGTAATCTCTGTATTGGATCTCATTCGGAGGTTTCCAAATTATTTTATTACATCCATTCGTAGTCATTTTTCTGGTCTTACTGATTGCGCCCAAGTATGCAAAGATATTTTATTTTTCATTTGTCTGCAGTATTTAAGCACAAGAAATTCTGTACGGAGCTGCCAATCGGTTATATAAAATTTTAAATATTGCCAACCTAAAAATAAAAGTTATCCATATCGGGATCCAAAGTAATTATTTTCCACAATTTTCCACAAAATTTCTAAACAATAAACGCTCCTCCAGCGTGTCATTTTTTTTAGGACACGCAACGCACTCTCATTGCCGTTGGTCGTACCAACTTAAAATCACCTCCCCAAAATCGTTGTAGTGTAGTTTCTTGTTCTTATTGTAAATATTCTATTATTACTTTATTATTACTTAAATTTGACAATAAACATTAACAATTTATAGGTTTTACTCTTCCTTAGATCATAGGTATACCTATTATGATAATAAAGTGGAATATTCACAATCGTACCAAAAGTTGAACTTTAGTGCCAAATTAAAAAAAAAATATATTAAGGTACTATATAATAATAACTACTAAAATTAGTTTTAACTATTCAAATAAGATATGCTGTGATAATTCGGTTTATTTGCCTATCTGCGTCAATATTATTTATTGTGTACACATTTTTGAAAGCCTTACCCCATGGCTTTACCCCAGTGACGGTGATATGAGTAAGCGAATGTAAGCTATGCTTAGGGGCCCGGGATCATTAAGGGGATCTACCGTCAACCACCCAAAAGAAATAGACAATACCCAATAGCAAAAATCTAAAAATTTCAATCAAAAATCGCTCCGAAACCAAATCATCGGAAATTAAAGACAACTTTTGGTTTAGAATTATTTAATTATTTTTCCTGGCTTTACTAGGTTGTAATCAATAGTTTTATGCAGTTGCAGAATATTTGAACAAACTTTATGTTTTATCCAAAAATTAAATCAAAAATCCCTCCGAAAACAAATCATCGGAAATTAAAGACAACTTTTGGTTTAGAATTTTTTCATTATTTTTGCTGGCTTTACTAGGTTGTAATCAATAGTTTTATGCAGTTGCAGAATATTTGAACAAACTTTATTTTTTATCCAAAAATTTAAATCAAAAATCGCTCCCAAAACAAATCATCGGAAATTAAAGACAACTTTTGGTTTAGAATTTTTTAATTATTTTTCCTGGCTTTACTAAGTTGTAATCAATAGTTTTATGCAGTTGCAGAATATTTGAACAACCTTTATTTTTTATCCAAAAATTTAAATCAAAAATCGCCCCGAAACCAAATCATCGGAAATTAAAGACAACTTTTGGTTTAGAATTTTTTCATTATTTTTGCTGGCTTTACTAGATTGTAATCAATATTTTTATGCAGTTGCAGAATATTTGAACAAACTTTATTTTTTATCCAAAAATTGAAATCAAAAATCGCTCCGAAACCAAATCATCGGAAATTAAAGACAACTGTTGGTTTAGAATTTTTTCATTATTTTTGCTGGCTTTACTAGATTGTAATCAATATTTTTATGCAGTTGCAGAATATTTGAACAAACTTTATTTTTTATCCAAAAATTTAAATCAAAAATCGCTCAGAAACCAAATCATCGGAAATTAAAGACAACTTTTGGTTTAGAATTTTTTAATTATTTTTCCTGGCTTTACTAAGTTGTAATCAATAGTTTTATGCAGTTGCAGAATATTTGAACAACCTTTATTTTTTATCCAAAAATTTAAATCAAAAATCGCCCCGAAACCAAATCATCGGAAATTAAAGACAACTTTTGGTTTAGAATTTTTTCATTATTTTTGCTGGCTTTACTAGATTGTAATCAATATTTTTATGCAGTTGCAGAATATTTGAACAAACTTTATTTTTTATCCAAAAATTGAAATCAAAAATCGCTCCGAAACCAAATCATCGGAAATTAAAGACAACTGTTGGTTTAGAATTTTTTCATTATTTTTGCTGGCTTTACTAGATTGTAATCAATATTTTTATGCAGTTGCAGAATATTTGAACAAACTTTATTTTTTATCCAAAAATTTAAATCAAAAATCGCTCAGAAACCAAATCATCGGAAATTAAAGACAACTTTTGGTTTAGAATTTTTTAATTATTTTTCCTGGCTTTACTAAGTTGTAATCAATAGTTTTATGCAGTTGCAGAATATTTGAACAACCTTTATTTTTTATCCAAAAATTTAAATCAAAAATCGCCCCGAAACCAAATCATCGGAAATTAAAGACAACTTTTGGTTTAGAATTTTTTCATTATTTTTGCTGGCTTTACTAGATTGTAATCAATATTTTTATGCAGTTGCAGAATATTTGAACAAACTTTATTTTTTATCCAAAAATTTAAATAAAAAATCGCTCCGAAACCAAATCATCGGAAATTAAAGACAACTTTTGGTTTAGAATTTTTTCATTATTTTTTCTGGCTTTACTAGATTGTAATCAATATTTTTATGCAGTTGCAGAATATTTGAACAAACTTTATTTTTTATCCAAAAATTTAAATCAAAAATCGCTCCGAAACCAAATCATCGGAAATTAAAGACAACTGTGGGTTTAGAATTTTTTCATTATTTTTGCTGGCTTTACTAGATTGTAATCAATATTTTTATGCAGTTGCAGAATATTTGAACAAACTTTATTTTTTATCCAAAAATTTAAATCAAAAATCGCTCAGAAACCAAATCATCGGAAATTAAAGACAACTTTTGGTTTAGAATTTTTTAATTATTTTTCCTGGCTTTACTAAGTTGTAATCAATAGTTTTATGCAGTTGCAGAATATTTGAACAACCTTTATTTTTTATCCAAAAATTTAAATCAAAAATCGCCCCGAAACCAAATCATCGGAAATTAAAGACAACTTTTGGTTTAGAATTTTTTCATTATTTTTGCTGGCTTTACTAGATTGTAATCAATATTTTTATGCAGTTGCAGAATATTTGAACAAACTTTATTTTTTATCCAAAAATTTAAATAAAAAATCGCTCCGAAACCAAATCATCGGAAATTAAAGACAACTTTTGGTTTAGAATTTTTTCATTATTTTTTCTGGCTTTACTAGATTGTAATCAATATTTTTATGCAGTTGCAGAATATTTGAACAAACTTTATTTTTTATCCAAAAATTTAAATCAAAAATCGCTCCGAAACCAAATCATCGGAAATTAAAGACAACTGTGGGTTTAGAATTTTTTCATTATTTTTGCTGGCTTTACTAGATTGTAATCAATATTTTTATGCAGTTGCAGAATATTTGAACAAACTTTATTTTTTATCCAAAAATTTAAATCAAAAATCGCTCAGAAACCAAATCATCGGAAATTAAAGACAACTTTTGGTTTAGAATTTTTTCATTAATTTTCCTGGCTTTACTAGGTTGTAATCAATATTTTTATTCAGTTGCAGAATATTTGAACAAACTTTATGTTGTATCCAAAAATTAAATCAAAAATCCTTCCGAAAACAAATCATCGGAAATTAAAGACAACTTTTGGTTTAAAATTTTTTCATTATTTTTGCTGGCTTTACTAGGTTGTAATCAATAGTTTTATGCAGTTGCAGAATATTTGAACAAACTTTATTTTTTATCCAAAAAGTTAAATCAAAAATCGCTCAGAAACCAAATCATCGGAAATTAAAGACAACTTTTGGTTTAGAATTTTTTAATTATTTTTCCTGGCTTTACTAAGTTGTAATCAATAGTTTTATGCAGTTGCAGAATATTTGAACAACCTTTATTTTTTATCCAAAAATTTAAATCAAAAATCGCTCCGAAACCAAATCATCGGAAATTAAAGACAACTTTTGGTTTAGAATTTTTTCATTATTTTTCCTTTCTTTACTAGGTTGTAATCAATAGTTTTATGCAGTTGCAGAATATTAGAACAAACTTTATTTTTTATCAAAAAAAAATCAAAAATCGCTCCGAAATCAAATCATCGGAAATTAAAGACAACTTTTGGTTTAGAATTTTTTCATTATTTTTCCTGGCTTTACTAGGTTGTAATCAATAGTTTTATGCAGTTGCAGAATATTTGAACAAACTTTATTTTTTATCCAAAAATGTAAATCAAAAATCGCTCCGAAACCAAATCATCGGAAATTAAAGACAACTTTTGGTTTAGAATTTTTTAATTATTTTTCCTGGCTTTACTAAGTTGTAATCAATAGTTTTATGCAGTTGCAGAATATTTGAACAAACTTTATTTTTTATCCAAAAATGTAAATCAAAAATCGCTCCAAAACCAAATCATCGGAAATTAAAGACAACTTTTGGTTTAGAATTTTTTCATTATTTTTCCTGGCTTTACTAGGTTGTAATCAATAGTTTTATGCAGTTGCAGAATATTTGAACAAACTTTATTTTTTATCCAAAAATGTAAATCAAAAATCGCTCCGAAACCAAATCATCGGAAATTAAAGACAACTTTTGGTTTAGAATTTTTTAATTATTTTTCCTGGCTTTACTAAGTTGTAATCAATAGTTTTATGCAGTTGCAGAATATTTGAACAAACTTTATTTTTTATCCAAAAATTTAAATCAAAAATCGCCCGAAACCAAATCATTATTTATTTAAAAATTATTTTACATTTCAGAAAATTTGGTATAGACATAATATCAGCTGCATAATATATATAATTAATTAGAAATAATCTGTCGAATTAGTTTTAAAACAAGGTTTTATTAAGCTTTATTTCTTTTGGTGGAAGAGGAACAATTGGGCTAATTAAATTAGGATTTTAAAATTCAACTATTTATACTCGATAAAATCTGAATAATTCGATAGAAAAAATACAGATTAAAATGAAATAATGAAATTAAAAAATCTGACTTGGACAACTACACATGGCTTTTTCCTTTTCAAATTAGGAATAATTAATTCGCTTACGTTTCTTACATTTCTGTTAATTTTCATTCATTTAACTGTTTGGTCATTTTGTTTTGAACTAATAGACTCAAAAATAATTGAATATCTGTCACCCTCATACGTATACACGGTAGGAACCTAGAAATTTATACTCCAGCTAATATTTGGCTTAAACCCAACTTGAATTTAAAAAATTCTTACAAAAGAGTGCCTTAAAATTTTCTTCATTAGAATTTTACAACCACAAATGTTCTTGTATCATAAAATCCAGTTTTAATATCAGGTGGTGATAAGAAAACCGCCTATTCTGTTTGTATGTAAGTGAATCATACTGGATTCTCATATCTAGTTGCTGGAGGGATTTGTCTGGTTAATTTCCATAACGAACGGCTACAAAATTTGTTATTTCCCTGCCAATTCAAATCATCACATTTACGGCAGGCTGGTTCACCGAACTACCGAAATTTAATAACTCACCAAGCCTCTAGCGTAGATGATTTTGAAAATTGTATAGCTAACTAATTAAGTTAAAATAAAAAAATTTAACATGGGTTTTTAAAATTGGCTGAAAAATACGCTCGAGAATTTGAAGTTACTGAAATTCTAATCAAATCGGTAGGATGAATTTGAGAAACCTACTTTTGACTCATTGCTAGTATGTAAAACTTATGGCCATATCAGATTTTTCAATTAACTTTCACTTTAAACTTTCTTCCGGCTGCTACTTGTTGATTTTGTATTTTCTATCACCGGTGGATCCCGGGAGGGTCATTCCATGTGAAATCAACACGCTAATTTTAATGACCATCTCAGATCTTGATAAAATTTGGTATTTGCAGGGTGACCGGCCGCCGATGTGAATATAGTTAAATAAACCGACTTTTAAAATTGATCGTAGATACATTTTCTACTGCCCATTCGTAAAGTTGGATGGGGGTCAGTATTTGGTTGTCATATGGTCGTTGTATGCTTGCTCTAGCGGCTAGTCTCTTGACTGAGCCGCCAACCCCATCACATGGACCTTTAGCTTAATTAGGAAAGCTGCTATGATGATTACAAAATAAGCCTGCTGTTATTTTTTTAAATTTTATCAAAACCTGATAGTCATTAAAATTAGTGTTTATTTAACATGAAATGATCAGTGACTAAGTTGAGGGAGGAGTAAGTATTTTCATCTTCATTTTTGGTTGGGGGCTTTGAGAATTAATAAACAAGACAGAAGTTTGTTAAAAATAACATTTTTATTGATTATAAAATAGAAAGTAAATATATTTAGTATATAACATTATGTACAAACAACAGTAAAAGTAAATGCTAACAAATTTTGAAAACATTATTGTATAATAAAACTTGGCACTAATTTAAGATTATTAAAAACCATTGCGCTACAATAATTTATTGTAATAATCATCTCGTAGTAAAAGAAAATTCAAATTAATGAAGAAATCAAATCTTTCAGTCTTGGCTTTTTATTTATATACGTTAAGTACTTGAGTGAACGCAGCTATTAAAATTGATTTAATCGGGCAATTCGATGGATATGATGGGTAGTACGGGTTTGAGCAAATCGGCTTTCTTAATTCTACTTAGGTCCGATTTTTCATTTTGTCTTTGCATTTCAATTCCATTTGAACGATGCTCACTATTGTATGCAATGTTGCCATATTCTTGTAATAAGGGGCAAACACTGAGTATAAAGGTACAAAAATCTTTACGCATTCCAAACCACCCTGTGGGAATACAAAATTTAAGCTCAAGTGGAATCAACTCTCGAGACATCTACTTACATTTATTACCTCCTTTTGCACTAAATGACATAATAATTAATGTTAAAAATGATACAAATAACGGAATTGTAACAAGGGTGAAACTGATGTCGATAGCACGATCTAACTTATTAGCTAATAATACCTAAATCAGAGAGCAGGTTAATCATTTAAGTTGAAATTTTAAATACATTTACCTACCTGAAATATCAAAATTGGTATAACAAGAAATGTATAACCTAAAGCAGACTGGAAACTCGATTTTCGTTGTTGAGCTGTAACTTCGGGCGTTCGAAGTAAAATAGCAGCAAATATAATGGTATACAAAACGCCCACCTAAAGAAAAATATTAATTTCCTTTTATAACAATAATTATTTTATTATAACGAAATAGAAATTTTAATTTATGGGTCTCAAAAAATATGACAATTTTCTTAATAAATTAAAGACTACAAAACTTAACAGGGTCAAGTCCGAACGTGACTCTGCTGATTTCATTCACTATAACTATAAATCCTCAAGTAGACCATGATTACCACTTCAACAAATGGAAATTGCAAAACCAATTTCGAGAAGAACAATTTTGAAAAACTTTATTCAGCATTCAGACCTTCGTTTCGTTGAGCGATTGAAACTCTTATTAGACTGATTCATTGTAATCCTGATGACAATCAGGCAGATAAAGTTTTATATATTATAATTCTTAAGTTTATTTTATACGTAACGACTCGGCTTTGCCATATTTCTGATCTTCTGAAATATACATACCAAAGACAGACACATTACTATCCAGATAGGTACAAAAACGACTTCCCACGACCAGGTAATGAAGTCGTCTAATTTAAGCGCCAAAAATATAAATTGTAAAACATTTACGGCGCAAAATAGTTCCAACTAAAAAATATAGAATTGAATAGTAGTTAAGAAAGTAAAGTGTAACTTACTTCAAATGATCTATCGTGTTTAACGGCCCATATACACACAGCTATACTAACGATGGATATAAATATTAATGGAATAAATACGAGAATCCATAAATGTCTCCCCGATTCCAATTTATCACAAACAAGTAATTCGAACATCAATAATATTAAATGCAATGCCAATGAAATAAGCATAGACTTGTAATGAATATAAGCCTCTCCTTCTAGTCTAAAATGCGGATACCTCCACCAAACGTAACTGCCTATAGTGGCACCCGAGATAACCAAAAACTTCCATAACCAAATTGGAGCAAAAACGCACCAATACGACCAGTTTATATAATTATCGTATCGAAGAGCAAAGAGTACGACGAATATCAACAAACAGGTGTGAACGATAAATTTACTGTAAACAAACACAAATTATAACCTAACAAATAATTATACAAAATTAACAATAAAAATCACCTCGGATTAAAATCTTGAAATAATTGCTGTAAATTCATAGTAATTTCTTTAAATTACACATTTGGAATAAAATAATCTTCGTAGTGACTTAAATTGGAAAAATAAATAACCAATCCATTAAAAATTAATAAATGAATGTGCAAAACCACCTTGGTCTTGGTTGTGTGAAAAATCGGGTAATCTGTTTTTCCAACTTTTTGTACTTAATTTCGGATACACAACATGGTATTATTTTGGTAATCTTCAAATTTGATTATTTAAAAAAAATGTGTTTTTACAAAAACAAAGCTGACTTAGCACAGTGGCGTAGTAAGTCGATTGACGTCGATGCTATTGTTGTATTCTTGATTGTTGACAAAATAATTTACGTTTTTCTTGGATCACTCTAATTTGTGCAATTATTGTATATTATCTTGAAAACGATTGAATCATTAAGAATTCGAAACAATGGAACTTTCTCATTTTGTTCCAGACTTCTCAAATGAGAAAAAGGAAAAGAATTTTTGAATTTAACTTAGAAATTCTAGCAGGCCCGTAGCCAGGGGGGGGGGCACTTGGGGGCACCTGCCCCCCCCCCCGAAATGTTGAAATGACAAAGAAAATGGAAGGGGAAAAACCGAAAATTTTACATTTTACAAAAGGTTTTTTACAAGTGCCCCCCGAAATGAAATCCTGGCTACGGGCCTGAATTCTAGTTTACATAAATATAATACAAAAATGAATACCAAAGAAGATCTGAAGTGACACAACACATTAACTTTCCCATTTAAAAATGCAACAGTAAATAGTAACAAATTAAATTGTTTATAACGACGTAATTGTGTATACCAAAATTCAGCTAGTTGGAATTTTCTTCGAGCTACTTAGCTACATGATTTAGCTATATGGCTGGGTTCATCTTAAGGCTGGGAATCAAAATCGAATATAATCAACTAATCGAGTATTCGAATATTCGAATATGAATATTTTCTCAACGGCAGTATTCAAATTATTCGAATATTCGAGTAATTTGAATATTCGAATGATTAGTTGATTATATTCGAGTAATTTGAATATTCTTGTGATTTTTTGAACGAATATTCGAATAAAAAATGTTAAAAATTCCCTGTCTTACTGCATATGGGGGTGGTTTTTGGGGTTCAAACTAAGGCTGGGAATCAAAATCTGATATAATCAACTAATCGAGTACTCGAATATTCGAATATGAATATTTTCTCAACGGCAGTATTCAAATTATTCGAATATTCAAATTATTCGAATATTCAAATTATTCAAATATTCAAAATTATTCGAATATTCAAATTATTCGAATGATTATTCGAATATTCGAGTAATTTGAATATTCTTGTCATTTTTTTAACAAATATTCAAGTACAAAAATGTTAAAAATTCCCAGCCTTACTATATACGGGGGTGGTTTTTGGGGTTCAAACTAAGGCTGGAAATCAAAATCGAATATAATCAACTAATCGAGTACTCGAATATTCGAATATGAATATTTTCTCAACGGCAGTATTCAAATTATTCGAATATTCAAATTATTCGAATATTCAAATTATTCAAATATTCAAAATTATTCGAATATTCAAATTATTCGAATGATTATTCGAATATTCGAGTAATTTGAATATTCTTGTCATTTTTTTAACAAATATTCAAGTACAAAAATGTTAAAAATTCCCAGCCTTACTATATACGGGGGTGGTTTTTGGGGTTCAAACTAAGGCTGGAAATCAAAATCGAATATAATCAACTAATCGAGTACTCGAATATTCGAATATGAATATTTTCTCAACGGCAGTATTCAAATTATTCGAATATTCAAATTATTCGAATATTCAAATTATTCAAATATTCAAAATTATTCGAATATTCAAATTATTCGAATGATTATTCGAATATTCGAGTAACTTGAATATTGTCATTTTTTTAACAAATATTCAAGTACAAAAATGTTAAAAATTCCCAGCCTTACTATATACGGGGGTGGTTTTTGGGGTTCAAACCTTCAAATCCCCCCATAGGAGAACAAGAGATTAAAAAAAAGGGTCTAAAAATGTTTTTTGGAGCAAAAAATCGAATATAATCTACTAATCGAGTATTCGAATATGAATATTTTCTCAACGGTACTATTCAAATATTAAAATTATTCATATGATTATTCGAATATTCGAGTAATTTAAATATTCAAATAATCATTCGAATATTCGAATAATTTGAATATTCTTGTGATTTCTTGAACGAATATTCGAATACAAAAATGTTAAAAATTCTCATACTAAACGTTAGTCGCGAAAATGACATAAAATCTAACCGGTTACTTTTGGTTAACCAAAATGCCTCGCGAAAATACTCCTATAGGCAGAGTAGGCAGCTACCTAGAGCGGTAAATTTTTAGGGGCGGCAAATTTTGAATGTAAAAAAAATAAGAATTATTTTTAAAATATTTTGCAACCATAAATTTTTTAATTAATTGTAAGTTAACTCTCAACTTATCAAGCATAAATATCAACTTATTGAGCCTCTGAAGTATATACAGTGGCTCGCAAAAGTCCTCGGACACTCCTACGAGTATGTTAGCAATGTAAATTGCACATTTTGAAGCCGTTTTTTGACATATAAAAATCGATTTTACAACAAAACTTTTTAAACATTTTTTGTAGAAAATTTCATTATCTTCAATTTTATACCTATACATTTTTTCATTTTCTCGCCCCGTTTTTGACTGAGAGCGACTTAAACAAAACTCGGGAAAATCCAAATAAATTGTCATCTGTATCTCGGAAACGGTGCAACAAAATAGAAAAATGAAGAGAAATTTTTTTTTTGTAAATTTCGTGCCCTACATTTTTATTCATGTTAGCATAAGCAAGGATTACTAAGCCATACAACCTGAGTCCGGACCTGTACGTTAGAATAAGCGAGGACTACTAAGCCATACCACCTGAATACGGACCTGTAATGAATACGGTCCTGACTAATAATTTTAAATTAAGTGTTGATTAAGTAATACCAACCTAAGTTGGTATTATGAGGGCGGTAATCAACTGAGGTATACTATACCGGAGAATAATTATGTAATAACAAGTAAGATAGAAATAAAGTAATAACGGTAATAAATCGTAAGTACGAAAAAGTAAGTAAAAAGGCTTGTTTTATTTTATTTTACTGTAATTTTTGGCTAACGCTAACATCAGAAGTGGAGATTCGAGCATACGTTTAACCACAAACGGTGATTTAGGAGATCAGATTGGATTAAATCAGATCGAAATATTCGTGTTTTGTTTTGTGTTTTATTTTATTTTGTGTGTGTTTATTTTGTTTTGTTGTTTTATTTTTTTTTTTTCCCCCGTTCAATATGGGTCAAAATACAGGGGATGTTCCAAATAATACAATCCAAAATCCTGGTGGAAATCAGATGGATTTTGAACAAAATATGCAAATATTTTTTAAAGAAATAGCTAATTTTCGACAAAAGTCAACAAGTGAAAATAACCAATTCCCTGTTACCTTACCGGATCATGATCCAGATAGTAGCGAATTTTCAACGGACGAATGGATCGACCACATAAACAGTTTGAAGGAGCTGTCTCAAGTACCCGATCATATAATGATCTTGAAAGCGGGAAACGCTCTACGAGGAAACGGTAAGAAATTTTTTGATGGTTGGAAACCTTTCAACAGGAGTTGGGATAATTTCGCGTATGATCTGCGTATAAATTTTCCAAATCAAGAAACGTGGCACACGAAGTTAGTTAAAGCCGCGACTATGGAAAGTGCTGATTTCGATAGTTTATGCGAATATGCGATAAAAAAAAATTCGTAGCATTTATCAGTACGAGCCACAATTGATCTGGGAGAAAGTTTTATGTCCTGTGATTGGTGGGATAACAAATGATACAATTCGACAGAGAATGCGAACAAATCGACCAAAAGACCAACAAGAACTAATGCTTTTGCTACGCCAATGCGATAATGAAAACCAAGATGATCAGAGGAGAAGAACAAAACGACCTAGGATGAACACGATAAACACCACGCGACCTGATTGGGATAATGAATCTCAAAGATTAAAACGATGTTTCAAATGTGGTAAACCAGGACATCTCAAAGACGCATGTAGAAGTTTACCAAACTCAAGGTACTCACAAAGAAGTCCAATACAAGACAGATGTTATAAGTGTGGAGAAAAAGGTCATGAAAGAAAAAATTGTAAAAATGCCCCAGATTTGATTAGCCCGCAAACTCATGCAAAAAAAATTAATAACCAAAACATCGTTCCTCAATGTAATTTTTGTCAACGATTGGGGCATGCTGAATCTGATTGTTTTAAAAAGAATGGACATCCCAAGATATTTTGTTTAAATAATAGATGCGAGATCACGCCAACCGCTACGGTATCAACTAACAACACGAAGCAAGAATTTAGCTATTTGATAGATTCCGGAGCAGATCAGTCTATAATCCATCATTGCGTAGTAAAAAAAATTAATGGTAAAATGATCATATGTTCTCAAATCCTGTCTGGATTTGGAATAGATGTAGAGACCTTGGGAATTTGCCGACTATACATTGCGCTTCAAGAAGTCACTCTTGAAATTGATTTTCTAGTTGTACCGGATAATACCATTCCTGGTGTAGACGCATTGATTGGGTGGGAGACGATTCAACGTCCGGGATTACAAGTGGTCGTGAGAAAGTATGGTTTGGATTTAAAACTTTCACCAATAGTAAAACCTCAAATTCGAAGTGTACTAAATAATAACGAATTGTCAGGACTGGACGAGAAATGGAAAAAACAAATTCAGAAACTTTTGGACTCTACTCGCAACCAAATACCGCAAGCAGTAACCACCGGAAAATTAAGAATAACTTTAACCGATGATAAGCCAGTAGCATTTCAACCTAGGAGACTAGCATACAGCGAACGAACACAGCTGAAGACAATAATTCAAGACTTATTAGACCAAAATATAATTAGAGAAAGTTCCTCACCTTATGCTAGCCCCATCGTGCTAGTTAAAAAAAAAAATGGATCGTTACGGCTATGTGTTGACTATAGGGAAGTAAATAAAAAAACTGTTCGAGATCGTTACCCGTTGCCAAATTTAAGAGATCAACTCGATGCATTAGGAAAGGCAGTCTACTTTACCACTCTTGACATGAAGGATGGGTTTCATCAAATAGAGATTGAAGAAGACAGCAAGAAATACACCGCTTTCGTTACACCTGACGGTCACTATGAATACAACCGAATGCCGTTTGGATTTGCAAATGCACCATCTTGCTACCAACGAGCTATAAATAAGGCTCTGGGAAATTTAAAGGACACAGTGGCACAGGTTTATTTAGATGATGTTATGATAGCTTCCGAGACAATCGAACAAGGATTCGAAAATTTAAAAAACACGTTGGAAGCGCTATCTAAAAGCGGATTTTTACTTAACCTAGAAAAATGTACATTTTTTAAAAAGGAAACTGAATATCTTGGTGCCATAGTAGGGCAGGGCATTATAAAACCGAGTTTAAGGAAGATCGATGCGTTAGCTGGTACTAAACCACCAAATGACGTTAAGGGGATTAGACAATTCATGGGTCTAGCTGGATATTTTAGACGCTTTATTAAAGATTTTTCATTAATTACTGCCCCTATCACTCAATTGCTAAAAAAGAATGAGGAATTCAAATGGACAGTCAAGCATGAAGAGATCCGGCAGATAATTATCAACATTTTGGTAAACCAACCAACGTTAAGAATATTTAATCCAGAGCTACCAACTGAATTGCATACTGATGCAAGTTCTGTTGGAATCGGTGCGATTTTGATGCAAAAGGAAGAAAATGTAATAAGACCAGTTGCATACTTCAGTCGAAAAACGACTGAAAGTGAATCTAAATATCACTCGTATGATTTAGAAACACTAGCGATTGTTGAAGGGACGGAACACTTTCGAGTCTATTTATACGGATTGCATTTTACTATCTATACAGATTGTAATTCCGTAAGAGCAACTGCATTAAAGAAAGATTTACATCCGCGAGTGGCTAGATGGTGGATGAAGCTTCAAGATTTCGATTTTGAAATAGAATACAGACCTGGGTGCAAAATGGGACATGTGGACTATCTAAGCAGGAATCCACTAATTCGGAGGATACAAAGAACTACGAAAGCTGATACGATAATAGAGCATCAAGCAAATGATCCATTTTGCCAAGAGTTAATTACAAGTCCTAATGACAAATTTGTAATAAAAAATGAAATTGTTTATCATCAAGAAATCAAAGGAAAGGAAGTCATGTTAAAATGTTATGTACCGATATCAGCTCGATTAAAAGCAATGAAAATATATCATGATGAAGCTACGCACATAGGATGGGACAAGGCCATCATACGAATGAAAGAAGAGATATATTGGCCCAAAATGGGACAAACATTTAAAAAGTACATCAGAAACTGTAGGTCGTGTACCCTTGGAAAATCTCATACAGGATCAAAAAGTGGGAAATATCAAGAAGGTGAAAAAGCAACCGAACCAATGCAGGTATGGCATATTGATCATGCAGGACCATTGGTAAAATCTAATAACTGTACTGAAATTTTGGTTGTCATCGATGCGTTTGCAAAATTCTGTATGCTTACTCCGATTGAAAACAAAACTGCGGAGCAATCAGTAATAGCGCTGAAGTCATTATTCAGAAAGATTGGGAAACCGAAAAGGATTATAGCGGATAGGGCACGTGCATTTACGTCAATTACATTTCAGAACTATTTAAAAACAGAAGACATCGAATTACACTTCATAGCAACAGGAGTACCACGAGGAAATGGTCAGGTAGAAAGAGTAATGCGAACATTGTTCAATCTAATGCGGAGCTCTTTAAATAATGAAGATGAACACAAATGGATTACGATATTACCACGAATTGAAGCAGTATTAAATGAAATGGTATGCTCGGCAACAGGATTCTCGCCAAATGCACTCATGTTCGGAACCAGAAAACGATTACCGGCGGAGGAGCTATTTTTGAAAGGAATTAAGGAACAGAATTTGGAAAGTATGGATACAATGAGATTAAAGGCAAACCAAAAATTAGTACAAGGAAGACACATACAACAAGAAGAATTTGATACAAAAAGACTTAATGCGATTCTTTTTAAAATTGGTGATAAAGTAGTAGTTCAGGACACGCAAAAAGCGGGATCGGGAAAACTAGGCAACAAATTTTTGGGACCCTATGAAATTATAAAGATTTTGCCTAATGAACGGTACGTACTGAAACGATGTAATAAAAACACAAAAGTGACGAAAGTTGCGGCACATGAACAATTAAGAACTTGGCCATCGGATCAGGCATTGGTATTATGAGTTGAAAAAACAAAAAGGTTGTAAATTTTATTTTTCTTCTTAATTTTAAAAGATAATAAAAAATTATTATTGAATTATTATGGCGGAATTATTATGGCGGTTAGGCCGGAATTATTATGGCGGTTAGGCCGGAATTATTATGGCGGTTAGGCCGGAATTATTATGGCGGTTAGGCCGGAATTATTATGGCGGTTAGGCCGGAATTATTATGGCGGTTAGGCCGGAATTATTATGGCGGTTAGGCCGGAATTATTATGGCGGTTAGGCCGGAATTATTATGGCGGTTAGGCCGGAATTATTATGGCGGTTAGGCCGAAATTTTTATGGCGGTTAGGCCGGATTACTTATTATTATATCGGCAAAGCCGAACTACTTATTATTACGACTTTACGACTAATTTATTATTTATTGTGCAACATTAACTTTAATTATTTTTCAGGATTATTAGGATTATTATTACGACTGTACGACTGATTATTTATTGTATAACATTAACTTTGATTATTTTTCAGGATTATTAGGATTATTATGGTGAATTATTAGGATTATTATTACGACTGCAAGACTGATTATTTCGGCGGCATGACTGATTATTTATTGTGCAATATTAATTTTGATTATTATTTTTCCTTATATCGCCGGTAAAATCGTGACACGGTAATGAGCAATGACTAGGACAACAATGGTGATTCACAAGCACTAATTGACAAGAAATTGATAAATTGGCCTTACAAAATTTGGGATGAGAGCAAGATTATGTCACGAGGACGCGACAATTGCAGGAAGGCCGTGTTAGCATAAGCAAGGATTACTAAGCCATACAACCTGAGTCCGGACCTGTACGTTAGAATAAGCGAGGACTACTAAGCCATACCACCTGAATACGGACCTGTAATGAATACGGTCCTGACTAATAATTTTAAATTAAGTGTTGATTAAGTAATACCAACCTAAGTTGGTATTATGAGGGCGGTAATCAACTGAGGTATACTATACCGGAGAATAATTATGTAATAACAAGTAAGATAGAAATAAAGTAATAACGGTAATAAATCGTAAGTACGAAAAAGTAAGTAAAAAGGCTTGTTTTATTTTATTTTACTGTAATTTTTGGCTAACGCTAACATTCATATACAATTTTCTATTTTGTTGCACCGTTTCCGAGATACAGGTGACAATGTTTTTTGTTTTTTCCCGAGTCTTGTTTAAGTCGCTCTCAGTCAAAAATGGGGCGACAAAATGAAAAAATGTATAGGTATAAAATTGAAGATAATGAAATTTTCTACAAAAAATGTTTAAAAAGTTTTGTTGTAAAATCGATTTTTATATGTCAAAAAACGGTTCAAAATGTGCAATTTACATTGCTAACATAGGAGTGTCCGAATACTTTTGCGAGCCACTGTAGTTACATTTGACTACATCCGCCGATTTCTAAGAAAATCATAAGAAATTAATGGATACATTAGGTATTAATTTGAGCTGAATAGTAGACTTTGAGTTGCGATTGCTTATTTTGTTGTTTATTGTTTATTAAAATATCGGTGGTCATATAATCCATTTTAAGGGGGATCCCCCCCACATCCCCTGGGCGACCACGTCAGCTGACCACTACTCACCCCCTAATATTTTTGTGTAATGAAGGGGCGGCAAATATTATGCCTACAGGCGGCAAATTGGTAAATCCGGCCCTGCCAACCAGACTTTTCTCAAATGAGAAAAAGGAAAAAAATTTTTGAATTTAACTTAGAAATTCTAGTTTACATAAATATAATACAAAAATGAATACCAAAGAAGATCTGAAGTGACACAACACATTAACTTTACCATTTAAAAATGTAAAAGTAAATAGTAACAAATTAAATTGGGGGAAACACCTGTAAACGACGTAATTGTGTATACCAAAATTCAGCTAGTTGGAATTTTTTTCGAGAGAATTATATGGCTGGGTTCATCTGGGCTGCCTTTAAAAGACCGTTAAAAGAGAGATCCACCGGTCGAGTTTAGGTTAATGTTAGGAAAAGCTTTTTAGTGTTAGGAATTGATTTTTTTTAATGGGGGGGGGGCGTTAAAAGTGAGATCCACCGGTGGACCTTAGGTTAGTGTTAGGAAACAACATTTTTTTATTGAGGGGACCATGAAAAGCGAGATCCATCGGTTGAGCTTAGGTTAGTGTTAGGAATCGTTTTTATTTTAATGGAGAGACCGTTAAAAGAGAGATCCACCGATCGAGTTTAGGTTAGTGTTAGGAAACCATTCTTTTAATGAGGGGACTCTTAAAAGAGAGATGCACCGGTCGGGCTTAGGTTAGTGTTAGGAATTGATTTTTTTTAATGGGGGAACCGTTAAAAGAGAGATCCACCGGTCGAGTTTAGGTTAATGTTAGGAAAAGCTTTTTAATGAGAGGACCGTTAAGAGTTAAATAAAGTTTTAGATTTGGGCCCCAAACTCTGATCCGGTCCTGTTTATAAAACAAAAAATTTAATTTTTACACACATTCGGCGCACATTCGACTTGAGTAACTGCGCACGCGCGCACGTAGCGACTTTTACTGTTTGCTTACAAAGTTTTCATTTTCAAAATATCACGAGCCGCCACTGATTATCAGGGACTTTATGGCGGTTTTTATAAATTTAAAAGTAATCACACAAACTTTATTTTTATCTTGACTTATCGATAAGGTTTAGGTTTAGGCAGAGTTTAGGTTAAATTTTTTTTTAAATAAAAAATACGTTCATTGTAGTTCATAAACAGGAAAAACTATTAAAAAAAAATATTAATATTCTTTTATCTGTCACTGGTCACTTGACATATGACGCATTCTGTGGTATTTACCTTTTTGGTTATATCGCTTATATCAAAAGTTACTATGATTTATTTTAGAATTTAGTGTCCGTTTAGTATTTAATATAAATAATATAATATTAATTATCACATTATAATGTTTTCCACGGTTGTCTTCCTAACGTTTATTAGTATTTCATTTTTAAACAATCCGTGCAATGGTTTGGAAATAAATACAACAAATTGGACATATAACAAATGGTTCAGCAAAGCAGTTAATAATACAATGGAATATATTTTGGTGTTTAACTCGAGCGAGGTGATTAATTGTTACTTTTACAGTTCTAATTTTCAACTTTTTTTCTTGTATGTAACTTAGGCCATCGATTCCACCTCTCGAGTCTTTATAATGAGTGAAAACGCAACTGTAGAGGCACCGTTGATGGTTGTAGTGAGACAGCAAAAAGAAGTGCTTTCGTGGCAGTTGCCTTTGGTGGTACGCGGTGAGATGGGAAAATTTGAATATAATCGAACTTCTCGACTTTTGTGTCCAAATAACAGTATAAATTTCACTAGTAGCAGTGCGCAACAAGTTGCAAATGGTATCGTCAACTTAGAAGATCCTATAATTTCAATTTCTACGGCTTCGACGAATAATATCGGTTTTAATATTATCGTTGAAAATGATATCGACATTTTTATTGAATTATCGACGTGGTACAACTTCACAATTTCACCTAGTGAACCGAGGTATTTTTATTCTTGTTTTGATTATTGAATGGTTAAAATTACCCTTAATTGTTGCAGTTATTACTTTTATGACTTCACAGAGCAAAATAAGAATAAAGACAAAAATTTTGATACTGTGCTGTTGGAAGTACAATCAAGTGATACTGTTTGCATGACGGTCAGCATTCAAAATGCTTCTGTAATATTTTTCGAATGTTTTAGTGCTAAATAATTTACTAACAAATTTTTTCTTTAGTGCCCTGTGTTTGATTTAAATCAGGATATAACGTTTCAAGGTCTTTGGGAGACTGTAATTACCAAAGGTGGAATTACCATACCTGTAAGTTACTTTGTTTTGTAAAAAAACTTTTTGGGACGTTGGGGCACCAAATACAAGTTAAATATTTTAAATTCTATCAAGGGGAAATATAGGGTGTTTTTTTAGCTGCATGAGAACTTTCAATAGGGATAACAATTGAATCAAGATTGCTATGGAAGCAGTTTTTTGACATTTGTGTTTAGCAAGGTTTGGCATTTGATAATGCATAGATTGACCATTGAATAACGCTACCAAATTATAGAAATATATTTTAAAAATCAAAGCTCTGTTCGCCAAACATATAGAGCCCTTCGCCCATTTTATGTTAGACATTTTCGACCTTCTGAGCAAGCTATTCGTGCGGTGGTAGACAAATTTCGTACCACTTCTTCGTTGCGTGATATAAAAACACCAGCAAGACGAAATTATGTGCGTACCGAAGAAGCTATCAGTTCTGTGAGTGAAAGTGTGCAACAGGACCCAAACATTTCAATTCGCCATCGTGCTCAACAACTTGGGCTTTGTCCGTCCACTACATGGAAAATTTTACGGAAAGATCTTCATTTACTACCTTATAAAATCCAGTTGGTTCAAGAACTGAAGCCTGATGATCATCGATTGCGTCGTGAGTTCGCAGATTGGGCTCACAACCAATTGGAAGTGGATCCATTTTTTTACCGTAAAATTTTGTTCAGTGACGAGGCACATTTCTGGTTAAATGGGTATGTGAACAAACAAAATTGCCGTATATGGAGTGAGACCAATCCGGGACATTATCTTGAGACTCAATTGCATCCATTAAAATTGACTGTTTGGTGTGGAATACACGCCAACGGCATCATTGGTCCATATGTCTTTCGAAATGAGGAAGGAGCTACCGTTACGGTGAATGGTGTGAGATATCGACACATGCTCAATACATTTTTGTTTCCAAAACTTCAAGAGCTAAACATTGGCAACTTATGGTTCCAACAGGATGGTGCTACGTGCCACACAGCCAACGAAACCATCAATTTATTGAAAGGACAATTTGGTGACAACATTATTTCAAAACGTGGTCCTATCAATTGGCCTCCAAGATCGTGTGATTTGACACCTCCAGATTATTTTCTGTGGGGGTATGTTAAATCCATGGTTTATGCTAACAAACCAACAACTCTAGAAGCATTGGAGGCTAATATTCAGCAAGCCATTTATAAAATAAAGCCAGAAATATTGGAAAAAGTGGTCAAAAATTGGAGTGAACGGATGCGCTTCGTAACCATTAGTCGTGGTGGTCACATGCCGGAAGTCATGTTCAAATCATAAATGCCTTTAACTGTACTTTCATAAAAAAATTATAACCAAAACATTCCGTCAGGTTTTTAATGTTTTATTTCATTTTGAAGTTCTCATGCAGCTAAAAAAACACCCTATATAATAACAATAACCAATAGCATTTTAAAAATAATAGTCAAATTTATTTTTCTCCTATTCAATCCTAACCACATCATCAACCTGATTCTCTTTCTAACCACATCGTTTTTAAAATTTTCAGAAATATCGTTTCCCCTATGGATTCTTTGTGGTATTTAGTGCCAAAGCAGATGACACAGATTGTGTAGGTTCAAAGGCGGTAACCACTCAAGACCGTTTCAAAGAAGTACGTTTCATTCTCAAACCTAGCATCTCGTACAACGATTATGCGATAGCAGTTATCGTCACTGTAAGCTGTATAGTATTGGCTTATGTAATTCTGATAATAACCTTCTGGTGGCTTTCAAAAAAATTGTATAAGCTTCCCGGTATAACTTATTTTGATGATTGTGATTCACAGAGCGTACAAGACGTTGTCACACCCACTAATTGCGAAGGTAAATTTTAACAAAAACTAATACTCGCTTTTATAAAAAAACTTTTAGCACGAGATTTTGGGGACAGCACTTCAATTGACGAAACAGAATATGACACTATAGCCGAAGTAGATTACGATAGAACAATTATTTTGGGGAAGCCCATTTTACACTTGTGTGATTTAGCTAGGAAAGATCCAAGAGTATTAAAGAAAAAATCATATTTCTATTTGTGGCACGTCCTAACTGTTGCAATTTTTTATGGCCTGCCTGTAATTGAATTGGTTCTCTATTATCAGGATGTAAACCACCAAAACAAATTATTTAACGGTTTGAAAATTAAACTCACATTTTAGGTTTTAGACCAATCAGGAAACCAAGATTTATGCTATTACAACTTCTTATGTGCTCATCCTTTAGGATTTATTAGCGACTTTAACCATGTCTTCTCAAATATTGGTTACATTATGTTCGGTTTATTGTATGTGTGTTTAGTGAGCAAACGCTCTAAGTTGCATAAGGATAACATTTATGACAAGGTAAGCGATTTGAAAAGTTAACCTGCTAAGTGACCATATTTTTATTGTAGCACTTCGGTATTCCCCAACATTACGGATTATACTATGCCTTGGGAGTAGCTTTAATAATGGAAGGTATTCTCTCAGGATCTTATCATATTTGCCCCAACCATTCCAATTTTCAATTCGGTATAACACCAAAATCGTGTAAATTCATTTTTATATTTTTAAAGTATTTTTTTAGATTCAAGTTTTATGTATGTAATGGCTGTTTTGTGTATGGTAAAGTTATATCAAACACGACATCCTGATATAAATGCAAGTGCGTATGCCACATTTGGTGTGTTAGCAGTTGCAATTTTGCTAGGCATAATTGGAATTTTAGAACCTAGCTTAACTTTTTGGATCATATTTACCATTTTGCATGTAGTTGTGTGTTTCCTGCTAACCGCTCAAGTTTATTATTTTGGCAATTGGAAATTGGGTAAGGCGAATAATATGTTAATCTTTAATTATTGAAAACAAACTGTCTTTGTAGATACTGGCATGTTTAAAAGAGTTTATCGTAGCTTCGTTTACGATTTTCGTGCTTCCTCTTGGGGTGCCTTAAAACCTGTCCATCAAGGTCGCATGGCCCTATTAGTAACCGGCAATCTTTGTAACTGGGCACTTGCTATTTATGGAACGTTACATCATGACAGAGACTTTGCGACACATTTATTAGCTGTTTTTATGTCCAATACAATTCTGTATTTTATTTTTTATATTATAATGAAGGTAAATATAACAAAACATTTGATTATAATTAGAAACACAAAACTGATGGGAGTTTTGTAGTTATAGTCTGTTGTTATAGTCAAAATATAACATTTCTCCACACATTAACTTTAAACTTTTAGTTACTACATAAGGAGAGGATAAATTTACAAGCATTGGTGTATCTGGTGCTCGCTATGTTATGTGCCTGTTCTGCAATATATTTCTTTTATCATAAGTCAATTTCTTGGGCAGTAAGTAGTATTGTAAAATGGCTGGGTCATTTTAATTTGTAACTGATTTTTAGTTAACGCCAGCTCAATCACGCGAGTATAATCAACAGTGCAAACTCTTTTATTTTTACGATAACCACGATATATGGCACTTTCTAAGTGCCATTGGAATGTTTTTCACATTCATGGTGTTACTTACATTAGATGACGACTTATCTCACGTACTGAGATCCAAAATTTGCGTCTTTTAACTACATAATTGTTATTATGCAATATAAAACTTGTGATATAGAAATAAAAAATAAAACTATTAAATTTAATATTTTTCGTTTTTTAAATTTCCCGCTAACATTTAAACAGTTACGAAATTTTATGTT
Source organism: Rhagonycha lutea (assembly GCA_958510855.1). NCBI lineage: Eukaryota > Metazoa > Arthropoda > Insecta > Coleoptera > Cantharidae > Rhagonycha > Rhagonycha lutea. Next base: position 975,687 of record OY294039.1, read on the forward strand.
GGTATCGAAAAGTTATTTGTTAGTAGGAACATAACCTAAGTTTTCGTAGGCGTTCGCATTTTGATTAATAACCGTCGGCTTTTCTATTGCACTTTCATAAATTATTAAAATATGGTAAATATAATTAGAAATCTAAAAACTTTAATTTATTAACCGTACTTGCGTGACTTTTAAGGCTCACACAATTTTGCTCGTACAACCGAGCGGCAATCCAGAAACCAGGACTTATTCTGATTATGAGTCTGTAAATGAATGTATGGAAGGTGTTTGTAAAATTTATGAAGAACATCTAAAAAGACGAAATCCCAATACACCCACCATCACCTACGATATCTCTCAGTTGTTTGATTTCGTAGACCAAGTAAGTTGATCGGTTCGTTTTTCTTCTAGCTTATCTTATCGTCACTATTGCATGTGCATTTTAAAATATAATAAGAAATTAACAGATTTCCTGTGCAGCTTTCAGATTTAAGCTGTTTGGTGTATCAGAAGTCGACGAATACGTACGCTCCGTATAACAAAGATTGGATAAAAGAAAAAATTTATATCTTACTTCGACAAGCTGCAGGTCATGCAGATTAAATTTTCTTTAATGACCACCACCTGGAATATCAGTTTATTTTATAATGTGTAGACTTTTGGAGTTGAGTGTGACGTTTTATTAAATTATCAAATTTAAAGTTAATTTAGTTTTGTTTAAATTTTATGTTGATCGATTTTCTGGAGAAGTATTTTAATAAAACTGTCATTACTCTTAATTTTGGGTATTGCATGTAATTACACATATTTATTTCATGTTTGTGGCTACTGGTGAAGAAGGGGTCCCACAAGTTTTCTTCAAATTTAAGTTTATTTTTTAAAGATTAACCCCTCTTTCATGCAGAATTGACGAATTATTAAAAATAATTGTATTATATGCCTGTGTAACAAATTTAAGTTGTAATTATCCACATGATCGACCAGTCCATTGCGATTGCAGACTGTTTAACATAATAAATTTTTTTATGGATTGTTTTTTGAATTAACACCTTTATTTAATTTAAAATAACCATTCAAAATTAAGTTTAATCTGATCTTACTCATCAGAGTAAGTTGCATTTAGTGAAATCATGTAGACTCGGTCAAACTTTCAAACCACTTCTGGCGCATAACGACCAATCACAAAACTATTCCTTGATTTTCTGAATGAACAAACCTTTTAATATTCTGCATTAAATTTCAAGTATTGTTAAGTGCTGTAAATAAAGTTTCCTTTCGACCATAATTTGAATGTTTTCAAAACATTTTTGAAATCAATGCAATTTTTCTTTCCAACCAATGAACCAACCATATTCCTTTCTGATATGATATTATATCCACCACATTATGATATTTTCAAACAAATCAGAAATGAAAATATTTGTTGGTTTCAAAATTTCATATTTCAAGGTAATATTAAAAGAACATTATTCTGCATGTTATAGATAGTTTTTTTTTAAATTAGATGTTATAATTATTTGTAAGACTTATTGTTCGATGAAATTTTATTAATAATATTGAGTAATAACAATTTTAGTTGATGCCAAATAGATAGTACATACAGTGTAACCTTCATAGCTTGAACTTGAACTCATATTTAATTTTGTCCTTTTAACGATGTTTTCAGAATAAAACAAAAATTCGGACTAATATTTAAATTTAAAACAATAAAATAATATTTATGTTTTAATAGTTCAGATTCTGAAGTCTGTACTGGGTATCTAAATTTCTAGACAAATATCTACTATTCTTTTTTAAGGGGGGAAAACACTGTAACAGCTCGAAAAAAAGAGGTATTTTAAGAAATTTTTTACAGAAAAAGTACAAAGCCAATCTTTTTCAAATTTTCCACATATTTTATTGATTATATTATATACATTTAAAAAATTTTTTTGACTTGGTTGTAGTCCATATACAGGATTTAAAAGCAAATATCTCAAAACTACAAATTTGTATCTCGTTGACAGCAAAACAAGAAAACTATCCATCCGATTAATATGATTCAAAAAATATTTTGTTCACAATATTCGTCTTTATCGTCCGACGAGAGATTTTTTTAATTGGTCGTTCCGTTTAGCTTCTATGTTATAATAAGGACACACAAGGAATGCTCGATTTTAAAATTTTTTTTTCCAAGATCTGAAATTTTGCTATTTTTCTAGATATCAAAATTTCCCCCCGTCGAACTATAGTCATGGGTATGTACTTTGTAAATATTTTTGAAATTTTGATTTCAAACTAACCATTTGGCCGAATTGCTGACAACCAGTCACTCACTTTTTTTTTTAAGAGCAAACTTTCGCGTCCTGTACACCCTGTATATGGACTACAAACAAGCCAAACATTTTTTTAAATGTATATAATATAATCAATAAAATATATGGAAAATTTGAAAACGATTGGCTTTGTACTTTTTCTGTAAAAAATTTCTTAAAATACCTCTCTTTTTCAACCTGTTACAGTGTTTTCCCCCCTTAAGCAGAAGGTAAATAAAAAGCATTCAGTAGAGACGTAGAGGAATTAAAAGTATTTTCTGGTAGAAAAACAATTTTTTAATTAAAAATTTTCATAAAATTTATATTTACTTATTCAAAGTTGAACAATAATTTATTATTATTTTGGTTTACACAGCTGTTTTTAATTGGTCATATTTCATAATATAAAGGTACAAAAATAGAAAAATATTCATTAAATATTATGGAAATAAATGTAAACAAAATTTAAGTTTATAAAATTTATAAGTACCTTATATTATAGATTTATGAAAAGATAGTTTACGTTCTTTTTATTCTTGACTTCTTTCAACTTTCTTGACGTTGTTTTATTAGTGACCTCCTCTTGCTATAACATCTTATGATTTATCTTTAAACAATAAAAAATCCGCAACCTTTTTATTTGTGATAATAAAATATTATCGTCGATTATGTAAAATTTCATTAATTTCGGAGAAGGTTTTTTTTTTTGTTTCGGGCAAATAGAAGTAAATAAAAAGTGCAGCAGCTACACAACATAGTGTAAAGATCCAAAATCCTCCTGACATTCCAACTAATTGCGTTATATCTTGGAAGTATCTGGTAGTTATAAATGCAACAACATAACAAAACGAGGTGGTAGCCGTAGACCCAGCTAATTTAACGTGAGGTGGAAATAATTCTGCCATAACTGTCCATGGAAGTGGTCCCAAACCGATTCGAAAGGCTATAATGTATATAATGAGACAAGCAACTGGAAGGAAGAAAATTGCACTGACATCACTACCATGCTCTTCCAAATAAAAATAGTACCCTAACGGAGCTTGAGATAAAATTAAAAATATAGTGGAAATTAAAAGGGTGATACGCCTACCAGCTGTATCGGCTAAAAGAGGTGTACATATACTAGCTAAAAGTTGAGCACCACCAATTATCATGCACGATAGTGCAGGTGACAACGTGCTTCCGGTTGCTTTAAATATTGTTTGGGTGTAAAATAGAACAACATTGATACCCGATAACTGATGAAACATGACCAAACCGCACGATAAAATTAAGGCTTTGATCGAAGTTCGAGATCGCATGATATCGACAAAAGTTCCTCTTTTCAGTATACTTGCTTCAACCGCATCTTTAATTTTGTCAAGTTCTTTGGAAATGTTTTCTTTACTTTCGACTCGGAATTTGGTTAAAGCTTTTTCTGCTTCTGAATGTCGTTCACTTTGCATTAAATAATATGGAGTTTCCGGTAGAAAAGAAAATAACACTACGAAAAGTACCGAGAACAAAGAACACATTAAATTAAAATGTTTGATTGAGATGTAAGGTCCCACCGAATAAGAAATGAAGAGTCCGATCGTTAAAAAAACGTTCATTATACTGCTGAGTGAACCTCTATTAGAAGGTTCGGATATTTCGCTAATGTAGTTGGGTAAAATGCAAAACACGTTTCCTAGAGCGAACCCGTTTAAAAATCGGGCTCCATAATAGAAGGCAATGTCTTTTGCAAAAGCTAAAATTAGATACGCCACAACGTTAGGTAATCCGGCACAAATTATAAGCGTGGTTTTCTTTCCTATACGATCCGATAAATATCCGGCAACGTAAGGCCCGGTAGCAGCTCCTAATGATAATATGGAACCGATCCACGAAGCTTCTTCCTTTGATATTAACCGTCCAAGAGGATTGTCCTTAGTTTCAACATCTCCGTTTAATTTGGATATGACGGGGGAAGACCAAGTTAAGGATATCCCAACTGCTAGTGATATTAAATTGGCTATTAAAAAAAAGAGGAATTTATTTTTGGAGATTAGAATTGTAAGTTTTACTTACCAATAATCACAGTAAAATAGAGATATGCAGTACTTTTGCTCTTTTTAGAATCCAAATTGCATTGGAGATCCGATTTCAAGCTGACCACATCATGGTTGAGTGGTTTAGAGGTGCTCTTTTTTTTATTTTGTGTTTGTTCCAAATTGCATTTAAAATCGTGCGATCTATAAACTTTTATTTCGTCGGATATGGGGGACCTAAAATGTAAATATTATTATTTAGGTTCATGGTCAAAGGAAGAGACAGTTATCCCCTTATTTTTTTGCAAATAATTTTAAGATTAGAATTAAGGCTGGGAATTTTTAACATTTTTGTATTCGAGTATTCGTTCAAGAAATCACAAGAATATTCAAATTATTCGAATGATTATTTGAATATTCAAATTACTCGAATATTTGAATAATTTGAATAGTGCAGTTGAGAAAATATTCATATTCGAATACTCGATTAGTTGATTATATTCGATTTTTTGCACAAAATAATTTTTAGACCCTTTTTTTAACCTCTTGCTCTCCCATGGGGGGGGGGGGGTTGAACTAAGGCTGGGAATTTTTAACAATTTTGTATTCGAATATTCGTTCAAAAAATCACAAGAATATTCAAATTATTCGAATATTCAAATTATTCGAATACTCAAAATATTCGAATAATTATTCGGATATTTGAATATTCGGATAATTAATTTAAATTGAATAAATTCGATTATTCGAATACAGTACAGCCTCGTTATTCCGGACAGATATAGTTTTGGGTTTGTTCGGATTAGCGAGGTATTTTTTTTTGACTTATTTTATTGAATAGAAACCGTTAATATGCATTATTGAATTATTTTATTTTATATAATATACGAGTAATTTACATTAATAAAACTAAATTAAATAAAATTAACAAATAAAAAAGTAAAAATAAAACTTTTATCAAACAATCATGCTATGATTTTTTTTAAAAACGGTTAATTTTTGATTGAGTTAATTTTTTTTTTACTACGAAATCTCCAGCTATATTTTCATTCTTAATAAGAATAGATCCTGTGATAACAGATTATTTTCCTCAGCCCATTGGATGCATGTTGAAAAAGCTTCTATTGCATCATTATGCTTTATTTTGAGGACATTTTCGACTCTCATATCTCAGGATCGTCCTGATCCTCTTCATAATTAGTGACATTTCCTACTGTACTGAGAATTGCATTTATTAGAAACTGCAACTAAAAATACGTCCGGATTGCAGAGGTAAAATAAAAAATTAAAAATTTAAAAAAAAAACCTTTTATTTAAAATTAAAAAGGTGCACTAAAAAATAAAAAATAATTTTAATAAGAATAAAGAAAACTTCTTGAAAACATCAATATAAAAGCGTGGGGCTATTTATTTAGATGTAAGAAGCAATTGATAGCCCCACGCTTTTATATTGATGTTTTCAAGAAGTTTTCTTTATTCTTATTAAAATTATTTTTTATTTTTTAGTGCACCTTTTTAATTTTAAATAAAAGGTTTTTTTTAAAAATTTTTAATTTTTTATTTAATTTTTTATTTTTAATTTTTTAGTCATGTTTGTCAAATACAGCTCCTGCTTCATCCTATCAGAATTCCAGGTCCATTTCCCCAGCCCCCCCCCCATTTCGAATTTTGGAAATTTTTTTGTGTCATTCGTTTGTGCATCGTTTGTGTAGGTTTGTGCAAACATTTCGCTAACCGTACTTGCACAAACGAAAATAATAAATGCACAAACGATGCACAAACGACTGACACCAAATTTGACCCAAAATTCGCGATGCGGTGGGGGGGGGAGGCTGGCATTTCCCCAGTCCCCCCACTTAAATTGTAAATATTTCGCGAACGGTATTTGCACAAATGAAAATTTTGAAAGCACAAACGATGCACAACCGATTAACATAAAATTTTATGCAAAAATCGAAATAGGGGGGGGGCTGGTTGGCGAACGGAGATTGCACAAACGAAACAAATGTTTGCACAAACCTACACAAACGACGCACAAACGAATGACACAAAAATTTTTCAAAAATTCGAAATGGGGGGGGGGGGGAATGGACCTCAGAATTCCTCTGGTATGTGTTTTTGATGTTTGATGCTCCACCCTGTATACATCATTAAAACAAAAAATTTTACCCTGAATGCGGTCCTTAAAAATGCGAATGCGATTTAGTAATGTAACTTTTCACTCTGTATGGTAAAATTGTACAATGCGCAGCCACGCATGCGCTTTATTATTTTCAGTTTTTTCCCGATTTTTCGCTTATTTCGCGGAATTTTGGGACAAAAAATTAATATGTGAAAATTCGCTCCAAGTGAAAGCTATGTTCCAAATTTAAGCTTTCTAGGACTTCGGGAAGTTGGTTAAAAACGGCCTCGAAAAAGTCCAAGGGACTGACGACGGACAACGGTCACACCAAGTTAAATAAAAGCTTTTAATAATAAAAATATAAAATGTCCGAAGAGCAGGAGTGTCCGGATTAAAGTGTGTCCGCATAAGCGAGGCTGTACTGTATTTAAATTATTCAAACTAGTTTTATTTGATTAATTTATTTTTAATATTAATATTAATGAATAATTGGTTAAGAAAAATGTATTAACGCTAATAAACGTTTTCTATTGGTAACAAATTTTTCTTAAGAGGGGCCTTTAAATTTTGATGCGAAAACATGTTTCAACAGATGGCGCGCCCTGAAATATTAATCTTTTCTAAGAATCTTTTCACCAATACAGAATTTTAATAATTTATAAAAGTCATATGAATAAACGATAACTAATTTAGGCAATGAGGAAGTTTGAGCTTCCAATGTTGAATATTTACAAGTATATTTCAAAAAGATATTCATATTTGAAAATATTGAATATTTTTAAAAATATTTAACTTTGAAAGCTCAAACTTCCTCATTACCTAAATTAGTTATCGTTTATTCATATGACTTTTATAAAATATTAAAATTCTGTATTGGTGAAAAGATTCTTAGAAAAGATTAATATTTTAGGGCGCGCCATCTGTTGAAACATGTTTTCGCATCAAAATTTAAAGGCCCCTCTTAACCAATTGTTTTGAGGTGTTACCTCAAGACCGGTCTGTTGTGCATATAAAATATAAATCCGCTCTCTATATATTTATTTAAAAGGAGGTAACACCTCATAAACAATTGGTTAAGAAAAATTTATTACCGCTAATAAACGTTTTATATTGATAATAAATTTTTCTTAACCAATTGTTTATAGGGGTTTACCTCAAGGCCGGTCTGTTGTGCATATAAATCCGCTCTCTACGTAATATATTAATCTGAATATTCCATTAAGGTCCTAGATCAGTGATTCTCAACCTTTTTTTTGTTGCGGCACACTTTTAACGATTTCAAAATTTGGTGGCACACAAAGAAAAAGAAAAGTTTAAAAATTATTTACTTAAAATACGTAAAATAGTTTATTTAATTTTAAATGTGCGAAATAAAATAATTTTAAATCATATTATTTAATAATATTAACATAATTAAATATCTAAAATTTCGCGGCACACTTTTAGAATTTCCGCGGCACACAAAAGTGCCGCGGCACAGTGGTTGAGAATCACTGTCCTAGATCAATAGGAATAAATAATAAAATTCAACAGATGTCACTAGTTGTTTTATGATATTTCATTGGTACATTTTATTGAGATTTATTGATATTTACTTCTGATTGGTTAAAATTTGAAATTTCATGTATATTGCTTCATTTCTTGTGTCAAGTTCAACTCAAAAACGAATAATCGTAGAAAGCTGAAATTTTCAGAATATACTTAAAATATGATTTTACTTAACGTAAGCTATTTTATATTTATAACTAAAGTGCATTTTATTGAAAACGGCTAGAAAATTTTTTTTATATTAATTTTTTTTAAATAAAATATAGCTTATGTTAAGTAAAATCATAATTTCAGCTTTCTACGATTATTCGTTTTTGAATTGATCTGCCCCCTTAATCTGAATAATCTAGTAATTGAATATTCAGATTAATCGAATATTCAAATTACTTGAATATTCAGATTAATCGAATATTCAAATTACTCGAATATTCGAATATTCATTCGAATAATTTCAATATTCGAGTAATTTGAATATTGGATTAATCTGAATATTCGAATAATTTGAATAGTGCCGTTGAGAAAATATTCATATTCGAATACTCGATTAGTTGATTATATTCGATTTTGATTCCCAGCCTTAGTTTGAACCATAGTTTGAACCCCCAAAACCACCCCCGTTAGAGTAAGGCTGGGAATTTTTAACATTTTTGTATTCGAATCATTCAAATTACTCGAATATTCGAATAGTCATTCGAATAATTTGAATATTCGAATAATTTGAATAGTGCCGTTGAGAAAATATTCATATTCGAATACTCGATTAGTTGATTATATTCGATTTTGATTCCCAGCCTTAATTAGAATAGGCAATTTTTTCTTGTAATATTTCTACTGGCATAGGTTAGGGGGATTTGATCCATTTTAGAAAATATTTTGCCCGTCCCAGGAAACTTAATCAACATTATTCCTACTATTACTATGTGATGTGAATATTTTACTAATTTTTATAATTACTGCACTTTGTAGATACAATAAATTATATTACTGACTGATGCAGTTTATTTATTTTAAAGGAATTGTAATTTAAAGTAATTCTCAGCTCAATGACGATTATATTAATTTTCGTTGTAATTACTGACTCATTGTAATTGATAATTGTGTTTTTCTGGGGTCCATAGTCTATCAATGAGGAAAATTCTCTTTCTACCGATGCTTTTGAATTTGGTAAACATTTTACTGTATAAAATCTAATTAACTGTATAAAAGTTTTATTTATATTTGAGATCTAAATAATAGCGTTTCAAATAAATTTTTGACTTTTTAGCAGGTCAGGTCAAGAATTTCAACATTTCTTTAATTATTAATTTCATGATTGGTACTGGTTATAAAAAATCTGCTGATTTACCATTATAGGTACTACTATTTTTATAATATAATTTTGACAAGTTAAAAACTCAAAATATTTTGGATATTTTAATTCATTATGAAATTATGATACTACGAGTATAATAATAATTATATAGTATGAATGTACCTATCAATTACGTAGATACGTGTTGATTTTTTCTATGTATTCGGTTATGTAAACTTTGCGAAAACGTAAACAAGCCCGTCCCTAATTAGTTCACACGTTATTACGACTCTCTAACTTAATAATTATAATTAAAATATTGTAAAAAAATCTTTCAAATAAAAAATATACCATTGATGAACAATGTTACATAAATACCAACCATAGGCGGGGTTACAGGATTTGGGAATGCTGAGTACTCTTAAAAAAATCAGAATTAACGCCCCCCCCCCACTCGTAAGGGTAGAAATATAAGTTTTGTGTTTGAATATACCTATTCGTTTTTATTGCTGAATAGTACCTCCAAATTAGGAACTAGGAAACCTAGGAACTAAAATGTGAAAAGCCATCTTTATAATTTTAGTACAGTACTACCCCGTTTAACCGACACTTGTTTATCCGTCACTTCTCAGAAATTCACCCTGGTATCCGTAACAGAAGTGGGCGGAGGCTTACATCATCTCATGAGCAGGTACAGCTACTGTTTTGTTGGCATTGGCGCAACTAGGGTCAGAAGTTTGGGGGGCTAAAAAAATATTTTCAAACAATTTTTTTAAGGAGGGGGTAAAAATAACGAAAGATTGGGATATTTTGGGGGGCTAACTTGAATTTGAAAAAAAAAAAATTGAAAAGCCCCCCCCCCCTAGTTGCGCCTATGTTTGTTGATATAATTTCTTATCATGTTGGAATAACACCTATCGAGTTTAGGTACCTTGCATTTTAACAAAGTAATAGTTAGATACTATTTCCCAAAATTAATTTGATAACAATTTAAATTGTACCTATATCCTATCGCCTATCCTATAACATTAAACGAGCAATTCTTGTATAATACTTATATAATATGCAATGGCTTTCTCGAAAACGGGCCTAACGATTTCGATGAAAATCACGGATTAGGGTTTTTTTGGGTCTACAAATCGATCTGACAGGGTCTCATCTTTAGGAAAATTCATTTTCGCGAGAAAAAGCGACTTGAATAGCGGATAAACCATACGATTTAGTAGGCCGCGAAAGGTAACGGCCTACTAAATCGCGCTACTAAATAACTACTCAAAATTTTGTTGTTTATCTTTTTCAATTGTTTTTACGTCATTCTTGTGTTACTACATTATGTAAGTAATGTTTAAAAGTTCTTTTTAATTAATTTATTTACTCATGAATTTGCAATGTTTTGTTTCAATTTTTATATCTTAAATAATATTTTGACAATAATAAATTTACAACGATAGATGCACAAACAATAATTACAAGAACAATGAACGTAATCGGAACGCAAAACAAAATTTAATTCATATTTTTGAATACGTGATTTATTACTGTTCAATTTATATAGATGTTTTATTTGAATTTCGATTTCTTTAAATAATTTATGGACGTTAGTTTGTAATCAATCATGTAAAAATATTATATTGCATTGTTAAACAACACGGACGAAGGAAGTATTATAATTAACGAAGACAATAATGTAAATCGAGATAATATGTGCAATAAAACACTCGTTGACTGTGAATACATTATTATGTTTGATGTTTATTACAATCTCGTATTCCCTCGTTTAACCGACACTTTCGTTCATCCGACAGGAATGGGTCCCGTTTGTGTCGGTTAAATGGGGGGCTACTGTATATATTTTGAGATTTATTTTATTATAGTGCGCATCCTTCTCAAAGTAATATTGAAGAAAAGATTTTTTTATCGGGCGTATACAAAATGAACAGTGAAGAGAAATCCCTTTTTTTTATCTTCAACGAAGAAAACCTGCCACTTTCCTGTGACTTGGCAACAAAACCGTAAAGGAATATGCAAATTAGCCAGACTCTCCTTTTTCTTAGAATTATCAAATGCGATGCTGTTTAAAGACTTTTTTGTACCTACATAGTAATGCAAATTTATTTAGAAAACGTATTATACCAATTCACATTTCCATTAATAAAAAAAGCAAACGGGACATTTTAATCATATGTCCGGATTGTTCGACCTTACTCTTCACGATTCGCTACTCTTCGAACCTGTTTTTTTTTAATGAATTTGCAAATTAAATTGCATTTTTTGCCTAGTTGTACGTGCTAGACTAAAATTTCAAGTCTAAGGCCAATATTTATGAAGCAAGACCTTTATCATGTTTGAATTCTGAAACTAAGGTGATTTTCTTTTTTTTTTGAGAGAAAATGCCCCCATGAGCTGTTTACGCTTTTAACTAATCAAATTTTCTTTAAATAATTTACATAGCTATTTTAAACTTTGAAAATGGAATAGCTCAAAAGTACTACTAGGTGCGATGATTTTATAGCGCTCTGTGAGCGCAAAAGACAACGCGATAACATTTCCCAAAAATTCGATATCTCAAAAATCCCACCCTTAAACCGTTTTGTCTGTATTGCTATTTTCTTTCCAATTTCTGACTTGCATTTTACTTTCTTACATACATTTTACTTTCTTACATACATTTTTGCATTATATTCCGTATCAAAATTTAATATGCCAACAAAGGGAATCATTGAAGCATGCTAAATTTGTGCATGTTTACAACAATCAAAAATAATTACTTAATCAATCCATTTTCCATAATGTTTTACGGAAAAATTTAAATTATTATATAATACCTAAATGATTTTAACCGAAGGCTATCACCTTAGCCTTCAAATTATTACCAAAGGTTAAGAGCAAATTTTATTTGAAAATGTTCAGATTTAGGATATTACGAGTCGCAGGTGCTTATTGTATATTTTAAAAATATATAATTTCAAAGTAATGGTATATTATAAAAAATTTAAGATAAAATTAGTGTTTGTTTTTTTGAACCACTATTTATTTTTATTATTTTTTTTAGAAATTTTCGATAATTTTAATGTTAAAAGTGATTAATTTGCTTTTCGAATGCCAATTTTCTACGTTGTACAGAAATTTTTTTTATAATAATTAAATGATTTATAATAATTATTGTTTTCGTGTAGCGAAAAATCGTAACTATTACTTTAATCTTGCGGAAAGATTATTTGCAAAATAATATTTTGACTTGTAAAATTTAATTTGAATTTTTTTTTTTTTTTTAAGAAAAATCATCGTTCTGGTTAAAAATATTTAAATAAAACAGATACAAAATTGTGTTTGAAATAAATCTTTTGCAAAAATTTTTTCTAATGCAAGTGAGTTAATTAATTAAAAAAAAATAAGAAAATAGTACTCACCTAACGAAATTTTCTGAAACTTTTTCCGAAATTGTTTGCACGTTCATTTTGGCGTTTTAACAAGAGCGCTCAACTGATTCTTCCGAATTTCATGATAAAAGAACCGTCCCAAGTTACTAGCAAACCACTGTCAATAAAAGTTTTGGTATAATGTATGAATATAACGACCTTGCGATATGAATTATTAAGTTTTTAACTCGTAAAATTCAATAAATAATACTACTACTATTTTTGAAATTACCTATTATTGTTTGTGATTATTTAGTAAAATCATAAAAGTGCAAAACAAATGATTTTATCGAACACGTTTAAAACTTTTAATTATTATTTCATAATAAAAAATATAATTTCATGAATCAGGAAAAATGATTTTATTTGTCAACACTTTCAATTCTATAACGGCAAACTTTTAAACGTTACAAAAATTATTACAGCAAAAATACCGACAGTATAGGTTGAAGTGTCTTCTCTAAAGTAAAATTTACGAAAATTCCATTTTAAGTTTATTATTATAGAAACAACACTAATAATTTATCGGAAATCATACTTATTATGATAGTTAATGCTGATATTTTAATTGTAGAAAACGTCAAATTTTTGACTTTTGAAAAAAGTAAAACCTAGAAAGCATGCGCCCAAGTGTCCTCTTTTAAAAAATATATACTTTTGTGAAATTTTTTTTGGTAATAAGCAAAATATTAGGGAAAATGAATCGCAAACTTAAGAAATTCCCTGTTTCGATTTGCCCACAGGTAGTACATAAAAAAATGCACAGGTCGTAGATCAATATTTCTAGTTAATTTTAGTTACTTTGTACGGACGTGAAATTAAAGTCACAGTTGTTGAGGAAACGATGAGGTAAATGAAAAAGATATCTTTCCTTTTTTTACCTTAGTTGTCTCATCAGGTGCTCAACAGTATTATCAGGGCCGGATTTACAAATTTGCCGCCTGTAGGCATAATAATATTTGCCGCCCCTTCATTACACAAAAATATTAGGGGGTGAGCAGTCCCCCCTTAAAATGGATTATATGACCACCGATATTTTAATAAACAATAAACAACAAAATAAGCAATGGCAACTCAAAGTCTACTATTCAACTCAAATTAATACCTATGTATCCATTAATTTCTTATGATTTTCTTAGAAATCAGCGGATGTAGTCAAATGTAACTACAGTGACTCGCAAAAGTCTTCGGACACTCCTATGTTAGCAATGTAAATTGCACATTTTGAACCGTTTTTTGATATATAAAAATCGATTTTACAACAAAACTTTTTAAACATTTTTTGTAGAAAATTTCATTATCTTCAATTTTATACCTATACATTTTTTCATTTTGTCGCCCCATTTTTGACTGAGAGCGACTTAAACAAGACTAGGGAAAATACAAAAAATATTGTCACCTGTATCTCGGAAACGGTGCAACAAAATAGAAAATTGTATATGAATAAAAATGTAGGGAACGAAATTTACAAAAAAAAAATTACTCTTCATTTTTCTATTTTGTTGCACCGTTTCCGAGATACAGATGACAATATTTTTTGGATTTTCCCGAGTCTTGTTTAAGTCGCTCTCAGTCAAAAACTATCTATCGTGTAGCGCTACAACCCTAATGGGTCTTGGCTGACCATTATAATATTAACTTTTTAATATCAAATGGCATTCACAGCATTTAATTTTTTACTTACGACGGGGAGCCAGCCCGACGAAGAACCCCCAACCTGGAGGACCAGAGAGACGGCCAGAATAAAGTTCTTACTTCACTCGGATTCGAACCGGGTATTTAGCGTTCATAGTCAACTCGCATGACCACTATGTTCCGACCGTCTCATTCGGTCAAAAACGGGGCGAGAAAATGAAAAAATGTATAGGTATAAAATTGAAGATAATGAAATTTTCTACAAAAAATGTTTAAGAAGTTTTGTTGTAAAATCGATTTTTATATGTCAAAAAACGGCTTCAAAATGTGCAATTTACATTGCTAACATACTCGTAGGAGTGTCCGAGGACTTTTGCGAGTCACTGTATATACTTCAGAGGCTCAATAAGTTGATATTTATGCTTGATAAATTGAGAGTTAACTTACAATTAATTAAAAAATTTATGGTTGCAAAATATTTTAAAAATAATTCTTATTTTTTTTTACATTCAAAATTTGCCGCCCCTAAAAATTTGCCGCTCTAGGCAGCTGCCTACTCTGCCTGTATTAAAATATAGTGTTTTTTCTCTTGCCAGTATGCATGTGGACGGCAAATTTTGGAAGGTTTAACGGAGTTCTATGTTTGTGCAGTTCATAGGAGCAACTAAGTACAAAAGTTGGGGGGGGGGCTAAAAACAAGTCTTCGAACAATTTTTTAAGGGGGGGGGGGTAAAAATAACGAAAAATTGCGTCACAGTTTAGATTTTCAAGATCAAATTTGAAGTTAGAAATTATAAAAAGATATTTTGGGGGGACTAATTTTAATTTTAGGGGGCATAGTCCCCCTTTAGTTGCGCCTATGGTGCAGTTTCACTGAGAGCCACCATTAACCACCAAGTCGACGGTGGAAAGGAAGAATGTCTTAAGCACCATTACCATTAAACTCACATTAACTGTGGGTGGACATAATATATTAATGACATCTAACAGTACCAATCACCATTGGGAATAGCACCATTTAACTGTTTGAGAATTTTATTTGCTAGTACTTGGTGGTTAACGATGGCTCAGCGCGGTCCTGGGCATGACCTAAAACTGCAGCCCTTGTTCTTTGGGAAAAGAACGAGTTTCATTATATAGTAGGATCATTAAGATTACAAGTGATTAAAGTGTATGTACCATTATGGATTATTACATCAACGCCGAAGGTAGAACGTACAGGTCAGGGATGTGCCCAGCCAATTTTTTTTTGGGGGGGGGGGGATTTGCCAACTTAATTCAAAATTGCCAACTCTTTGTAATTATCTATGTTTTAGTGGTTATTATTAAAGCGGTTTAGCGACTTTTGCCAACTTGACCAAATTTTAAGTGATTTTTCCAACTTTTGCCAATCTAAACTATAGGGGGGGGGGGGCCGCATCAATTATTATTTATTATTAATGATTTTATTAGTATATTTTCTTATTTTATCCCAGTTGATACTTTTTTTTTTAAACAAATTTTGTAACAAAACCTGCCCTCTGAATCGCAACCCCTAATCGTATAAGCTTACAATATAATGGTGACAGCCGTTCGTCTCCAACCGCTTCCCCAGTGTGTGGCTTCAAGTATATAATCTGTAACTTGTTATAATTTTCAAAGAAAAACACTTGATTATTATTTCACACTTGAACTGGACCAGTGAGAGGTGGTGTTGGAAATGTTATCAAGATTGGACCATCCAAACAACGAAAAGAATTTCCCAGGCGTCATCCAAAACCAGGCCCGTAGCCAGGATTTCATTTCGGGGGGGGGGGGCACTTGTAAAAAACCTTTTGTAAAATGTAAAATTTTCGGTTTTTCCCCTTTCATTTTCTTTGTCTTTCCAACATTTCGGGGGGGGGGCACGTGCCCCCCCCTGGCTACGGGCCTGTCCAAAATACACAATAGGATGTTACCAACTCCAGGAAATCCAAAATGGTTCCACAACTTGCGCACAAAGAAACTGCGTAATAGATTTGCGCATGAAGAGCCTCTCCTGTTCCAGATGTTTACAAACAGGAGCCAGAAACACCAAATGACAATTACACTACTGCTTCATACGATATCCCACCAATGAATAGTTGCGCTGGACCAAAAATACTTGTCCAGGCACTAAACTAAATCGTGAAAACAGCGTAACTTTGCCATGGTTGAACTTCCAAGACTCCCTGGCTCAAGTATTACTATAGTCCGTGCCAAATATCTGTGCCTCTGTGTCATAGTTGAAAATGGAAAATCAAGCTGGAAAACATGAGTCAAACGAGTGCTTTTTAAAATGCATCTTTTCTTTTTAATTTATATATATATTTCGGACTGCTTTTTGCATTGCAAGGTAAATAAACACCTCACAACACATCAAGCCTACAATTAGTAACTGTTTATCCGTTCCCATTTCCCAAGTCTCTTGCGAGGCTTGGTCATGGTTTAAAGCTTTTTAGTTTTCTTTACAGGTGATGAGGAGCTAGCCCATCGCCCCGACCCCCACCTGGAGGACCAGAGAGACGGCCAGAATAAAGTTCTTACTTCACCCGGATTCGAACCGGGCATTTAGCGTTCATAGTCAACTCGCGTGACCACTATACTCCGACCGTCTCTTTTTCAACCAATTTAATGTAACTTTTTCTCTCTTCACCACAAGTTTCTGTAACAACTTAAAGTTTATGTGACGTAGAGGCACAGATATTTGGCACGAACTATACGCGAGAACATTCACGCTATCAACCATCTTCTGCATGGGCCGTACTTAGAAATATTGAAATTCAATAAGAAAGTAGTATCGCGTAACGAAGTGCAAAAATTCGTTACAATTTTAAGCGATTTTCTGTATGAATTGCTTTTAATTGTGGTGTCGTTTTCATTTTTGAACGTTTTATAATACGAAAGAGATTTTATTGCCCTCCCCATAGATTGGATTTTGAAACATTTAATCCAAGTTTCCCGTTTGATACCATTGCAGCTCTTGGTTAAATTTTAGGCTATTTTCGAAATTAGTCGGAGATTTCTTCATTTATTAAATTATTGAGAGATTTCTTGACCAATGACCTTTGGACGTCCAGTAGATATTTTTTTGCTATAATCACCAGGACTATTTACATAATTTTGGAGGACATTTTTAAAGATTTGCCTAATCTTCAGGCGATTTCCCCGGTACGCTGGAACTGCAATGCGGTTAATCCCTCTCTTAATTTTTAGGACAGACTCGAACTGCAGTGCGGTTAATCCTAAAGTGGAATTTCTTTGAATTTTTCGTTTTGATTTTATACTTTTGAAACTATTTAAAAACATAATTCACATTTTAAATGACGTTTATTATTAAACAGTTAACAGCAAACAGTGTTTGTGGGTGCATTTATTTACTATATCAATAGAAATCTTATCATCACAACAATGGTTTGTTCGGAGAATTTGTTTACAAAAAATTAATTTTTCTTGATTGACTTTTATTTTGAAACAGAGTGTAGATCCTAATTTACCACCTTTAGGGTGAAGATCACCAAAGCCGGTTAGTTTATCCTCCTGCTAAATAGTTGGATATAATTGTTATCGTGTAAGTGGGACTTTGAATAAATTTGACGTTTAATTTCCAAACGCCATTTGTCATCTGTAGAACTGAAACTTAGCGTAGAATCTCATTTAAATTAGAAAATAATTTACTTTGAGCTTACTGTTTTGTGAGTGATTTATATTAAATTCGAAACAGATGACAGATGGCGTTTGGAAATTAAACGTCAAATTTATTCAAAGTCCCACTTAAACGATAACAATTTTTTCCAACTATTTAGCAGGAGGATAAACTAACTGACTTTGGTGATCCTCGCCCTTAGCCATCTATTGCGTGTCGATGGTATTTGTTTAAGCTTTGGTCTCACGCAGGGAATTCCCGTCATACATGATGATCGTAATAGTTACTCGGCCTGCAGTCTCACTAAGGGGGAATGCAGCCATACGAGTAAGCTGGTTCGCTCTTTTGCACATTATTTTAAATAAGTGGCACGATATCTACCCTGGGTGAGGCGCGAGGGGTACTATCGCCAATGCACGCTAGATGGCTAAAGATAGCCGGAATCTTATTGTACCAATTAGGGGATTTACGTAATATTTATTTTATATAATACATAATTTTAAATAAAATGATTACTACTACATTGTTTGTACTGGACATATTTTTTTTTTACAGCGGTAAAAGTTTTGAAATGCCATATAAGTCAAAAAGAATTGGTTTCACTCAGAAAATTAGACACACAGTGAGCTTGAATAAATAAGTTAGTGATACATGAGGGATTTGATTTGAACAATATAGAGATGAATAAGGTATTGCGGTATTAGGAACATTTTTCACTTCACAATTTATGATTTCTGAATTCGGGCTTAAATGCAATTTGTAAAAATTGACGAAAATTACTAAAAGTTTTAACAGTTTTACATTTTTACAATTTTTGTATCATTAACTTTAGGAATTTTTATTTTGCTACCATATAAAATTGCATTTATTTCTTGAAAGCTCTTTTTTTTAGTTTCGGGTAAATAAAAAAACACAAACAACATGGCCAAAATACTGAACCCTGAAAAAATCCAAAATCCGCCAGCCATTCCGATACATTCGGTTATATTTTGAAAATATCTTGTAACAAAGAATCCCAAAAGAAAACAAAACGAAGTTGTCAATAGCGAAGCTACCGCTTTTACGTTGGGAGGAAATAATTCTGCCATTATTGTCCACGGAAGTGGTCCAAATCCAAAGCGAAATGTAACAATATAAACAACTAACGCCGTAATAGGCAACCATTTAATGCTGTCCACGTTATGCCCATGATCTTTCAAATAAAAATAAACACCTAAAGGTACTTGTGCAATTAGCATTCCAAAACCAGAACACAAGAGCGTAATCCTTCTTCCTGCTCTGTCTACAACGAAATATGTGACCGCGCTGGGAATCAGTTGAGCGCCTCCGATTATAATAGACGATACCGAAGGAGAAATACCACTCTCTGTGGATTCAAAAATTGTTTGGGTGTAAAATAGTACCACATTAATTCCAGAAAATTGTTGAAAAAGACCCAAACCGAGCGATAAACTTAAAGCTTTTAACAATTTTTTTGATTTAAAAAAATCAAAAATATTAATTTTGGCCATTAATTTTTCTTCGACTGTTTTTATAATTTCTTCAAATTCGGCGCCCGTACTGTCCGTTTCACTGGAACGTAACTTTCTCAACGATTTTTCGGCGTTAACGTATTGGCGTTTTTTTATTAAGTGATAAGGTGTTTCGGGATACAACAGGAACAATAATATGAATAAGGCGGGGAAAATTGCACAGATTAAACTAAAAACCATGATGGACATGAAAGGACCAGTCACGTAGGAGAAAAATAAACCCAAGGTTAAGAAAACATTCATGATGCTTCCAAGAGCTCCTCTGTTATGTGATTGGGAGATTTCGCTGACGTAATTTGGAAGAACGCAAAAAACACTTCCCATTGCAAATCCTCCCATGAATCGAGCAATGTGAAAAAGGATAATTTTTTCGGCGAAAGCTAGAATAAGGAAGGATATTAGGTATAATAGGCCACCACAAGTGATTAGAGTGTATTTCCGTCCGATTAAATCGGATAGAATTCCTGCGATAAATGGACCGCAAGCGGCGCCGAGTGTCAATAGAGAACCTATCCATGACGCTTCTTCTTTTGTTAGTAGTCTGCCGGTTGGGATGTCGTCGGTTTCAGCGTCTCCGTTTAGTTTTGAAAGTACAGGTGATGACCATGTTAATGATATTCCTACGGCAAAGGTTACGATGTTCACTGAAATGATTCGATTAAGTTGAGTTAATAAATGCAACACTGTTTTTTACCAACAATAACGGCACTGTAGAGGTAAATTTGAAATGTTTTCTTCGTTTTGGGAGAGGACGATTCTTGAGAGTTCGATTTAACGTTTGCAACAGCTTCTCTAAAAATTAAAATAAATTGTTTAATTTACACTATTGAATTTTGTTTTGACAAGAGTTATTCATGTAGGTAACCTTTTTCTGCTACGAATGCAGATTCAGGGCTGTAGCTAGACATTGGTCATGGGGGGGGGTCTCCGAAAAAAAAAAATGTTTTTCCTGTCATGGAGGGGTTTTTCCGCCCAAAAAATTTTTTAGGTCCCTTTTTTAATCTCTCGCTATCCCATGGGGATAGTTTGGGGGTTCAACCCCCCCCCATTATATACGGTCCTGCAGGTTTTATTTAAACGAGTCACAGGCGAGTTTTTAAAACTGTACGATCCAAATTTTAATTTTTAAAATTAGTATTGAGTTTGCATTCAAAGTGTAATTTGGATTACTCCTTTTTGAATAAAATTTTTAAGTTAAATTCTTATTAAATATTGTTTAGTAGTAATTTTTTGAATATTGCGTAAAGCAAGCACAGTGAATTACTTTACGCACTGCAGCTTTTTAGAGTTTAGACCACGTTTAGACACTAACATTATTTGTATCTTTCCGCACTATAGAAGACAAAATGTATTATTTTTTTGAAGAACTTTTCTTATGCGTTTATTTTAAGTTTATAATAGTATATAATTAATATTACTTTATTTTAACATTGTTTTAATGGCAATAATGAGTTTTTCGTAAATCTATTTTTAATAGTAAGTCCATACATACTTCAAACAAAACTTTCCAGAGAAATGTTTATTTTTCAACATTTAACGATTATCTGTAATTATATGTAATGTAAAGTTGATTTTTGAACAATAACAATTCACTCCGGAATTACGTACAATTGATTTAATTAACGACGAAAAGCACACATATCAATTTGTGATTAATTTATTGTGTCTACAGCATAATTATTTTAATAACCATATATCAACGCAGTTTAAATTGTTGTATTTCCTCAAAGTTTTATAACTTTTTAAAATAATGCATTATAATAAATTATAACATAACAATTATTTACAATAAAGCTCAAACATATTGAGGAATTATTACTACCCCTCAGAAATAACGCAAACTTTTTGAATATTTTATTTGTTAAAAATATTAATAATAACACTAATAACTGATGCGACTTACGTGGTACAATTAAAAACTTCTGAAGAATTCATATCACAAGAATTAACATACCGTTCCGTTTGTTGGTTGGTCTTAAACAAATATCCAAATTAAAAGCCACATGTTTCAATTGGTAATAAAAGACCTTGGTCTATAATAATTTATTGTTAAACTTATATCTATCGATTATTATATATCTAACATTGTAATGAGGAATAACAAAGAGATGGGAGACCGGGGTTGTTATTAGCAATTTGGCAAGTGATGGATAAGTCTGATAATGTGCAAATGTATTAGTGTTGCTGTATGGCCTTTGAGGGGGGACGTTATTGGAACATGATAACAAATACTTTTTAGTACCAATTGGACGATATTTGATATTAAGGACATGTGGTTTCAACAGGACGGTACTACGTGCTATACAGCGCAAAAAACAATGCAGTTATTGCACACAAAGTTATCTCTCGTTTCGGTGACCAACATTGGCCACCAAGATTCAAAAATTAAAGGACGAGATTCGACGCGTTATTTATGAACTACCACAGGATTTATGCCGAGAAGTAATGGGAAATTTCATCAAGAGAGTGGAAGTTTGCAAAGTCAGCCATTTGATCAATATCGTTTTTTTCGTGTTTATGAAATGTCAAATATCAGCAAATTATCAAAAATCAATATGTTTTATTTAAAATTTAAATTAATATCTTCAATAGCCGATTTCTATGGGGATTATCTACTTAACTAAAATTTATGTAACCCCCACTGCATTTCAATAATACTATCGCCAAAGCTACGAAAATTTTACAGGTTGTTGCTCAAGGCTTCCTGTGTAACATATTGAAATATGAGGCGTATAAGATAATTATTACATTTATAATTCAATAAATACGGCGATGACGCGTATTGCGCATGCGTATGCGAAATCTCATGATTACGCGAAAAATAATACACATAATTGTCTCATATTTCAATATGTTACACGGGAAGCTTTGAGGAACAACCTGTAAATTTTCGTAGCTTTGGCGATAGTATTATTGAAATGCAGTGGGGGTTACATACATTCTGGTTAAGTAGATAATCCCCATAGAAATCGGCCACCTTAAGGGCAATCAAAATTTCATCTTCATCCGCTATTGTACCATCACCTTCCAGGATAATAATAGACCCATCAATTTCTAATTTCAATTAATTAGTCAATTAATTAATATGGAATATATTTTTTATTCAAATCCATGAATTTATTACAATCTGTTTATATAAAAACAATAAGTAGTAGTATATTGACCAAAAGAATAACACAGATGAAGCCGACTGAGTGTAGCCCGGAGCGATTTTTGATTTAAATTTTTGGATAAAAAATAAAAGTTGTTCAAATATTCTGCAACTGCATAAAACTATTGATTACAACCATTACAACCTAGTAAATCCAGGAAAAATAATGTAAAAATTCTAAACCAAAAGTTGTCTTTAATTTCCGATGATTTGGTTTTGGAGCGATTTTTTATTTACATTTTTGGATAAAAAATAAAGTTTGTTTAAATATTCTGCAACTGCATAAAACTATTGATTGCAACCTAGTAAAGCCAGGAAAAATAATGAAAACATTCTAAACCAAAAGTTGTCTTTAATTTCCGATGATTTGGTTTCGGAGCGATTTTTGATTTACATTTTTGGATAAAAAATAAAGTTTGTTTAAATATTCTGCAATGGCATAAAACTATTGATTGCAACCTAGTAAAGCCAGGAAAATTAACGAAAAAATTCTAAACCAAAAGTTGTCTTTAATTTCCTATGATTTGGTTTCGGAGCGATTTTTGATTTACATTTTTGGATAAAAAATAAAGTTTGTTTAAATATTCTGCAACTGCATAAAACTATTGATTACAACCTAGTAAAGCCAGGAAAAATAATGAAAAAATTCTAAACCAAAAGTTGTCTTTAATTTCCGATGATTTGGTTTCGGAGCGATTTTTGATTAAATTTTTGGATAAAAAATAAAGTTTGTTCAAATATTCTGCAACTGCATAAAACTATTGATTGCAACCTACTAAAGCCAGGAAAAATAATGAAAAAATTCTAAACCAAAAGTTGTCTTTAATTTCCGATGATTTGGTTTCGGAGCGATTTTTGATTAAATTTTTGGATAAAAAATAAAGTTTGTTCAAATAGTCTGCAACTGCATAAAACTATTGATTACAACCTAGTAAAGCCAGGAAAAATAATGAAAAAATTCTAAACCAAAAGTTGTCTTTAATTTCCGATGATTTGGTTTCGGAGCGATTTTTGATTTACATTTTTGGATAAAAAATAAAGGTTGTTCAAATATTCTGCAACTGCATAAAACTATTGATTACAACCTAGTAAAGCCAGGAAAAATAATGAAAAAATTCTAAACCAAAAGTTGTCTTTAATTTCCGATGATTTGGTTTCGGAGCGATTTTTGATTAAATTTTTGGATAAAAAATAAAGTTTGTTCAAATATTCTGCAACTGCATAAAACTATTGATTGCAACCTACTAAAGCCAGGAAAAATAATGAAAAAATTCTAAACCAAAAGTTGTCTTTAATATCCGATGATTTGGTTTCGGAGCGATTTTTGATTAAATTTTTGGATAAAAAATAAAGTTTGTTCAAATAGTCTGCAACTGCATAAAACTATTGATTGCAACCTACTAAAGCCAGGAAAAATAATGAAAAAATTCTAAACCAAAAGTTGTCTTTAATTTTCGATGATTTGGTTTCGGAGCGATTTTTGATTTACATTTTTGGATAAAAAATAAAGTTTGTTCAAATAATTTGCAACTGCATAAAACTATTGATTACAACCTAGTAAAGGCAGGAAAAATAATGAAAAAATTCTAAACCAAAAGTTGTCTTTAATTTCCGATGATTTGGTTTCGGAGCGATTTTTGATTTACATTTTTGGATAAAAAATAAAGTTTGTTCAAATATTCTGCAACTGCATAAAACTATTGATTACAACCTAGTAAAGCTAGGAAAAATAATGAAAAAATTCTAAACCAAAAGTTGTCTTTAATTTCCGATGATTTGGTTTCGGAGCGATTTTTGATTTACATTTTTGGATAAAAAATAAAGTTTGTTCAAATATTCTGCAACTGCATAAAACTATTGATTACAACCTAGTAAAGCCAGGAAAAATAATGAAAAAATTCTAAACCAAAAGTTGTCTTTAATTTCCGATGATTTGGTTTCGGAGCGATTTTTGATTTACATTTTTGGATAAAAAATAAAGTTTGTTCAAATATTCTGCAACTGCATAAAACTATTGATTACAACCTAGTAAAGGCAGGAAAAATAATGAAAAAATTCTAAACCAAAAGTTGTCTTTAATTTCCGATGATTTGGTTTCGGAGCGATTTTTGATTTACATTTTTGGATAAAAAATAAAGTTTGTTCAAATATTCTGCAACTGCATAAAACTATTGATTACAACCTAGTAAAGCCAGGAAAAATAATGAAAAAATTCTAAACCAAAAGTTGTCTTTAATTTCCGATGATTTGGTTTCGGAGCGATTTTTGATTTACATTTTTGGATAAAAAATAAAGTTTGTTCAAATATTCTGCAACTGCATAAAACTATTGATTACAACCTAGTAAAGCCAGGAAAAATAATGAAAAAATTCTAAACCAAAAGTTGTCTTTAATTTCCGATGATTTGGTTTCGGAGCGATTTTTGATTTACATTTTTGGATAAAAAATAAAGTTTGTTCAAATATTCTGCAACTGCATAAAACTATTGATTACAACCTAGTAAAGCTAGGAAAAATAATGAAAAAATTCTAAACCTAAAGTTGTCTTTAATTTCCGATGATTTGGTTTCGGAGCGATTTTTGATTTACATTTTTGGATAAAAAATAAAGTTTGTTCAAATATTCTGCAACTGCATAAAACTATTGATTACAACCTAGTAAAGCTAGGAAAAATAATGAAAAAATTCTAAACCAAAAGTTGTCTTTAATTTCCGATGATTTGGTTTCGGAGCGATTTTTGATTTACATTTTTGGATAAAAAATAAAGTTTGTTCAAATATTCTGCAACTGCATAAAACTATTGATTACAACCTAGTAAAGGCAGGAAAAATAATGAAAAAATTCTAAACCAAAAGTTGTCTTTAATTTCCGATGATTTGGTTTCGGAGCGATTTTTGATTTACATTTTTGGATAAAAAATAAAGTTTGTTCAAATATTCTGCAACTGCATAAAACTATTGATTACAACCTAGTAAAGCCAGGAAAAATAATGAAAAAATTCTAAACCAAAAGTTGTCTTTAATTTCCGATGATTTGGTTTCGGAGCGATTTTTGATTTACATTTTTGGATAAAAAATAAAGTTTGTTCAAATATTCTGCAACTGCATAAAACTATTGATTACAACCTAGTAAAGCCAGGAAAAATAATGAAAAAATTCTAAACCAAAAGTTGTCTTTAATTTCCGATGATTTGGTTTCGGAGCGATTTTTGATTTACATTTTTGGATAAAAAATAAAGTTTGTTCAAATATTCTGCAACTGCATAAAACTATTGATTACAACCTAGTAAAGCTAGGAAAAATAATGAAAAAATTCTAAACCTAAAGTTGTCTTTAATTTCCGATGATTTGGTTTCGGAGCGATTTTTGATTTACATTTTTGGATAAAAAATAAAGTTTGTTCAAATATTCTGCAACTGCATAAAACTATTGATTACAACCTAGTAAAGCTAGGAAAAATAATGAAAAAATTCTAAACCAAAAGTTGTCTTTAATTTCCGATGATTTGGTTTCGGAGCGATTTTTGATTTACATTTTTGGATAAAAAATAAAGTTTGTTCAAATATTCTGCAACTGCATAAAACTATTGATTACAACCTAGTAAAGGCAGGAAAAATAATGAAAAAATTCTAAACCAAAAGTTGTCTTTAATTTCCGATGATTTGGTTTCGGAGCGATTTTTGATTTACATTTTTGGATAAAAAATAAAGTTTGTTCAAATATTCTGCAACTGCATAAAACTATTGATTACAACCTAGTAAAGCCAGGAAAAATAATGAAAAAATTCTAAACCAAAAGTTGTCTTTAATTTCCGATGATTTTTTTGGTTTTTTTTTTTTTTTGGTTTCGTAGCGATTTTTGATTTACATTTTTGGATAAAAAATAAAGTTTGTTCAAATATTCTGCAACTGCACAAAACTATTGATTACAACCTAGTAAAGCCAGAAAAAATAATGAAAAAATTCTAAACCAAAAGTTGTCTTTAATTTCCGATGATTTGGTTTCGTAGCGATTTTTGATTTACATTTTTGGATAAAAAATTAAGTTTTATTAATCAAATATTCTGCAACTGCATGAAAATATTGGTTCTAACCAGCTTCTAACCAGAAAAAAGTTCGTAAGGTTTTTACTTGCATACAATAGTACTTTTCACCACTAGGGCGTAAAACGCCATTTTACACCCGAGGGGGGGAGGCAAAGCCGAGACGCAGCGGAGTCGAGGCGGTCGGAGCACAGCGGTCACGCGAGTTGACTAGAACGCTAGTCACCCGGTTCGAATCCGAGTGAAGTAAGAACTTTATTTCGGACCGTCTCTCCCCTCGGATGGCAATGGCAAACCACCGGGGTGTAATCTGCCATGAACGCCTTTAACAAACATTGTTAAAGGTCACGACGCTTTTGCCAAGAAACAATACGACGGAGAAGGAAGAAATATGGGCAGGTAGGCCCCTTATGATCCCGGGTCCCTAAGCATTGCTTACATTCGCTTACTCATATCACCGCCACTGCGTTGGGGACATACCAGGAACCAGGGTGCATTGCAAACCGCTCGCAATGTTTTAGATTGAAATCGTTATAATTTCATAATATTCGAATCGCTAGCGGAGCCCCATAATTGTATGCCATATGTCTACACTGGCTTCATTAGGAATCGCAGGAGATTAATTGGACGATAAGAAGCAGTTTCTGTTGGAAGCCATTGCCATTGGGTTTTAGGTTCTGTTGCGATTCCATACTTTAAATTAATATGTTGCCAAAATTATCCATTCTATAAAACAAAACAGACATAATATAAGACACATACCTATAAAACATAATAAACAGTGAACAAAGTGGACTAAGCAATTTTAGACTCACTTCTTCCAAATTTTTAGAAGGTTTTTTTAAATTGTTAATTTCTTTCTCGTTGTTTGTTACAACAGGCTCAGATTCATATCATGGGATTCTATTGCCATCAACATATTATCATTTTATCTGTGGCGTATTTCTTTGATTGATATATCTAATGCAAATGTTTTTATTACTTTTCAATTGATTTTATGTTGTGTTTACTTAAATACACTTAATCATAATTACAACAAAATATAATATTATATATTACGTATACTTATTACTTTACCTAATTTTTTAAAATATGAAGGTTACAAAATCACAATTACATTAATTTATTTTTCACGTCTAATTATTCGTACACCGCAAAGCGTACCAATAAGCTTTTTATATCATAAGCACAAATTGAAAAGATTATGTCTAAAAGGGCGCCAAGGTGTAATTTTACATCCTTTTTAAAAATTACATAGTATCTATTTGTAAATTTTTATGTTATTTGCCAGTGAAATTAAACTAGCAAAGGAAAAATTATTGTAAAATTACTAAAACACGACTATTTACTTGTAAAATATATGGAAAAATTCATTACATATTTCATGGAAAATTACACGTAGGTACTATATTAATGTAAAATATTTGTAAAATTATATATGTTTACGCATATGTGCTTTTAAATTAGCGACGTATCTTATTATAATTCAATGGTTTGTCCATTTGTCTACTTCGAGTAAAATTTCGAAAATCGATTGGTGTAAAATCATAGACTCACTTTTCACACTATTTTACTCGGAGTAGTTCAGAGTAAGACAAACAACCAAAGCAAACCTCACGTTGGTTTTCTTTGCGTTGACCAATTTTAAAGTAGTTTTTATATTTCCAAGTACCTACAGAAATTCCGATTGGATATTTCCACGATTATTTAGGATAATCCTGAATCTTGCACTAGCCAGCATTGTTGATATTATCATATACGGATTTATACCTTACTTTGGTGTTTTAGTGCGGTCTGTCAGCCGTCAGCTACGACAACGGACCTCTTAAAATAAACAAATCTGTTTAAAACTTTTACTTTTATCGACAATTTTGAGCATTAAAGAGCCGATTAAGATCGTCATTTTGCCCACCCCCCTTTGCGTCTGGAACCTTAATATACACGGACCAAGAAAACGATCGGTACAAGATCCATAACAATTTATAGTTGATTACTTTTCTGATAAAAGTTACATTTTTGCGTTTAGGATAAATTTTGTTTCTTGTCCTCGGTTTTGCCCGCTTGTGTTTACATTGCACCCATGAATTTAACCTTCCGCGACTTGCAAAACCCTTTTAGGGTGTTATATTGTTGAAAACATTTGACATGTTAATTAAAGGTAGTATAATTAAAAAGTTTTTATAATAAAGCAAAATGTGTTTCATTTTATTCAAAAATTAATTTAACCACAAAACAATCCCTACAAATTTCAATCTATAACAATTTTGATTTAAATTTGTAAAATGGGTTCATGGGTCCAGTAAACGTAAAAGGCTTCAGTAAAGGTTTTGATGGCTTTCTGTTAGCATCAAATGGAATAGCAGGCGACTTCCTCACTTGTTGATCATGCTCGTACATTTCCTGCGATTGATTTAACCCTAAATTAATTTTAACTTTCTTCACACTCATACTCATCCTCCTTTTTTTCTCCGGACTACTTGCCTTTTTTGAAAATGGATTTTTAATTAAATTAGAATCCAGCGACAGCCTGTTTTTTTTTGCCAACTTATGTATGGAGTTGTTCAAAAATGCCGAAGGACTTGCACCTAATTTTTGGACCATTTTTTTCGTTTTTTCTTTGTATTTAGGAGAGGGGATGAAATATTCGTATTCTCCAGGTTGGGCAGACGTTTTCCACTCATCTAAGGCTTCATCCTTGGAGAATCCATTTAGAACAATATTTTCTGTTGTGAGTGAACTATTTTTTGAGACTGGAGAACTCTTTGCAGATTCAATCGACGACCGTTCAATTGAATCACAGAGGGGACTGCTTGCAACAATATTTAGCTGTGTTAAAGGCTTAGGTGACGGCAAAGTAGCTGTAACATCCAAACTAGTTGTACCTTCATGTGATGAATTTAATATGGATTCGTCAAGAAATTCCTCCACTGTCCATACACCGGTGAAGGCATACGGTCGCACTTTTTTCGAACGTAACACTTTCTTTTTGATAATTCTGCTTTTATCTTTTCTTAAGCCATTTGTCATAATTGGATCATTATTTTTGATAAATTCTTCTAACTCTTCGTGAAAACCATCATTTGTCTCGCTTAATTCTTCTTCAATTTCATTCTTCTTCTCTTCAACTCTCTTACGTTTTCGATTCTTATTGCTGTCTCTTAAGGCCTGCTTTTCAAATTTAAAAAGTCTATTAACTGACTGCTTTAACTTCATATTATATCCATCGTCTTCAATGCCAGGAATTTCTTTAATTCCTAATGGGAAGTGTCCCTTATTTAATTTTTCAAATCTACAAAAATATTTAGTTTGATATAGTTTTTATGTTGTTATAGGACCACTTACTGTGTTATGAGTTTACTGATTGCCTTTCTTGTTTTTGTATTTGTGCCAGGTGTAAATTTTATTTCTTTCAACAAATTTACAACTTGCAGTGGATTAAATTTGAGTTGGGGCAAATCAACGTTAACACTTCCAGCACGTGGATCTAAAACTTCCAACTCCTCCATAACCTCTTGTCCTTCATCGTCGTCATTTGATAAATCTTTTGCTACTTTTGTCATATAGTCAATTTTACCTCCAGGAAAACCTTGCTGTAAATAATTGTTTTAGTGAGTAAATATCATCTAAAAGTATTGCAAAGATAATTACCTCTTTCCATGCTCGAAACTTCTGTTCGTAATCAATACCCTCGTCGGTTTGATTCAAAAGATGATGAAAAACACACTTGCAGGTGTGTTTAATCTGGCGATCGTCAGTTGTTACCGAAATATATTTAATAAAAGGTTTCAAAAACTCGTGAACCACCTTTGGCTTTATTTTTCCCAAAGAGACCTATAAATGGTTCGTAAACTTAGCCACCCTTGTAAATTAATCTCATTCACTTACTTTTGCCAATTCTTCCAAAAAGATTTCACTTATGTGTAAAGTTAAACCTAAATGTTTACTATTATCAATCTTAATTACACTCTCTAACAAAATATTATTAAACTCTTGAATAATATCCATCTGCCACTTATATTTCTGAATTAAAGTCAACGCTTGCCTGAATAATCTCCTAACAAACATGGAGAATTTATCCAAACGCAACTGATCAATTCCAAACCATTCCATCGATAACACCACTAATCCAAACTTAAAGAACCGTAACGATTCCTTCCAAGTGGAGAAATGCACTAAATTTGCAATACCTTCAGCGCACTGCTCTTGCACCAAGGGTTTATCCGACATCCACATCGTATAATACAAACTCTTCCAGATTCGTTTGATATCTTCATCGGTTAAAGCTAAAACCCACAAATTTCAATTTCATAACGAAGAACCATTTAAAGTGTAAAAACTTACGCATTTTCTGAGATCGTTGGTCCATCCATTCCCGCAAATTTCTGAGAAATTTTTTACGTTGCTTCTCGTCATTGCCAGCCAAAGCCTTCATGACTTTCATGTCCAAATTAGCCAAAAACGTTCGCTTTTCTTCATCGGTGTACTGTTTTTTTACTTTACCCATTTTTTTTAAAATGAAACACGTTTTACCATTCAAATATTAATATCAACTTAACCTAAGTTTTGCCTTTGAACCCAGCATGGATTTTTTCGATTTTTTGATCGATTGACTGCCAACATTACAAACGCAAAGGACTACGACCCAGTGGCGTAACCAGCCATGTGCAGAGTGCGCAAGAAAACACCGGCGCGGCGGTTTTTAAATTTTTGAAAATGATAATATTCTTTATGTTGGTAACATCCGCTACTCTACTCCAAATTTTTATTCACATAATACTTACATATTATTATCAAAAATCAATTTATCACATTCATCGTCATAATATAAAATCGGGACTCGACACACTTTCATACTCAGCGATCGATCAAAATTGGCTTCGCTATCGACTTATTGGCCACCCCTGTTCTATAAATAGAACACTGGCGCAAACCGACTTGTTACGCCACTGGTCAACTGCTATTTTAACTTTTCAATATTTTTTATAACAAATCAGTTTTTAGTAAATACGCAAATAACCATTAAATTATTATTAAAGTGTTAATTTGTAATGACTGCAACACTTTTAAAATAGATATTAAAATTTTTATTTATTTGACGAGATTTGACGGTTTTCTTCGTGGCGCCCTCTATATTAGATTAATGGGTTGTCACCTGTCAGTTGAAAGATTATTTGTGCAGCGAAATCACAGGTGAAACATAATCAAGTATATTGTGCCGTTTTAAGCTTTAGTTTTATAAAAAGTTCGATTAAAATAGTAAAATGTCCCGATACGATTCTCACAGTGAAGGACCAGGTTTCGTCGGAATCCGTTTTTGCCAAGAATGGTAAGTTTTTCAATAACTTAACCTCCAATTTTTTGAAAACTTAAGAAATGTAATTAAAATTTGGTTTAAAATAAGCCTACCTATCTCAACGAAATATTTACCGTTTCAAAATATACAAATTTGTATTTTTAGTAACAACATGTTATACCCGAAAGAAGACAAAGAAAATAAAATTTTGATGTATGCCTGTCGTAATTGTAATTATAAACAACTTGCCGATTCGAAATGCATTTATGTTAACAAAATTATGCACGAAATTGAGTAAGTCCAAAATAATGAAGTCGAAATATTTTTCTTTATTGTGC
This sequence comes from Rhagonycha lutea, assembly GCA_958510855.1. Taxonomy (NCBI): domain Eukaryota; kingdom Metazoa; phylum Arthropoda; class Insecta; order Coleoptera; family Cantharidae; genus Rhagonycha; species Rhagonycha lutea. The sequence goes on from OY294039.1 coordinate 1,007,981, forward strand.
AATAATTTTTTTTAGCGAATTAACGCATATTGTTCCTGATGTGATATCTGACCCGACTTTACCTAGAACTGAAGATCATCCCTGTCCTAAATGTCACCATAGGTAAATCTTAATTATTTATAATCTATTATCATGAAAGTATCAGAATAGACAAACAGTGGCAAAGTGAGTCTTCCGATTTTAGGGGGCTCAAGCGCTTACCTTAGGAACACAAAATTAAAAATCGAAAATATCAAAAATTTTAGGGGGCTGATAACAAATTTGGGCAACTTCGCCACTGCTCTGAGTTGAAAAGATTATCAACAAATGGCACCCCTCGTGTTGTCTTATTGGCTATGTCAAGTTCTAACCATAATATTTCTTTTGTCAGACTGGAATTTAAATGGCAAACGGGGCATTATTAGATTAACCCAGTCAAATAAGTATTTAACTTATTTGTTACAACTTCTATCATGTTTGCTTGTCTTCTGATACTTACATTGTAATTAAAATTGGATTCTACAGGGTGAATTAATAGTGTGTAACTTGGTAGTTTGAATGGCTGCTTTAATTTTACAATTATAGTTATTATAACCAAAAGAGCTCAAGTACTATGACTTTTTTTTGCAAAAATTGTTTTTTTACAAATGTACCTTATTCCAGGCTATGACTTTAATTAATACTTCACATTAAGATGTGGCTTAACTTTGTTGAAAAGTTCGTATGAATAAGAGAGCCATACATTTTTAAACCAACATTTGAACTTTTAACTTATAAAATTTCTTTAATATACTGGGTGTAATAATAAATTAACTTGTTTTGAGAAAAAGAACATTCACATCGATTTAGATGGGCGGGGGACATTCAAAACCAATACTATTTAACTTTTAAGTTTAACCCCCTCCACTCCAGCTACCTCTACTTTGAAATTCCCCTATCTTTCGATAAATCATTTTAAAAGTTGAAAAAATCCTAAGACAGTGGATGGCAAATTCAAACTCAAGCATTTAAAAAAGGAAACACTATGAATAGCCCTGTTGATTCCTTAAAACAATAACCATTAAATAATAATTGAAACTTTAGGGAGGCAGTATTTTTCCAAGCACAAACTCGCCGAGCAGAAGAGGAGATGAGATTGTATTATGTCTGCACAAATCAACACTGTGCACATCGTTGGACTGAATGAGCTAATTTAATATTTCTGCGCCTAGTTTTGTACATCAAGATTTTCCTTTGTATCTTTTAGGGCAAAATTGACTAAGAATACAGAAAAATATATTTACTTTTTTAAATCGTAAATAAACATTTATAGAAAACTAATATTGGATTTTTTTTGTAAAGGTTGAATGAAATCTATTTTATAAACAGAAAATAATTTATTGCACGTTTTAGTTAAATTGATAAATGACATGCATTTATCTTGTTTTAATTTAACCAAAACTAAAATTTTATTGGAATGACAAATTTCCACACAATTTATAACGACTAACACAATTAAAATTTATTTTCAGTTGATTCTAAAATATTTGTACGTTTTTTTTAATTCTTACTGCTATTTAGCACCCTCAACTTTCTTTTATTACTAGGTATATATTTTGAGTATTTGCAAACGATTCTATTATTGCAATTAATTTCTTCTTAATTCTGATTAATTCCTAGTTCAGCCAACTATAAAAATAAAAATGTAGCATGAAGCAACTTGCTAGTTTTACTAAAAGGTTACCTCTCTTTCGTCATCTACACTGTCACTTTCGTCGTCACTACCGTGCAAAGATGCGGCCGGGGTTGTAGCTCGACTAGACGTAGGGCTAGGAGGTTCAGATATTGGTCTTGGAAATTTAAAACCAATTGTTTCTTCATCGTTATCCAGCAAGTCGGGGTATACGGTGAGAAGAGCTTTTTGTCGGGCTTGTCTGTAATACTGATGCTAAAATTAGACAAATGGATTTTCCACATCAACAACTTACTATTCCTAAATTTCGCCAATCTAACATATCGCTCAGTCTTTCAGTTCTGTTTCGTTGTATAATTCGTTGACGTCTGTTTAACTTGGCAAATTCAAACATGTATTGGGACAACTGTTGTATAGATGCTTCCACGGATATGTATCTTCTATCCACTACATAAATACCGTAAGACATTGGGTCTGCTATGTGTTCTTGCATGAAACAACCAAAACCTAGGAGGAAGAGTAGACTGGTTATGTTGTAATTCGGGACTTTTAAATTTCGTTTACTCACCTGATAGATTGGTAGTAATGCTAGGAATACCCATCACGGTACATTCGGCTGGCGTGTAACCCCAAGGTTCGTAATAACTTGGGAAAACCCCCAAATGGCACCCCCTTACAAATTCTTCATAATCTAAGCCGAAAAGAGGATTGGTGGGACTTAAAAATTCAGGATGAAAGACAATCTGTTAAACAAAAGTTGCATTACTTGAGAAACACAAAAAAAAGTGTTGGTTTTTACTTTAACCCGATCGTAGGTGGTATTAAAGAGATTACATCTACGAACTGCATTAAGCACAGAATCATTCCAATCATCAACGACGTTGTGAGTCGTCACAGGTGGTAAGCCATCCCGTTGAAGAGCGTAAATACAACGCTTTAATCTAACCAACTCTTCTTTTTGTAACAATTCAGATGGATCTGGCATTCGACCACTAAAAACTGATGAGTAAAAATCTGTAAACGACTTGCAGTAAGTTACTTAAAAAGTAACCCAGCTCTGCCGACTTGCAACTTTAAAATTTACCTCAAACAAATCTCGTACATCCTTTTACCCATTTTTTGTTGAATATCGTTGATGCTGTCTCGTAAACTTTTAGTCACTGCATGCCCTCGCAAAGATTCCACATTAAAATTATTCGTTTTAGTTGGAAAAATTAAAAATGCCACTACAGTTACATCGGGTTGACTGTTCTATAATAAAAGTGTTACAGTGCAAACTTACGGTACAAGAATAACAAACCTTCAAGAGGTGATTCAATCTCGCAAGGGATTCGATAAAAACATCCGCACCTTTGTTACCAAATTCGTAACGCCCGGCAGTAAAGAAGTACAAGGTCTTTTCCAGATCAAAATCGTAATGTCTTAAAGAAACACAGAGTTAGGTGCATCAAATTTGGTTTTATAAAAGAAATGTTACCCATAAAAGTGACCTCGGACAAATTCGTGGATTTTCTCTTTAGATATGGCGTGGAGATTTTGAAATTCGTGCAGGGCTGAAAATTTTTTTACGTTTAAACCGTTTGGTGTGATGACATCGGCTTTTCTTTTTAACAAATGTTCCGCTTCGTAGCCTATAAAAGGAAAATTGAAGTTTGTTCAGGTTTTGGTTTTTGAAAAATTTACCTGTAATATCGGAGACTGTGGTGAATACATGGCTCAAATGGGCACCAGCTCTTTCCATACAATATCGATGGTAAATTTGTCTTTTTCCAGCTTCTTCATCTACATTAAACTTAAATGAAAATAATTTGTTAGTATTAAATAATCATGGAAGTATTTTTATTTACTTTGTCTAAATTATTGTAGAAATCCGTGTTTCCGGCGCACAAATATCGCCCCAATAAAGTGGCATGTGTGGTGAAAACCAAAGCAACGTTTACACGCCTGGTTTTTAAAATTATTAATCCTACTCCTGCTTGCCATTCGTGAAAATGTGAGACTATTCTTGGGGGAATTCCGCCACCATGTGCTTCTGCTTGATGACGAAACTAAAATCAAGAATATTGTTATTGTACTGCGAGACATTTTAATTATTTCTATTCACTTGGGCTGGTGCAACATAATATTAGTTTTTTTTTAAGTTGATAATATTTCAAATTGAAAGTGATTTCCTGAATAAGGGAATCTTTGATGCACATAATTTTCTGAAAAAAATCTTTTGCAGATCTGGAGGTCAGGACATCAGGTCAAAGAGGTGGAGAGTACTTTTAAAAGTAAACAATCGGAAAACCGGGGGGAGGGGGCCGGAATACCCCTCAGCAGTAAGTAAGCAAAATATGTTTTTTCAAGGGTCTTCATCTATTTTTAAAAGTCATCTTGTTACTTCCTTATGCTGGGAGGTATTTCATACGCCCCCCCCCCAGGTTTTACACCTGTTTCTTCACATTTTAGGAGTCCTAGCAGCAGGGGCGGATGGGCTATCAAAAAGTTACCGGGAAATTTATAGTCGGCGGCCCAAAAATGCAATGGTCACGGCCTAAAATTGCGCCGCAGACGAAAATTTTTTGAATGGGGGGGGGGGTCGAATCCCCCCCCCCGGTGCGAAAACAAATTAATACCAGTAACAAAAATTATATTTTTATTAATAATAAGCCATAATAGTGAATATAAAAAAAAATTAAAATAAAAGTGCGTCTTTCATTAATTTGCTGCTTTGGCCAAAACGGTTTATGATATTGTTATTGTCGAATTTTTTATGGCGCGTGGGGGGAGTAGAATTTATTTTAAGCGCCGCAGGCTAAAATTTTTGAAATTTCAAGGTCAACGCGGTTTAAGAAAAATTAGAAAATTTACCAGTTTGGCAGATAGATAAAGATAGTGTAACATTAAAAAATTAAAAGAATTATTAAAATAGGACTAAAATTAACAATTTTCAATAGGAATAATTAAAAACTAAAATGTATATCAAAATTAAGTATTAAATTTTTATGCGAAAACATGTTTCAAAAGATGGCGCGCTCTAAAATATTCTAAGAATCTAAGAATCTTTTCACCAATACAGAATTCTAATAATTTATAAAAGTCATATGAATAAACGAAAACTAATTGAGGGAATGAAGAAGTTTGAGCTTCCAATGTTGAATATTTACAAGTATATTTCAAAAAGATATTCATATTTGAAAATATTGAATATTTTTAAAAATATTTAACTTTGAAAGCTCAAACTTCCTCATTCCCTAAATTAGTTATCGTTTATTCATATGACTTTTATAAATTATTAGAATTCTGTATTGGTGAAAAGATTCTTAGATTCTTAGAATATTTTAGGTCGCGCCATCTTTTGAAACATGTTTTCGCATCAAAATTTAAATGCCCCTCTTAATAAAGTTGCAATTTTCTGTGCAATCTGTTATTGAACGTTTTCAGACAAAAGGACCAAGTGGAATAAGCAAATTTTCTGTAAATTATTAAAATAATATCAATTAATTTATTATCACGAATTAAAAACTAACCAATTTACATATTTTTATTTTAAAATGTCGGGCAAACGTCCTTAAAAGGTCGGCCTTGCCACCCCCTGGCTATGGGCCTGTGCCAAAGTCGAATACGCTCCTTGAAGGACCTAACATAACTCATCAATAGAGAAAGTTTATTAATAAAACACAAACAAATAATGATTGATAAATTCTAAAGTTGATATTATATTTCATTATGTTTAGTTGAAATGGGCAAATGGCCGTCAACGCGGCCGACAGCCGTGACAGTTTTTTTCCATAAACGAAAAAAGACGGTCTACGGACCGACGCGACGGCCCGCGGTCCCACAACCGACGGCTCGCGGATCCACAACCGACGGCCCACGGTCCTACGGCCCACCGGGAAATTTCCCGGTATCCCGACGGCCCCATCCGCCCCTGCCTAGCAGGCTTAACCACCTTAAAATGAGATTGATCTTATCCTATACCATTAATTAATCAAAATAATTACCAATGTATCACAAATATTGGTGCAATATTGAAAATCAATTTTGTGCCAATATCCCTGATTAGTACAACAAATTTTAGAATTTGTATAATGTACCCAGGCCCAGACTGGCTAGGTCGGCGATCGCCGAGGGTCCCCGACTGAAAGGGGCCCCGAAGGGGCTTCAAAAAGTGGTTTATACTAGGTAAAAATGATTTGTATTTTTTTATATACCTTACAAGTGTCAAAATAGCGAAAAATGTGATTTTCAAAAATCTCCCCTCTTGGTAAGGGGGCCCCTATTCAGTCTCTAGCCGAGGGTCCCCAAAGGAGCCAGTCCGGGCCTGAATGTACCAATCAGGCTGCATTAACTTTGTAGAAAACTGCCTAAATGATTTCTATAAAAATCATGAACTGACATTTTTTGGGGTCTACTAATCGATGTGTTATTAGGGTTCCCCCTTAAATCATTACCATATCCTAGTCCTGATTGGTTGATTATACAAGGTTGGTTTAAAATTTTTTAGAATTTCTATAATCAAATAATCAGAACTGGGATAAGATAAGATCCGTTAAGCTAAGTGTAGTATCGTTTTATATAATTTTTTTTTTCTGTATGGTTTAATTAATTTGTTAATATGCCTATAAAACCTCCTTTGAGGTTTGAGCGAAGAACCTGATTATTTGAAAGAGAATTTTTCTTATGATTTTATATTTTTTTTAATTATAATTAGGGGTCCTCTATAAATTACGTCATGCAAACTTCTAGCATTTTTTACTCCTCCCTCCCTCTTAGTCACGCTGTATCTCATTTCTTTCAACCCCCTAGCCTATTTGATATTACGTCACAAATCCTGGATCCTACATGAATGATTAATTTTATAATTTTTATAATATTTATTTATTAATAAACATTATAATATTCTTTACGCATGTTAAGACACACGTGACGACGGCCTTTGCGCAGTGACGTGCACGAGAAAACATTGCGTGACGTCACGTTTATTCGGACCCCGTCCTTGTCATATTTATTCACGCTAGGCTAGACAATTGTCCCTGGCCCCCCTAATTTTGCGTACGTAATTTATTTTTAAATAAATCGTCGGGTTATTTCTATCGGTTATTGTTATCGGGACACCCTGTCACAAAACAAAAAATCATGTAGATTTTGCAACCAGAGCGAAAAAGGCAACTTTTGATAATGCATTCCGAAAATATGACTATTTTCCTAACGCAAATGAGTGGCAAATGTAAACTTTTTTATATGAAACCACATAAAAGCTATTAACATAAAATATATTAAATTTTGTTTATTTTCATACAAATAATATTTAAAGTTGACATTTAGATAATATAATTGGAATTTATGCTAAGTACATAATTTCCGTTTACAATCAGTTACTCTGTAAAAATTGAAATAATTTGATTAATTTGCTTTTTAAATTTTAATGTTTATTTGTTTCCCAATAACACGTTTAACTATTTGTTTAAAAACAAATGCTGTTAGGTAATCGTTTTTCAATTTTATCATAGTAAATTTTATCTATTACCGTTTCGATATTATTTTGTATTGAGGACCTCTTGAAAAAGTACTTATTATCGCCACTGATGAATGGCCCCCAGGCATTTATTGCAAATTATGGTCCAAAGTAACCCCATATTACCAACGCTCTTTATTATAATCTTATATGCATGCGTAATGCGTGCAATGTCAATGACCAATGTAATAATTTCAATGGCAATGTAATCATTACACAATATAATGACTGGGACAGATATTTTTTGCCTCATGTTTTAACTTCGTGATTTTTAGAGCTAAGATATTTAGCATTTTTAAATTGTTAAGAGCGCTGTACTAGGATTAGGGGACTCCCAAACCCCAATACCAAATTAAATTTCATTTACTATTATTCTTATTTATTTTTATCATTATTTTAAAATATTTCACGATCTCAATTTCTAAATTAAATTTGCCCGATGAGATCGCAAAAGACAGAAATACTTGTAGGAAGTGAGTTAGGTTTCTTGAATTCTTTTATCTCAAAAATCCCCTCTTTATAAACATTTATATGTTACACCTACTAACCTTTCAAGTTATTTTTCTATATTTTAAATAATTAAATATTCATGAAGAGAATTAATTTTGTTCGACCGATTCAAAAGTAATAGAAAACAGAAAACTACGTGTGATAGAAAATAATGTGAATGAAATGTTTAAGTGTGCCAAAAGTTAAAGAAGGTCAAGGCTAGTGATTGCGATGACGGAAATCATGTTTCAGGATAAAATAATGGCAACAACAAAAATTTGAGTGGGTGACCTACCTCTTCGATGAAATTGGCTACCATGTATCCTAAAATTATGGCATCGTTGGTTTCGATGTCTAAATGGGGCACCCCTATATTGCAAGTATTCCAAAGTTCATTTTTATATTCATCCAATTTCCAAGCTGCCGACCCGATATCCATTAAAATAATTTGTGGATTACCATCAACCAACCATCGGCCGGTGTGAATCTACGTATGATAATATTAAAAAGAATCCCGTCACTCGCCTCCTCACTTTATTACTTTAAATCCTCTATCACGTATTATTCTTACTGCTTCGTTTAAAGCTGTCGAACCTAAAGGACCCTCTTCTATTTCGGTTCTAGCATGATGTTCCTTGTAGGGCCCAATTAAGCAATACTGATCCCCCATTTCTTCAGTGGATACGTAGGCTTTCGATCTTATTACAGTGTAAATACCACCCACTAGGATTTGCCATAATATTAAGACAAACATTTGAGATTAAGGAAATTTCTCACCTTTATTGGCAGCCTCCCAAGCCACTTCAAACGTCCACTTATTTTCTTCTTGCGCTAAGTAGCCTCGATCCATCAGGGGTAACAGATTGCTGTAAGATTCACCCCTATAAAATCTCCGCGACGCTCTTTCTCGTGACATGTTGAAACTTAAATAATTTCGAGTGTTATACAATAGTAAAAGCACATGTAAATTAGAGATTACATAAATCTGGAGTTGACACAAACGTAAACAGAATTTATGCGAACCAAGTAAATTACAACAAATTCTAATTTAAGAAAACTTTTAACAATTAAGAGTTGATACCACACACCGGTTTTTATGAATTCAGGTCAATTGATAACCACAAATATTACGTATTGAGTTGTATAACTCGCACGAGATAAAATATTAAATCTACTTAAGATAACGAATCCCGATTCTATAAACAAACTTAAATTTCAAAACTAAGGTCACCTTTAAATGAACGATAATAAACGCATAATATTAAATATTTTTTTTAAATATAGCACCAAAATTAAAAATGTGCCAAGAAATGTACGCCTACCGGTTATGCAACCAATTTTACACAAAAGTGGAACTTTGAACTGCTTGTAACCTAAATACAAGATGCGACAAAAAAAACTATCTGAAAATATTATATTAGTTTACTTAAATAAAAATATACAATAAAATAAGTTAAAATACGAATATAGTTAGAAATAATATAAAATAAGAAATCTTCATTTACTTAGCACAAACTTAACATTCTTGTCGCTAATAATAACTCGGATAAAGTTACTGCAGTGCATGGATTTGCGTTTTGAATTTTCAATCTGACTTGCATGCTGGATATTGCTCTCATCAAGTGGTACAAATCTGAATAAAACTAAAATTTGAAAATTGTTAGAAAATTCGAAAGACGAATTTTGGATTCAAGTGTGCTTTTTTCGTTTTATTTTAAGAGGGCGCCTTTAAAAAATAGGTTTCAACAGGTGGCGCGCCCTAAAATATTAATCTTTTCTACTCATCTGTTCAGCAATACAGAATTTTAATAATTTATAAAAGTCTATTGAATAAGCGATAACTAATTTAGGTAATGACGAAGTTTGAACTTTCAAAGTTAAATATTTTTCAAAATATTCAAAATTTCAAATATGAATATCTTTTTGGAATATACTTGTAAATATTCAACATTGGAAGTTCAAACTTCCTCATTACCTAAATTAGTTATCGTTTATTCATATTACTTTTATAAATTATTAGAATTTTGTATTGGTGAACAGATGAGTAGAAAAGATTAATATTTTAGGGCGCGCCACCTATTGAAACCTGTTTTTTAAAGGCGCCCTCTTAACACAAGAAGGGGCAAACTGGCACTAACAATTTATAATTCGCAATTTCCAGCATTTCGACTCTACAATTGAAAAAACCTATAACCAGTGACGTAGCAAATCAAGACCGGGCCCTGGTACAAGATCCACAGCGGGCCCCCTTCATTATTTTATTATAAAAAAAAATTTAAATAACAATGTTATTGCACAAAAAACATGTAAGTGACAAAAAGGCATCGTAGATTTTCCTAGAAAGAATTTCTGGTGGTACGAGATCTCAATTCTCCCCCCCCCCCGGGACTAATGAAAATTTAGCACTTATGAAGCTTTGGGCGCAATTCAATTTTGAGGCGCCCCTCTAAATAATTCAACCCCCGGCATATGGGGGTGGGGAAAGCAGCGTCTTTTAGCGCCGCAGGCGATTTTTTTGGAAAATACTACCTATTTTTCACCAAATGTTAATATTTAACTAGAAATTCCTCATGAAATTATGATGTTGCAACTGCGTCATTCGTTGCCTCGTAAATATAGCTATAATATTTACTGAATGAATTACATTATATTTAATTTTTTCAAATATTTCTTTATTTTGGCGTTCCTTCAGGGCGCCGCCCCCCCGGTGCAGACGCACCGCCCTGGTTCAATATTATGCAAACTTTCATAGATAATTTTTACAAAAATATCTGCAAATAATAGAAATCAATTTTGTCCGTGTACCGGGCCCCTATGGGGCCCGGGTCCTGGTGCCCGGCACCACTCGCACCACCTGTTGCTACGTCACTGCCTATAACTCGAAAAACTACTAAAAGTTGATTGCTTGCATATTCCCGCTCACTTTTATTTTTAAAATATTCTACTTTCGACCGCACAAGGTTGGGGCAGGGTGGGGGACATTACCATAGAGCAGGGGTCACCAACCGTTTGTTATAAGAGGATAAAATATTTGACAAGAACAATTTGACTTGGCAAATCCACTAAAAAGAATTTTTTGTTTAAAAAAAAAGGTCATTCGCCTCCCAAGACCTTACTAACATAGGCATAAGTAGGGACTTGGTTCACCCGAGAAAATAGAAAAAACATTTTAAAAACGTAATAAAATTAAATGCTTATTTGTAAGTTATTTTTCTAAAATAACAGGGGTATCCCCGGTTTCACATCAATCTCTCTACATTTTATGCATGGCGCTCTACATTAAAGGGCTGTTGCCCATTTCATATAACCTCGCACGCGGCTCTGTTAATTTGCCTTCCACCTCACAGGATGGGGATTGTTGGAGTGAAATTTTTCCTTAGTGACAAGGCGGAGCCAAATTGCTGTGCAATAGATGTGGAGAGAAAACGCGTGACACCCAATTCCACCAAGGTATGGACTCGATCTAACGAATATTCGTTTCTGCACATTAGCTCCGCCTAGCCACTATAGGCCAGTCATTGGGGACTTAAAAAATGAAAAGTTAGACAAAAATTGCAAAAGTTTTTATATTTTGGGACAATATTGGGACAGGTCAAAAAATTATTAATCCGATTTTTGCACCCTTCTTTGTTCCCCGGAACATTGTTAAATTGTTAAAAGAAGAGTGTAAATTTGCAATAACTCGATGAAAAAAATTCCGAAATTTATGCAAATCTTGGAGAACAGTTTAATAATTATTAGACATCTTCTATAAAGTTTGCACCCTGCTACGATGACCAGAACATTGCAAATAGTTGTGATTATTAATTTGCATACAGGGTTGTATTAAGGAATTATTTGCATGACTTTTGCAATTTTTTTCGACAGGATACACAAAAAAAAATTAATAAGCTACTGTTTGCAATGTTTCGGACAATGTAGCAGGGTGCAAACTTTATTGAAGATGTGTTTTAATTATTAAAATGTTCTCCAAAGTTTGCATAAATTTCGGAATTTCGGTTTTTTAATTTAACAATGTTCCGGGGGCAGAAAAGGGTGCAAATTCGGATATATTATTTTTTTACCTCCTTCAATGTTGTCTCAAAATTTGAAAACTTTTGCAATTTTTCATACCTTTTTTGCTACAATGACTGGCCTACTAGGGAAAAATGTAACTTTACCATGCCTGAATGTCATAGGTTTGAGGTCCATGTATATTCGGACTCTTATTCTTTTGTAAACCATTTAAATTTTCTAATTCAAAATTGAAATCATATTCTTGATATCTGATTTTTTATTTTTCTTTACTTTTGTAAAAATAAAACTAATTAGTTTCATACTAAACTTAAATTAACGACCGCTTTTTATATGTTCATACAATTTTTTCAAACGTGACCATGCTTATAAAATTCGTGCATACGTGACTTCATAAAACTAAACACCTTTTTCTTAATTTATTAAGGTTCATAAAATTTGATCTTTCGGAACTTTTTGCGTTACTAACAGACAGATAGAACTGGGTCTGAATGTGATAGGTAGGTGCTTTAAAAATAAAAGGTGCAAAATTTGTCAAATATAGCGGAAATATGCAATTAACTTTAGTTAGCTCAAACTACTATTACAATTTTTGATATCAGGCCCGTAGCCAGGGGGGTACTTGGGGCACGTCCCCCCCAGAAATGTTGAAAATACAAAGAAAATGGAAGGGGAACAACCGAAAATTTTACATTTTACAAAAGGTTTTTTACAAGTGCCCCCCCCCCCGAAATTAAATCCTGGCTACGGGCCTGTTTGATATACGCAAAATTCTGAAGGTCCCTCAACTATATTTTTTCCAACCTAATTATGGTCGTCATATTTTTTTTAATTGCCAGTAATTTTTATTTGGCCAGTCCACCCCTGCTACTAGTCGCCGTTTCAGTTTACAGTCGGGTCTTCCGCTTCGTCACTAAATTCTTCACTTTCTTCAGTACAACTTATGAAATTGGCTCTCAGTGGTGTAACCATAAGAGTTGAATACTGGGCCTGAAAGTTTGAACGTTTGGTCGAGTATCTGGTAAAAAATATGGGATTCACCGTACCTGCCTAAATTTAATGGGTTTAAATTCTCTCATTAACATTATCATGTTTCTACGACCAGCGGTAAAATTCCAACGAGACCACATAAAATTGTACGATATACTGAGATAACCCATAATTTTATACAAGAATTTTTCAATTATCAAATACTTTTCACATGTGCCTAAACGTTAATAATATTAAATCGTTTCGAACAGACTCGAGAGACTTTACCTTCTATATACGAAAATGCATCATAAGGTGGGAATATCTCGATGCCAATCTCTCGCAGAGTCTGCAAAGCTTTGAATTTAATCAATTTGAGTGATATTTGAATAACCTTACCCTGATTAAAAAAGACAATTTGTAATATTCTCCAATTAGTGGATCGATGATATCGGTTTCAAACTCATCTATTTGAAAAGTTAATTCGGAGATACACACTAAGTTCTCTTTCACGTTAAAAGTGACGGTTAAAAGTTGAGTGACTAGCGCAAATGTTATGCTGGTACTGGAAAATATAAAATTAAGTTTTTACTATTTAAAAGTCCGCCAGATTTACTCTTCATTAGGCGTAATTTCCCAATATTTGAACGGAAAATTTAAATATCTCGGAGTTGCAATTGCAAAACATCCAAATTTTCCGCTTTTATAAGTAATGATTTTTTCTTCTTCGTCGTATTCAAACTCGTGGATATCCACAGTCGACCATACTTTTGGAATGCGGTGCCATTGACATAATATCGGGGGTTGGAACAATAGTACGTGAGTCGGTATTCTTATAAAAAATTTCAAAATTGAATTAAGCTGCATTCACAATCTCAAATTTAAAATTAATGAAATTGACAATGTTTGAAGTTGCGAATGCAATATTTACATACTTAAACTTTATGAGAATTAACCGATTCAACTCTTCTTCCCTGAATTCGTCTATCTCTTCTTGGGTTGCTTCTTCTAGCTGTTGCTCTTCTTCTTCTTCTTCTTCTCCTACTACTAATTCTTTTGGTGGGAGCGATTCAACTTTTTTGTGAAATGGAACTTTTGACAGATGCGGTGGAATTTCTACTAAATAAACATAGTTTTTTGGAGTTAGCAATCGCTGGTTCTTTGAATTACTTACACCTGGTAATCGTCATTACAAAGGTAACCATGTCTTTCGGTTGCGGAGGCTGGTAATACAAATTTAAGAAAAAAACACCTCCCAAAACCGTAAATCTCCTTAAGTTAATTACATGATCTTCAACTTCCATTATCATCGTTTCCCTCAAATTCATAAATATTTGATCTAGAAAAGAGTAAATAATTTTGGGCCTACTTAAGATTTTGCACATTTAACCTTCCTCCGAAATTACGAATTCACTTGCCGTGGGTTCCAGTTTTTGGTAAGGAACGGATGGAATATCTTCCTCTATATTATCAAGTTCAATTTTTTGGAGTCTGTCTTCTGCGGCTAGTTCGGTAAGAGGAATAGTTTTTTGGTATTTTCTGCGTTCTTCATATTTATAAAACAACTTTTTTCTCCATTCCACAGAAGTTACTTGACCTAAATCTGGCAAAAGATTAATTAAGAACAAAAATTACTGATAGTTGCCAAAATTAGATTTCCTATATCGGCAAGTACGATTATTTTTGTTTTACACATTTCGGATTTCATTTCGGGGGGGGGGGGCACTTGTAAAAAACCTTTTGTTAAATGTAAAATTTTCGGTTGTTCCCCTTCCATTTTCTTTGTCTTTTTAACATTTAGGGGGAGGGGGACGTGCCCCAAGTGCCCCCCCCGGCTACGGGCCCGATTCAGTCTCGTATAGTTATCTAGATGGGCGGCCGTCAGGCCGCAAGTATTCTCTAATTATTATTATTATATTTACTCTCGCTGTATAGTTCAGGTTCTGGTGGATCTTGAAACGTAGCCGTTTCTCTACTTAAATGGTCATATTTTACGTACATTGCTCGAATAGCCATAAATTTGCAATCTATATTGGCTGGAAATAAAACATTCATCTCAACTTCTGGAAAATCCAAGTATATTCGAGGCCTTGAAATAATAGTTAAGTCTCTTTGCAACTATCATAGGTAATTAAGTATTTACGGATCAGCTTTTTTTGGATTCGGCAGTGAAGGTGGCATGCTAATCAAAAGCCAGAAACTTACGGTAAAGTTTTTTTCTATTATTCTGTAATCAGCTGTGAATAAGTCTAAACGATTAAGATTGTTTTCGATATCTCGTAGCAATTTGTAAGTTGCTGCATCCAAACTTTTCTGCTGATATTCACCAAACATATTCTCTAACTGAAAGTTAAATTTAGGATTCTAAATGTCGAATACCAACTTAACACAAACCCATTTCCAATTACTAAGAACTTCTGGATCTACAAACTCTGGATCATCGATTAAGTTGGTCAAGGTATTCAAAAGCTACCATACAAAGAGAAAAAATTGAAAACAAAAATTACTAAAAACTGTGCATTCCACTAACATATAATGCTTCATCCGTTCTTGCTGTAGCTGCTTCCATTGTGGTAGCTTCCATATTCATTTCCCACACATGCAAATATGTGTTCATTTCTCCACAGACGTTTGGATCTGGTAAACCATCACATTTTAAGTATTGTTCCCACTAAAAAATAATCGTTATCGTAATCAATTAAAATACCTTCAATATAAAAAAATTCACTTCACGATCTGCTTTTTCTTCCATTCGTCTCTGCACGCATCTCTCTTTAAGATTAATCATAGCAGCTGAAGAATTAATCAGTTGTTCTATTCGCAGTTGCTGTTCTCTAATTTCTCGTTTTTCTTTTTCAATATTTGCCTTTCGTTCTTCAATTAAACGAATTCGTTCTTCTTCTGCAGCTTTCTTCGCGGCAATTGCTGCTTCCTTTTCGGCTATTTTTGCCATTTCGGCAGCCAATTTCTTTTTCTGCTCCTTAGTTAGTTTTGGTCCTTTGGGCTTCTTCTCACCACCCTCACCTTTGGGTTTTTTTCCTTTTTTGGCTTTCTTTTTCTTCTTTGGAGCTTCTTCAACCTCCTCTACGTATTTCATAACGATTTTGTTAACAATTTGATAGAAATAAAGTTTAAAATAATTACCTACTACATCGCCCTGTGCTTGGGCTTCTGCTAGTGCCTTCATCCTGTTAATTTCGGCAAATATATCAAGTTCGGCCGGTGCTTGAGGTTCTTCTGGAGGTTTCTCTTCTTTTTTGCCTTTTTTGCCTTTTTTACCTTTCTGTTATAAAATACTGTTAGATATAAATTAGCTAAATTTTATCAAATTACCTTTTCCTTTTTGGGTTTTTCAGCCTTTTCGCCACCATCATCCCCTGCTTCCGACGCACCTTTTTTTCCCTTCTTGTCTTTTTTCCCTTTTTTTCCTTTTTTTCCTTTCTTCCCTTTCGGTTCGGGTTCAACGGGCACATCTTCGGACACCGAATAAGATTCCCAAGTCCACAGATCAGCTTCTATTTGTTGAGATGCGCGATATTCAAGAAATTCGGAAAAACTTGGTCCTCTGGCCTATCGAAAATATTTACTAATTCATAAAAAAGATCATGGGAATAACACCGACATACCCCTTTTTTTCCTTTTTTGCCTTTCTTTCCTTTACCTCCCTTTTTACCCTTTTTACCCTTTTTACCCTTTTTACCCTTTGGAGATGGTGGTTCACCCTCTTCTGGCAATTTAATATGTTCATCTGTTTGAGTTCCTTCAGTAGGTTCTTGCATTTCAACTTGAGAGCTTGTTTCTTCTTTAGGTCCCCCTTCCTGATCATCGTCTTTACTCTCTGGAGTTTCTTCTTTTTGCGTTCCTTTAGTTTTAACCGCTTTCTCTTCACCCTCCTTATTTTTCTTAGGTTTTTCTTTCTTACCTTTTTCAGGTTTTGGTTCTTTCTCCTTTTCTTTTTCTTTAGATTTTCCTTTTCCTTTCTTACCTTTTGCAGATTTTGGTTCCTCTTTTTCTATTTCATTAGGTTTTTCTTTTTTAGGAGGAGGTGGAGGTGGAGCCGCTTCCGTAAGAGCTTTTCCTCGTTTTGCTATTTTTTCAGGATTTTCTTCTTCTACTGGAGGTGGAGGTTCCGGTTCTTCTACTACTTCAGTAGTAGGTGGAGGCTCCTTCTTTTTGCCTCCTTTTTTGGGGCCCTTTTTAGCTGCTAATTTTGCTGCTTTCTTTGCAGCTTTTTCTTCAGGGGTTAGGGCATGTTCAAAATCTATCTTTTTGAATTTTACCTCATCATCACCCAAAGGATCAAATACTTTTTGCTTCTTTCCTTTCTTTGATCCTTTCGGTGTAACTACTCCACCTCCTGCTGCTCCTTCACCTCCTTCACCTCCTTCACCTCCTGCTGCTTCTTCACCTCCTTCACCTCCTTCTGCTTCTCCTTGAAGAAATTATTAATTATTGAATAACGACGCATAAGTTACAATAAAACCTGGAGGTGGTACTTCTGCTGTATCCACTACCTCATCAGCCATTTTTGTATATTTTCATGAAAACTACAAAATAAAATGTGTAG
The DNA here is from genome assembly GCA_958510855.1 of Rhagonycha lutea. Lineage (NCBI taxonomy): Eukaryota > Metazoa > Arthropoda > Insecta > Coleoptera > Cantharidae > Rhagonycha > Rhagonycha lutea. The sequence continues at coordinate 1,025,171 of OY294039.1, forward strand.
GAATCGTATGACGTTTTATAATTTTTAATTAATGAGACAACTTTGATAGATTTTATTAATTTTTACGTACTAGGTACTAGCGATTTGGAGAATAAGTACGGATAATTTCGTGTGTGTTATTTATTCTTGTGGATGTTTTCGTGATTTTTTTATCTATGATATCAAAATTCATTAGAGCTGGATTATAGAACCAGTGAGAGATATTTTAGTTTCAATTTGTTATAAATTATTAATTATATAATTACAAAATTTAAACCCGCATCAAGCTAGCGCCGCCACTTTCGAAAAACCAAAAAAATATATAAAGTTGTTTGCACGAATAATGAAGCTTCGTCATAAACGGCATTTGTATGAAATAAGACGAAAATTGTGAGTCACATAAGTGTTTAATATAATAAATTTAAATCATAACATTTAATAATTAATAAGCTTAAAATTTTATTTTTAACAATATATATGGCTTTTATTAAATAAGTGGGTCCACGGTCAAATTCATACCAAAAACGGTTTGGGAAATCAAAAAATTTAAGAAACCCTGCTCTAATGAAATGGAAATATAACCTAAAATCAAACTAATTTGTTAAAAAATTAAAGCAACAGTCACTATAAAAACTACTTTCATTAAAATTATTATGCACGCTAAGAACTATTGTATCTATCTCTGTCTATCTCATACGTTGGGTGTCAGATAATTTTCGACGTAAAAGATTTCTAAAATCAGACATTTAAGAATAATTTAATATAGTGTGTCTTTGTTTCACCTATGTTATACTACAATTAATTTAAAAAAAAAAGGTTGTCTGTACTTAATTCCGATGGTTGTGACGTAAGCTTCATTATTCGTGATTACAACTGTATGGAGAATTTGTGGCAAATTAGTTGCCGCAATCGCGAATTTGTTGCTCTTACCGTTCGAGAGTTACAGCCATTTGAGTGGTGGCGGCGCTAGATTTATATCAAGCCAGCGTCGCCACCACTCAAAAACTTACTAAAAATAAAAAATAAGTATATCAGAATTTATGGTTAATTTGTGGCTAATTAGTTGCCGCAATCGCGAATTTGTTGCTCTTACCCTTCGAGAGTTACAGCCATATGAGTGGTGGCGGCGCTAGATTTATATCAAGTCAGCGCCGCCACCACTCAAAAACTTACTAAAAATAAAAATTAAGTATATCGGAATTTGTGGCTAATTTGTTGCTAATTAGTTGCCGCAATCGCAAATTTGTTGCTTTTACCCTTCGAGAATGACAGCCATTTGAGTGGCGGCCGCGCTAGCTTGATTTCAACCCAGAGCTCGTAACGAAGGTACGGTTGAATTTTTGAATGCATCCGGTAGAGCGGTGGTACCAGGCTCAACTAGAGGGGGGCGGGCACTCGGGTATTTGTCCCAGGGCATCCTCAAGGGCATACGCGCAACTAGGGTCAAAAGTTTGGGGGGGCTAAAATAATGTTTTCAAACAATTGTTTTAAGGGAGGGGTAAAAATAACGAAAAATTGGGATATTTTGGGGGGGCTAACTTGAATTTTGGGGGGATTAGCTCCCCCCAGCCCCCCTAGTTGCACGTATGCTCAAGGACCCGGATAAAAAATCATTGCAGGGCTACCATGGGCCAGAAAAGATTAAACGGTGTTGCTATTTTGGCTGTTGAAAGCAAAACGGCGAGAACAATTAATTACAGTGGCGTAGCTAGAACTTTTGCCGCCCGGGGCTGTTCCAAAATTTGCCGCCCCCTCCCCACTCCAAAAATATTTTTGAATAACATTTTCTTAATCCTACATCCTAATTTATGAAATATCAAAAACAATTTCTTTTGCGCCCTCAATGCCGCCCCTAAAAGTTTTTGAATGACCTTTTTTAACCCTATTTCATAACTAATGCCGCCCCTAAAAATGTGCCGCCTATACTATACTTATACTTACTTACTTAATCTTAATACTTATTTTTCCTAAATAAAAATACAAAGTTTTTGATGTTTTCTTTTTATATATGAAATTTTTAAGAGCAAGGGGCCCTCGCAAAATCTTGCCTCGGAGCCCGACATGGCTCTCGACGGCCCTGCGTGGTACATTTCCAAGCTCCATCAAATTTAACCGAAAACCAAAAGTAAACATTGATCACGATCTAGAAAACAAGGTCTGTGGTTCCGGCTATGTTTTCACTCGTTTTCCGTGACCGTTCGATTTGGGTCGGTTTTCTCAGTTTTCTACAAGTGGCGACCATCTTGTTTGTTTATAAGCTAGATCGTGCTTATAAGTAGAAAACCGACCCGAATCGAACGGTCACGGAAAACGAAAAAACTTGTTTTGTTTACATTATAGTTTTAAAATAGACAAACAAGATGGTTGCCGTTTGTAGAAAACTGAGAAAACCGACCCGAATCGAACGGTCACGGAAAACGAGTGAAAACATAGCCGGAACCACAGACCTTGTTTACTAGATCGTGACATTGATAAGTCATTAACTCATTATTATGTCATTTCTTATAGAAATGATATGTCTTGGATAGAGTTGGATGATTGTATATCCAATTCAGAAAATATTGACATAAAAACAAAAATTAATTCATCAATTATTATATTCTTTATAATTCCATTGTTTTACATGTTCTATTATTATTAATTGTTATAATCTTATAACATCAATTAAACAATATATTTAATAAAATTTAATTTGAGTTTATTAAAATTTTGTTTTGGGTATCAACTCTGGCATGAAATCAAGCTAGTGCCGCTACAACTCAAATTGCTGTAATTCGAGAACGGAAGAGCAACAAATTCGTGATGCGGCAATTATTTAGCAACAAATTAGCCACAAATTCGATATACTTATTTTTTGTTTTTAATAAGTTTTTAGTGGTGGCGACGCTGGCTTGATATAAATCTAGCGCCGCCACCACTCAAATGGCTGTAACTCTCGAAGGGTAAGAGCAACAAATTCGCGATTGCGGCAACTAATTAGCAACAAATTAGCCACAAATTCCGATATACTTATTTTTTATTTTTAGTAAGTTTTTGAGTGGTGGCGACGCTGGCTTGATATAAATCTAGCGCCGCCACCACTCAAATGGCTGTAACTCTCGAACGGTAAGAGCAATAAATTCGCGATTGCGGCAACTAATTAGCCACAAATTCTCCATATATTTTTTTTAAATTTTTCGAAAGTGGCGGCGCTAGCATGATGCGGGTAAAATTTAAATAAGGGTATATTCACTTTGCCCAAAGTTCATTCAAATTTAAATAATGGTTTATTCACTCTGGTCAAAGCTCATTAACACATAATATACGAAAATGTGTTTCCTGTTGCAGCTGTTACACAATAGAAAATTTGGCTAAATTTATTCGTAGATTTTGTTTTTAATAGGCATTTATTAAAATATTTAAAAATGTAACAATGGTAACTTCCTTAATGCATAACAAATCAATAGGTAGTCATTTCAAAAATTAGTAGACGTTTGGTATTCACGCAGCGAACATCTCTTAGCAGTGCAATGCATACTGATAGTATCAAAGAATTTTTTTCGAAGAAAACTGTTTTTCTTACGGGAGCAACAGGTTTTATTGGAAAAGTTTTAATTGAAAAAATATTAAGATCTTGCCCAGAAATCGATAAAGTTTATATTTTAATACGATCTAAGAAAGGAAAATCACTTCAGGAACGATTGAATGATATTACGAACGCAGAGGTATAAAAACATCAAATTTATTTGCATTGTTACGTTTATAAGTAGTAGTTATGTAGGTACGAACCTGGCTAGATTATTATCTCACTAACTTCATTTTTTAAAGGAAATAATGAATTTTTTATATTTCTCAACTTTCCACTATCATGCATAATACCTAATTTTTAAAATCTTTCCAGTTATTTAATACTTTAAAAGAGCAGTATCCGGATGCGTTAGAAAAAAAATTAAGGCCCGTATTAGGAGATACATCAGAACTTGGTTTAGGTACAAATATTTTCATATGGAAAATGAAACACTTTTCAACTTTCATTTGTAGGATTATCGGAACCGGATAGAAAGGAACTAATCGAAAACGTTTCGATAATTTATCATGCAGCAGCTTCAGTGCGGTTCGACGATCCGTTAAAGAGCGCCATATTACTTAACACTAGAGGCACTCGAGAAATTATTAATCTAGCTCTAGAAATGAAGCGCCTCGAGGCAATATAAAATAATTTATTAGTAGAACAAAAGTTATCACTCAGCAGTTTTAGGTTTTTGTCCACGTTTCGACAACTTACTGTAACACGGATAAGAAGGTAGTAGAAGAACGATTGTATCCACCACACGCAGATTGGAAAGATTCAATTGAAATTGCCGAAAACATGGACGTGAACGATTTAGACGTTTTTACTCCGAAATACATCGACGTGCTGCCAAATACTTACACCTTTACGAAATCATTAGCCGAGCACGTTGTGGTTGATATGTGCAAAAATAAAATTCCTGCCGTCGTTTTCAGACCGTCAATAGGTAAAAGTTGAGTAATTCTGAAGAGTAACATTATTTTAATCCCGACGAATTTTAGTTATTGCAACTAGAGATGATCCCGTTCCTGGTTGGATCGATAATTTCAACGGTCCAGTGGGACTTCTGATTGCGTCAGGAAAAGGTTTTAAAAAACTATTCGAATACAATCTTTTTAATTTTTTTTTTTTTTTTAGGAATTTTACGAACCTGTTACGCTGAGCCACATTTGAAGGCCGACTATATGCCGGTGGATATTACAATCAGGGCACTTCTAATGGCTACTTGGCAAAAAGGAATAGCACCGTAACTATCATACTCCTTGAGGTCTTTTATAATAATATTTTGTAGGTACTAATATTTGTATTTCCGTAGGGTGGAAGAAAAATTGGATGTCGACTTTTACAACTGCAGTAACAATAATCTGCGTTCCATTACCATGACGCAGTTGTTAGATTTAGGGTGGGAAATATTTTTGGAAGTTCCGTTGGATAATATTTTATGGTGTCCCGGTGGAGGAGTTACGGCATATAAATATTGGAATTATATACGAGTTATTTTACTTCATCTTATACCAGCAATTATAATCGATTCGCTTCTGAGACTTACGGATAAAAAACCAATGTAAGTTAGTTGAAACTAATAGAATCATTACCTAATCGAATATAATTTTATCAGGTTGGTCAAAATTCAAAGACGTATTTATATTGCAAACATAGCTTTATCATATTTCTTATTCAATCAATGGGCATTTTTAAATGATAAATGTATCGAACTGGAGAAGAAGCTACTACCTAGTGAATTTGATGAATTTGGCTACCATATTGATAATATAAATATTTATGAATATTTTAAAAATTGTGTCCTCCACTGCAGACGATATCTTCTGAAAGACACAGATATGAATATTGATAAAGCTAAAAAGAATTTTCACCGAATGTATATTCTGGACAAATTGTTCAAATTAATTCTACTTGCTTTAGTTTATTGGATATTGGTATACAAGATGAATATTGTAGCAATTATAGGAAATCGAATTTTGAATTATTATAGAGCTTTTCTATGAAACATCAAAAAGTCGATTGAGCATTCATGAATTTTTGTATCTAATGTTTCAAATTGATTATTCATTAATAATTATCATATTATAAGTGAATAATCTTTAATGTTACGGTTTTTTGTTAGGAAATTAGAATAGTAATTTATTTGTTGAAAGATAACACGGCTTATGCTTTAATTCGTAAGGTAACAATATCAACATTAATTTGTTTAAAATAATTTTCATCAAATAAAGTTTGCTATGTAGTATAGTAAAAGTTATATAAATAAAGATTATTGGTTACATTTTGCCATATTAACAATCATAAATTCAAAGGTCAATATTGGTCATCATAATACGGTTTAAACTCATTTGCAATCAAATTTTTTTCAACTTTTATAAAATACGCACTTGAATAAAAAAAAAATTTTTAACAAAATTTAATTTAATTTTCTTCAATAATGCATAATATTATGTATGAATGATATCGTTAAATCAACCAAGATTGAATTGTTTTTTCAAGTAGTACTGTATAATTTTTACTTCAAACGCAGCAAATCGAACCAGTAAAAACCCACCAATTTTCTTCCGTTCTACTTAAAATGCTAATATAAAGAATACTGTTCAGAAGCCATTTTGAATTTGTCCTATTACATATTGACCGAGCCCGGTACAAGTTTTGTGTGTATTAGTTACAGCATGTTCCGTTGGACTTGTGTTCGCAGCAGAGCGCGCCCTTCCATTTTACACAGTCACACTTAAGCGCTCGTACGCAGAAGACCTGCTACAAAAGTTAATAACAAATAAATAAATGTTAATTATCAAACTAATTATTGTTATGATTCATAACCTGAACAACTTAGTGCAACATAATAAATAAAGGGGAGTACTGGGAAACAAAATCCCATATTCAACGCCAAAAACAACTACAGTCCACACAGAAGCAAGGAAGGGTTTTACGAAGATTCTAAATCCTTTCTAACGGCGATGTCAAAGCCCAAATACCAAAACTTTCTTTTTCCACTAATTTTACTATAATAAAGAATAATATGATGAAAGATTTTTTTAGCCCAAAAAGTCATTTTTGGAAAACCATTGCTTTTTCGAGTGATTCTAATGTATTTTGGCGAGAAAATTCGACTGACGCAGTTTATTTTGCAATATTTATTAAAATAACAATTTTACGGTCGATTGAAGTTGCAAAAACTTTTTCATCTTTGAAAGTGATTTTTTCCAAGATTTAAGCGCTTCCGCCGGCTAAAAACTAGTTTTTCGCACTCTACGCATCCAAATACGTCGTATACAATCTAAAAAAAGGCATGTTAAATTTTAGCGGATTTTGATAAAAACGATGGATTAACCCCTTTGAAGTTTTTTTAGCCCAAAAAGTCATTTTTGGAAAACCATTGCTTTTTCGAGTGATTCTAATGTATTTTGACGAGAAAATTCGACTGACGCAGTTTATTTTGCAATATTTATTAAAATAACAATTTTACGGTCGATTGAAGTTGCAAAAACTTTTTCATCTTTGAAAGTGATTTTTTCCAAGATTTAAGCGCTTCCGCCGGCTAAAAACTAGTTTTTCGCACTCTACGCATCCAAATACGTCGTATACAATCTAAAAAAAGGCATGTTAAATTTTAGCGGATTTTGATAAAAACGATGCATTAACCCCTTTGAAGTTTTATTAGCCCAAAAAGTCATTTTTGGAAAACCATTGCTTTTTCGAGTGATTCTAATGTATTTTGACGAGAAAATTCGACTGACGCAGTTTATTTTGCAATATTTATTAAGATAACAATTTTACGGTCGATTGAAGTTGCAAAAACTTTTTCATCTTTGAAAGTGATTTTTTCCAAGATTTAAGCGCTTCCGCCGGCTAAAAACTAGTTTTTCGCACTCTACGCATCCAAATACGTCGTATACAATCTAAAAAAAGGCATGTTAAATTTTAGCGGATTTTGATAAAAACGATGGATTAACCCCTTTGAAGTTTTTTTAGCCCAAAAAGTCATTTTTGGAAAACCATTGCTTTTTCGAGTGATTCTAATGTATTTTGACGAGAAAATTCGACTGACGCAGTTTATTTTGCAATATTTATTAAGATAACAATTTTACGGTCGATTGAAGTTGCAAAAACTTTTTCATCTTTGAAAGTGATTTTTTCCAAGATTTAAGCGCTTCCGCCGGCTAAAAACTAGTTTTTCGCACTCTACGCATCCAAATACGTCGTATACAATCTAAAAGAAGGCATGTTAAATTTTAGCGGATTTTGATAAAAACGATGGATTAACCCCTTTGAAGTTTTTTTAGCCCAAAAAGTCATTTTTGGAAAACCATTGCTTTTTCGAGTGATTCTAATGTATTTTGACGAGAAAATTCGACTGACGCAGTTTATTTTGCAATATTTATTAAGATAACAATTTTACGGTCGATTGAAGTTGCAAAAACTTTTTCATCTTTGAAAGTGATTTTTTCCAAGATTTAAGCGCTTCCGCCGGCTAAAAACTAGTTTTTCGCACTCTACGCATCCAAATACGTCGTATACAATCTAAAAAAAGGCATGTTAAATTTTAGCGGATTTTGATAAAAACGATGGATTAACCCCTTTGAAGTTTTTTTAGCCCAAAAAGTCATTTTTGGAAAACCATTGCTTTTTCGAGTGATTCTAATGTATTTTGACGAGAAAATTCGACTGACGCAGTTTATTTTGCAATATTTATTAAAATAACAATTTTACGGTCGATTGAAGTTGCAAAAACTTTTTCATCTTTGAAAGTGATTTTTTCCAAGATTTAAGCGCTTCCGCCGGCTAAAAACTAGTTTTTCGCACTCTACGCATCCGAATACGTCGTATAAGATCTAAAAAAAGGCATGTTAAATTTTAGCGGATTTTGATAAAAACGATGGATTAACCCCTTTGAAGTTTTTTTAGCCCAAAAAGTCATTTTTGGAAAACCATTGCTTTTTCGAGTGATTCTAATGTATTTTGACGAGAAAATTCGACTGACGCAGTTTATTTTGCAATATTTATTAAAATAACAATTTTACGGTCGATTGAAGTTGCAAAAACTTTTTCATCTTTGAAAGTGATTTTTTCCAAGATTTAAGCGCTTCCGCCGGCTAAAAACTAGTTTTTCGCACTCTACGCATCCGAATACGTCGTATAAAATCTAAAAAAAGGCATGTTAAATTTTAGCGGATTTTGATAAAAACGATGGATTAACTCCTTTGAAGTTTTTTTAGCCCAAAAAGTCATTTTTGGAAAACCATTGCTTTTTCGAGTGATTCTAATGTATTTTGACGAGAAAATTCGACTGACGCAGTTTATTTTGCAATATTTATTAAAATAACAATTTTACGGTCGATTGAAGTTGCAAAAACTTTTTCATCTTTGAAAGTGATTTTTTCCAAGATTTAAGCGCTTCCGCCGGCTAAAAACTAGTTTTTCGCACTCTACGCATCCGAATACGTCGTATAAAATCTAAAAAAAGGCATGTTAAATTTTAGCGGATTTTGATAAAAACGATGGATTAACCCCTTTGAAGTTTTTTTAGCCCAAAAATTCATTTTTGGAAAACCATTGCTTTTTCGAGTGATTCTAATGTATTTTGACGAGAAAATTCGACTGACGCAGTTTATTTTGCAATATTTATTAAAATAACAATTTTACGGTCGATTGAAGTTGCAAAAACTTTTTCATCTTTGAAAGTGATTTTTTCCAAGATTTAAGCGCTTCCGCCGGCTAAAAACTAGTTTTTCGCACTCTACGCATCCAAATACGTCGTATAAAATCTAAAAAAAGGCATGTTAAATTTTAGCGGATTTTGATAAAAACGATGGATTAACCCCTTTGAAGTTTTTTTAGCCCAAAAAGTCATTTTTGGAAAACCATTGCTTTTTCGAGTGATTCTAATGTATTTTGACGAGAAAATTCGACTGACGCAGTTTATTTTGCAATATTTATTAAAATAACAATTTTACGGTCGATTGAAGTTGCAAAAACTTTTTCATCTTTGAAAGTGATTTTTTCCAAGATTTAAGCGCTTCCGCCGGCTAAAAACTAGTTTTTCGCACTCTACGCATCCAAATACGTCGTATACAATCTAAAAAAAGGCATGTTAAATTTTAGCGGATTTTGATAAAAACGATGGATTAACCCCTTTGAAGTTTTTTTAGCCCAAAAAGTCATTTTTGGAAAACCATTGCTTTTTCGAGTGATTCTAATGTATTTTGACGAGAAAATTCGACTGACGCAGTTTATTTTGCAATATTTATTAAAATAACAATTTTACGGTCGATTGAAGTTGCAAAAACTTTTTCATCTTTGAAAGTGATTTTTTCCAAGATTTAAGCGCTTCCGCCGGCTAAAAACTAGTTTTTCGCACTCTACGCATCCAAATACGTCGTATACAATCTAAAAGAAGGCATGTTAAATTTTAGCGGATTTTGATAAAAACGATGGATTAACCCCTTTGAAGTTTTTTTAGCCCAAAAAGTCATTTTTGGAAAACCATTGCTTTTTCGAGTGATTCTAATGTATTTTGACGAGAAAATTCGACTGACGCAGTTTATTTTGCAATATTTATTAAGATAACAATTTTACGGTGGATTGAAGTTGCAAAAACTTTTTCATCTTTGAAAGTGATTTTTTCCAAGATTTAAGCGCTTCCGCCGGCTAAAAACTAGTTTTTCGCACTCTACGCATCCAAATACGTCGTATACAATCTAAAAAAAGGCATGTTAAATTTTAGCGGATTTTGATAAAAACGATGGATTAACCCCTTTGAAGTTTTTTTAGCCCAAAAAGTCATTTTTGGAAAACCATTGCTTTTTCGAGTGATTCTAATGTATTTTGACGAGAAAATTCGACTGACGCAGTTTATTTTGCAATATTTATTAAGATAACAATTTTACGGTCGATTGAAGTTGCAAAAACTTTTTCATCTTTGAAAGTGATTTTTTCCAAGATTTAAGCGCTTCCGCCGGCTAAAAACTAGTTTTTCGCACTCTACGCATCCAAATACGTCGTATACAATCTAAAAAAAGGCATGTTAAATTTTAGCGGATTTTGATAAAAACGATGGATTAACCCCTTTGAAGTTTTTTTAGCCCAAAAAGTCATTTTTGGAAAACCATTGCTTTTTCGAGTGATTCTAATGTATTTTGACGAGAAAATTCGACTGACGCAGTTTATTTTGCAATATTTATTAAGATAACAATTTTACGGTCGATTGAAGTTGCAAAAACTTTTTCATCTTTGAAAGTGATTTTTTCCAAGATTTAAGCGCTTCCGCCGGCTAAAAACTAGTTTTTCGCACTCTACGCATCCAAATACGTCGTATACAATCTAAAAAAAGGCATGTTAAATTTTAGCGGATTTTGATAAAAACGATGGATTAACCCCTTTGAAGTTTTTTTAGCCCAAAAAGTCATTTTTGGAAAACCATTGCTTTTTCGAGTGATTCTAATGTATTTTGACGAGAAAATTCGACTGACGCAGTTTATTTTGCAATATTTATTAAAATAACAATTTTACGGTCGATTGAAGTTGCAAAAACTTTTTCATCTTTGAAAGTGATTTTTTCCAAGATTTAAGCGCTTCCGCCGGCTAAAAACTAGTTTTTCGCACTCTACGCATCCGAATACGTCGTATAAAATCTAAAAAAAGGCATGTTAAATTTTAGCGGATTTTGATAAAAACGATGGATTAACTCCTTTGAAGTTTTTTTAGCCCAAAAAGTCATTTTTGGAAAACCATTGCTTTTTCGAGTGATTCTAATGTATTTTGACGAGAAAATTCGACTGACGCAGTTTATTTTGCAATATTTATTAAAATAACAATTTTACGGTCGATTGAAGTTGCAAAAACTTTTTCATCTTTGAAAGTGATTTTTTCCAAGATTTAAGCGCTTCCGCCGGCTAAAAACTAGTTTTTCGCACTCTACGCATCCGAATACGTCGTATAAAATCTAAAAAAAGGCATGTTAAATTTTAGCGGATTTTGATAAAAACGATGGATTAACCCCTTTGAAGTTTTTTTAGCCCAAAAAGTCATTTTTGGAAAACCATTGCTTTTTCGAGTGATTCTAATGTATTTTGACGAGAAAATTCGACTGACGCAGTTTATTTTGCAATATTTATTAAAATAACAATTTTACGGTCGATTGAAGTTGCAAAAACTTTTTCATCTTTGAAAGTGATTTTTTCCAAGATTTAAGCGCTTCCGCCGGCTAAAAACTAGTTTTTCGCACTCTACGCATCCAAATACGTCGTATACAATCTAAAAAAAGGCATGTTAAATTTTAGCGGATTTTGATAAAAACGATGGATTAACCCCTTTGAAGTTTTTTTAGCCCAAAAAGTCATTTTTGGAAAACCATTGCTTTTTCGAGTGATTCTAATGTATTTTGACGAGAAAATTCGACTGACGCTGTTTATTTTGCAATATTTATTAAGATAACAATTTTACGGTCGATTGAAGTTGCAAAAACTTTTTCATCTTTGAAAGTGATTTTTTCCAAGATTTAAGCGCTTCCGCCGGCTAAAAACTAGTTTTTCGCACTCTACGCATCCAAATACGTCGTATACAATCTAAAAAAAGGCATGTTAAATTTTAGCGGATTTTGATAAAAACGATGGATTAACCCCTTTGAAGTTTTTTTAGCCCAAAAAGTCATTTTTGGAAAACCATTGCTTTTTCGAGTGATTCTAATGTATTTTGACGAGAAAATTCGACTGACGCAGTTTATTTTGCAATATTTATTAAAATAACAATTTTACGGTCGATTGAAGTTGCAAAAACTTTTTCATCTTTGAAAGTGATTTTTTCCAAGATTTAAGCGCTTCCGCCGGCTAAAAACTAGTTTTTCGCACTCTACGCATCCAAATACGTCGTATACAATCTAAAAAAAGGCATGTTAAATTTTAGCGGATTTTGATAAAAACGATGGATTAACCCCTTTGAAGTTTTTTTAGCCCAAAAAGTCATTTTTGGAAAACCATTGCTTTTTCGAGTGATTCTAATGTATTTTGACGAGAAAATTCGACTGACGCAGTTTATTTTGCAATATTTATTAAAATAACAATTTTACGGTCGATTGAAGTTGCAAAAACTTTTTCATCTTTGAAAGTGATTTTTTCCAAGATTTAAGCGCTTCCGCCGGCTAAAAACTAGTTTTTCGCACTCTACGCATCCAAATACGTCGTATACAATCTAAAAAAAGGCATGTTAAATTTTAGCGGATTTTGATAAAAACGATGGATTAACCCCTTTGAAGTTTTTTTAGCCCAAAAAGTCATTTTTGGAAAACCATTGCTTTTTCGAGTGATTCTAATGTATTTTGACGAGAAAATTCGACTGACCCAGTTTATTTTGCAATATTTATTAAAATAACAATTTTACGGTCGATTGAAGTTGCAAAAACTTTTTCATCTTTGAAAGTGATTTTTTCCAAGATTTAAGCGCTTCCGCCGGCTAAAAACTAGTTTTTCGCACTCTACGCATCCGAATACGTCGTATAAAATCTAAAAAAAGGCATGTTAAATTTTAGCGGATTTTGATAAAAACGATGGATTAACCCCTTTGAAGTTTTTTTAGCCCAAAAAGTCATTTTTGGAAAACCATTGCTTTTTCGAGTGATTCTAATGTATTTTGACGAGAAAATTCGACTGACGCAGTTTATTTTGCAATATTTATTAAAATAACAATTTTACGGTCGATTGAAGTTGCAAAAACTTTTTCATCTTTGAAAGTGATTTTTTCCAAGATTTAAGCGCTTCCGCCGGCTAAAAACTAGTTTTTCGCACTCTACGCATCCAAATACGTCGTATACAATCTAAAAAAAGGCATGTTAAATTTTAGCGGATTTTGATAAAAACGATGGATTAACCCCTTTGAAGTTTTTTTAGCCCAAAAAGTCATTTTTGGAAAACCATTGCTTTTTCGAGTGATTCTAATGTATTTTGACGAGAAAATTCGACTGACGCAGTTTATTTTGCAATATTTATTAAAATAACAATTTTACGGTCGATTGAAGTTGCAAAAACTTTTTCATCTTTGAAAGTGATTTTTTCCAAGTTTTAAACGCTTCCGCCGGCTAAAAACTAGTTTTTCGCACTCTACGCATCCGAATACGTCGTATAAAATCTAAAAAAAGGCATGTTAAATTTTAGCGGATTTTGATAAAAACGATGGATTAACCCCTTTGAAGTTTTTTTAGCCCAAAAAGTCATTTTTGGAAAACCATTGCTTTTTCGAGTGATTCTAATGTATTTTGACGAGAAAATTCGACTGACGCAGTTTATTTTGCAATATTTATTAAAATAACAATTTTACGGTCGATTGAAGTTGCAAAAACTTTTTCATCTTTGAAAGTGATTTTTTCCAAGATTTAAGCGCTTCCGCCGGCTAAAAACTAGTTTTTCGCACTCTACGCATCCGAATACGTCGTATAAAATCTAAAAAAAGGCATGTTAAATTTTAGCGGATTTTGATAAAAACGATGGATTAACCCCTTTGAAGTTTTTTTAGCCCAAAAAGTCATTTTTGGAAAACCATTGCTTTTTCGAGTGATTCTAATGTATTTTGACGAGAAAATTCGACTGACGCAGTTTATTTTGCAATATTTATTAAAATAACAATTTTACGGTCGATTGAAGTTGCAAAAACTTTTTCATCTTTGAAAGTGATTTTTTCCAAGATTTAAGCGCTTCCGCCGGCTAAAAACTAGTTTTTCGCACTCTACGCATCCAAATACGTCGTATACAATCTAAAAAAAGGCATGTTAAATTTTAGCGGATTTTGATAAAAACGATGGATTAACCCCTTTGAAGTTTTTTTAGCCCAAAAAGTCATTTTTGGAAAACCATTGCTTTTTCGAGTGATTCTAATGTATTTTGACGAGAAAATTCGACTGACGCAGTTTATTTTGCAATATTTATTAAAATAACAATTTTACGGTCGATTGAAGTTGCAAAAACTTTTTCATCTTTGAAAGTGATTTTTTCCAAGATTTAAGCGCTTCCGCCGGCTAAAAACTAGTTTTTCGCACTCTACGCATCCAAATACGTCGTATACAATCTAAAAGAAGGCATGTTAAATTTTAGCGGATTTTGATAAAAACGATGGATTAACCCCTTTGAAGTTTTTTTAGCCCAAAAAGTCATTTTTGGAAAACCATTGCTTTTTCGAGTGATTCTAATGTATTTTGACGAGAAAATTCGACTGACGCAGTTTATTTTGCAATATTTATTAAGATAACAATTTTACGGTCGATTGAAGTTGCAAAAACTTTTTCATCTTTGAAAGTGATTTTTTCCAAGATTTAAGCGCTTCCGCCGGCTAAAAACTAGTTTTTCGCACTCTACGCATCCAAATACGTCGTATACAATCTAAAAAAAGGCATGTTAAATTTTAGCGGATTTTGATAAAAACGATGGATTAACCCCTTTGAAGTTTTTTTAGCCCAAAAAGTCATTTTTGGAAAACCATTGCTTTTTCGAGTGATTCTAATGTATTTTGACGAGAAAATTCGACTGACGCAGTTTATTTTGCAATATTTATTAAGATAACAATTTTACGGTCGATTGAAGTTGCAAAAACTTTTTCATCTTTGAAAGTGATTTTTTCCAAGATTTAAGCGCTTCCGCCGGCTAAAAACTAGTTTTTCGCACTCTACGCATCCAAATACGTCGTATACAATCTAAAAAAAGGCATGTTAAATTTTAGCGGATTTTGATAAAAACGATGGATTAACCCCTTTGAAGTTTTTTTAGCCCAAAAAGTCATTTTTGGAAAACCATTGCTTTTTCGAGTGATTCTAATGTATTTTGACGAGAAAATTCGACTGACGCAGTTTATTTTGCAATATTTATTAAGATAACAATTTTACGGTCGATTGAAGTTGCAAAAACTTTTTCATCTTTGAAAGTGATTTTTTCCAAGATTTAAGCGCTTCCGCCGGCTAAAAACTAGTTTTTCGCACTCTACGCATCCAAATACGTCGTATACAATCTAAAAGAAGGCATGTTAAATTTTAGCGGATTTTGATAAAAACGATAGATTAACCCCTTTGAAGTTTTTTTAGCCCAAAAAGTCATTTTTGGAAAACCATTGCTTTTTCGAGTGATTCTAATGTATTTTGACGAGAAAATTCGACTGACCCAGTTTATTTTGCAATATTTATTAAAATAACAATTTTACGGTCGATTGAAGTTGCAAAAACTTTTTCATCTTTGAAAGTGATTTTTTCCAAGATTTAAGCGCTTCCGCCGGCTAAAAACTAGTTTTTCGCAATCTACGCATCCAAATACGTCGTATACAATCTAAAAAAAGGCATGTTAAATTTTAGCGGATTTTGATAAAAACGATGGATTAACCCCTTTGAAGTTTTTTTAGCCCAAAAAGTCATTTTTGGAAAACCATTGCTTTTTCGAGTGATTCTAATGTATTTTGACGAGAAAATTCGACTGACGCAGTTTATTTTGCAATATTTATTAAGATAACAATTTTACGGTCGATTGAAGTTGCAAAAACTTTTTCATCTTTGAAAGTGATTTTTTCCAAGATTTAAGCGCTTCCGCCGGCTAAAAACTAGTTTTTCGCACTCTACGCATCCAAATACGTCGTATACAATCTAAAAAAAGGCATGTTAAATTTTAGCGGATTTTGATAAAAACGATGGATTAACCCCTTTGAAGTTTTTTTAGCCCAAAAAGTCATTTTTGGAAAACCATTGCTTTTTCGAGTGATTCTAATGTATTTTGACGAGAAAATTCGACTGACGCAGTTTATTTTGCAATATTTATTAAGATAACAATTTTACGGTCGATTGAAGTTGCAAAAACTTTTTCATCTTTGAAAGTGATTTTTTCCAAGATTTAAGCGCTTCCGCCGGCTAAAAACTAGTTTTTCGCACTCTACGCATCCAAATACGTCGTATACAATCTAAAAAAAGGCATGTTAAATTTTAGCGGATTTTGATAAAAACGATGGATTAACCCCTTTGAAGTTTTTTTAGCCCAAAAAGTCATTTTTGGAAAACCATTGCTTTTTCGAGTGATTCTAATGTATTTTGACGAGAAAATTCGACTGACGCAGTTTATTTTGCAATATTTATTAAGATAACAATTTTACGGTCGATTGAAGTTGCAAAAACTTTTTCATCTTTGAAAGTGATTTTTTCCAAGATTTAAGCGCTTCCGCCGGCTAAAAACTAGTTTTTCGCACTCTACGCATCCGAATACGTCGTATAAAATCTAAAAAAAGGCATGTTAAATTTTAGCGGATTTTGATAAAAACGATGGATTAACTCCTTTGAAGTTTTTTTAGCCCAAAAAGTCATTTTTGGAAAACCATTGCTTTTTCGAGTGATTCTAATGTATTTTGACGAGAAAATTCAACTGACGCAGTTTATTTTGCAATATTTATTAAAATAACAATTTTACGGTCGATTGAAGTTGCAAAAACTTTTTCATCTTTGAAAGTGATTTTTTCCAAGATTTAAGCGCTTCCGCCGGCTAAAAACTAGTTTTTCGCACTCTACGCATCCGAATACGTCGTATAAAATCTAAAAAAAGGCATGTTAAATTTTAGCGGATTTTGATAAAAACGATGGATTAACCCCTTTGAAGTTTTTTTAGCCCAAAAAGTCATTTTTGGAAAACCATTGCTTTTTCGAGTGATTCTAATGTATTTTGACGAGAAAATTCGACTGACGCAGTTTATTTTGCAATATTTATTAAAATAACAATTTTACGGTCGATTGAAGTTGCAAAAACTTTTTCATCTTTGAAAGTGATTTTTTCCAAGATTTAAGCGCTTCCGCCGGCTAAAAACTAGTTTTTCGCACTCTACGCATCCGAATACGTCGTATAAAATCTAAAAAAAGGCATGTTAAATTTTAGCGGATTTTGATAAAAACGATGGATTAACCCCTTTGAAGTTTTTTTAGCCCAAAAAGTCATTTTTGGAAAACCATTGCTTTTTCGAGTGATTCTAATGTATTTTGACGAGAAAATTCGACTGACGCAGTTTATTTTGCAATATTTATTAAAATAACAATTTTACGGTCGATTGAAGTTGCAAAAACTTTTTCATCTTTGAAAGTGATTTTTTCCAAGATTTAAGCGCTTCCGCCGGCTAAAAACTAGTTTTTCGCACTCTACGCATCCGAATACGTCGTATAAAATCTAAAAAAAGGCATGTTAAATTTTAGCGGATTTTGATAAAAACGATGGATTAACCCCTTTGAAGTTTTTTTAGCCCAAAAAGTCATTTTTGGAAAACCATTGCTTTTTCGAGTGATTCTAATGTATTTTGACGAGAAAATTCGACTGACGCAGTTTATTTTGCAATATTTATTAAAATAACAATTTTACGGTCGATTGAAGTTGCAAAAACTTTTTCATCTTTGAAAGTGATTTTTTCCAAGATTTAAGCGCTTCCGCCGGCTAAAAACTAGTTTTTCGCACTCTACGCATCCGAATACGTCGTATAAAATCTAAAAAAAGGCATGTTAAATTTTAGCGGATTTTGATAAAAACGATGGATTAACCCCTTTGAAGTTTTTTTAGCCCAAAAAGTCATTTTTGGAAAACCATTGCTTTTTCGAGTGATTCTAATGTATTTTGACGAGAAAATTCGACTGACGCAGTTTATTTTGCAATATTTATTAAAATAACAATTTTACGGTCGATTGAAGTTGCAAAAACTTTTTCATCTTTGAAAGTGATTTTTTCCAAGATTTAAGCGCTTCCGCCGGCTAAAAACTAGTTTTTCGCACTCTACGCATCCAAATACGTCGTATAAAATCTAAAAAAAGGCATGTTAAATTTTAGCGGATTTTGATAAAAACGATGGATTAACCCCTTTGAAGTTTTTTTAGCCCAAAAAGTCATTTTTGGAAAACCATTGCTTTTTCGAGTGATTCTAATGTATTTTGACGAGAAAATTCGACTGACGCAGTTTATTTTGCAATATTTATTAAAATAACAATTTTACGGTCGATTGAAGTTGCAAAAACTTTTTCATCTTTGAAAGTGATTTTTTCCAAGATTTAAGCGCTTCCGCCGGCTAAAAACTAGTTTGTTCGCACTCTACGCATCCAAATACGTCGTATACAATCTAAAAAAAGGCATGTTAAATTTTAGCGGATTTTGATAAAAACGATGGATTAACCCCTTTGAAGTTTTTTTAGCCCAAAAAGTCATTTTTGGAAAACCATTGCTTTTTCGAGTGATTCTAATGTATTTTGACGAGAAAATTCGACTGACGCAGTTTATTTTGCAATATTTATTAAAATAACAATTTTACGGTCGATTGAAGTTGCAAAAACTTTTTCATCTTTGAAAGTGATTTTTTCCAAGATTTAAGCGCTTCCGCCGGCTAAAAACTAGTTTTTCGCACTCTACGCATCCAAATACGTCGTATACAATCTAAAAGAAGGCATGTTAAATTTTAGCGGATTTTGATAAAAACGATGGATTAACCCCTTTGAAGTTTTTTTAGCCCAAAAAGTCATTTTTGGAAAACCATTGCTTTTTCGAGTGATTCTAATTATTTTGACGAGAAAATTCGACTGACGCAGTTTATTTTGCAATATTTATTAAAATAACAATTTTACGGTCGATTGAAGCTGCAAAAACTTTTTCATCTTTGAAAGTGATTTTTTCCAAGATTTAAGCGCTTCCGCCGGCTAAAAACTAGTTTTTCGCACTCTACGCATCCAAATACGTCGTATACAATCTAAAAAAAGGCATGTTAAATTTTAGCGGATTTTGATAAAAACGATGGATTAACCCCTTTGAAGTTTTTTTAGCCCAAAAAGTCATTTTTGGAAAACCATTGCTTTTTCGAGTGATTCTAATGTATTTTGACGAGAAAATTCGACTGACGCAGTTTATTTTGCAATATTTATTAAAATAACAATTTTACGGTCGATTGAAGTTGCAAAAACTTTTTCATCTTTGAAAGTGATTTTTTCCAAGATTTAAGCGCTTCCGCCGGCTAAAAACTAGTTTTTCGCACTCTACGCATCCAAATACGTCGTATACAATCTAAAAAAAGGCATGTTAAATTTTAGCGGATTTTGATAAAAACGATGGATTAACCCCTTTGAAGTTTTTTTAGCCCAAAAAGTCATTTTTGGAAAACCATTGCTTTTTCGAGTGATTCTAATGTATTTTGACGAGAAAATTCGACTGACGCAGTTTATTTTGCAATATTTATTAAAATAACAATTTTACGGTCGATTGAAGTTGCAAAAACTTTTTCATCTTTGAAAGTGATTTTTTCCAAGATTTAAGCGCTTCCGCCGGCTAAAAACTAGTTTTTCGCACTCTACGCATCCGAATACGTCGTATAAAATCTAAAAAAAGGCATGTTAAATTTTAGCGGATTTTGATAAAAACGATGGATTAACCCCTTTGAAGTTTTTTTAACCCAAAAAGTCATTTTTGGAAAACCATTGCTTTTTCGAGTGATTCTAATGTATTTTGACGAGAAAATTCGACTGACGCAGTTTATTTTGCAATATTTATTAAAATAACAATTTTACGGTCGATTGAAGTTGCAAAAACTTTTTCATCTTTGAAAGTGATTTTTTCCAAGATTTAAGCGCTTCCGCCGGCTAAAAACTAGTTTTTCGCACTCTACGCATCCAAATACGTCGTATAAAATCTAAAAAAAGGCATGTTAAATTTTAGCGGATTTTGATAAAAACGATGGATTAACCCCTTTGAAGTTTTTTTAGCCCAAAAAGTCATTTTTGGAAAACCATTGCTTTTTCGAGTGATTCTAATGTATTTTGACGAGAAAATTCGACTGACGCAGTTTATTTTGCAATATTTATTAAAATAACAATTTTACGGTCGATTGAAGTTGCAAAAACTTTTTCATCTTTGAAAGTGATTTTTTCCAAGATTTAAGCGCTTCCGCCGGCTAAAAACTAGTTTTTCGCACTCTACGCATCCAAATACGTCGTATACAATCTAAAAGAAGGCATGTTAAATTTTAGCGGATTTTGATAAAAACGATGGATTAACCCCTTTGAAGTTTTTTTAGCCCAAAAAGTCATTTTTGGAAAACCATTGCTTTTTCGAATGATTCTAATGTATTTTGACGAGAAAATTCGACTGACGCAGTTTATTTTGCAATATTTATTAAAATAACAATTTTACGGTCGATTGAAGTTGCAAAAACTTTTTCATCTTTGAAAGTGATTTTTTCCAAGATTTAAGCGCTTCCGCCGGCTAAAAACTAGTTTTTCGCACTCTACGCATCCAAATACGTCGTATACAATCTAAAAAAAGGCATGTTAAATTTTAGCGGATTTTGATAAAAACGATGGATTAACCCCTTTGAAGTTTTTTTAGCCCAAAAAGTCATTTTTGGAAAACCATTGCTTTTTCGAGTGATTCTAATGTATTTTGACGAGAAAATTCGACTGACGCAGTTTATTTTGCAATATTTATTAAAATAACAATTTTACGGTCGATTGAAGTTGCAAAAACTTTTTCATCTTTGAAAGTGATTTTTTCCAAGATTTAAGCGCTTCCGCCGGCTAAAAACTAGTTTTTCGCACTCTACGCATCCAAATACGTCGTATACAATCTAAAAAAAGGCATGTTAAATTTTAGCGGATTTTGATAAAAACGATGGATTAACCCCTTTGAAGTTTTTTTAGCCCAAAAAGTCATTTTTGGAAAACCATTGCTTTTTCGAGTGATTCTAATGTATTTTGACGAGAAAATTCGACTGACGCAGTTTATTTTGCAATATTTATTAAAATAACAATTTTACGGTCGATTGAAGTTGCAAAAACTTTTTCATCTTTGAAAGTGATTTTTTCCAAGATTTAAGCGCTTCCGCCGGCTAAAAACTAGTTTTTCGCACTCTACGCATCCAAATACGTCGTATACAATCTAAAAGAAGGCATGTTAAATTTTAGCGGATTTTGATAAAAACGATGGATTAACCCCTTTGAAGTTTTTTTAGCCCAAAAAGTCATTTTTGGAAAACCATTGCTTTTTCGAGTGATTCTAATGTATTTTGACGAGAAAATTCGACTGACGCAGTTTATTTTGCAATATTTATTAAAATAACAATTTTACGGTCGATTGAAGTTGCAAAAACTTTTTCATCTTTGAAAGTGATTTTTTCCAAGATTTAAGCGCTTCCGCCGGCTAAAAACTAGTTTTTCGCACTCTACGCATCCAAATACGTCGTATACAATCTAAAAGAAGGCATGTTAAATTTTAGCGGATTTTGATAAAAACGATGGATTAACCCCTTTGAAGTTTTTTTAGCCCAAAAAGTCATTTTTGGAAAACCATTGCTTTTTCGAGTGATTCTAATGTATTTTGACGAGAAAATTCGACTGACGCAGTTTATTTTGCAATATTTATTAAAATAACAATTTTACGGTCGATTGAAGCTGCAAAAACTTTTTCATCTTTGAAAGTGATTTTTTCCAAGATTTAAGCGCTTCCGCCGGCTAAAAACTAGTTTTTCGCACTCTACGCATCCAAATACGTCGTATACAATCTAAAAAAAGACATGTTAAATTTTAGCGGATTTTGATAAAAACGATGGATTAACCCCTTTGAAGTTTTTTTAGCCCAAAAAGTCATTTTTGGAAAACCATTGCTTTTTCGAGTGATTCTAATGTATTTTGACGAGAAAATTCGACTGACGCAGTTTATTTTGCAATATTTATTAAAATAACAATTTTACGGTCGATTGAAGTTGCAAAAACTTTTTCATCTTTGAAAGTGATTTTTTCCAAGATTTAAGCGCTTCCGCCGGCTAAAAACTAGTTTTTCGCACTCTACGCATCCAAATACGTCGTATACAATCTAAAAAAAGGCATGTTAAATTTTAGCGGATTTTGATAAAAACGATGGATTAACCCCTTTGAAGTTTTTTTAGCCCAAAAAGTCATTTTTGGAAAACCATTGCTTTTTCGAGTGATTCTAATGTATTTTGACGAGAAAATTCGACTGACGCAGTTTATTTTGCAATATTTATTAAAATAACAATTTTACGGTCGATTGAAGTTGCAAAAACTTTTTCATCTTTGAAAGTGATTTTTTCCAAGATTTAAGCGCTTCCGCCGGCTAAAAACTAGTTTTTCGCACTCTACGCATCCAAATACGTCGTATACAATCTAAAAGAAGGCACGTTAAATTTTAGCGGATTTTGATAAAAACGATGGATTAACCCCTTTGAAGTTTTTTTAGCCCAAAAAGTCATTTTTGGAAAACCATTGCTTTTTCGAGTGATTCTAATGTATTTTGACGAGAAAATTCGACTGACGCAGTTTATTTTGCAATATTTATTAAAATAACAATTTTACGGTCGATTGAAGTTGCAAAAACTTTTTCATCTTTGAAAGTGATTTTTTCCAAGATTTAAGCGCTTCCGCCGGCTAAAAACTAGTTTTTCGCACTCTACGCATCCGAATACGTCGTATAAAATCTAAAAAAAGGCATGTTAAATTTTAGCGGATTTTGATAAAAACGATTGAAGTTTTTTTAGCCCAAAAAGTCATTTTTGGAAAACCATTGCTTTTTCGAGTGATTCTAATGTATTTTGACGAGAAAATTCGACTGACGCAGTTTATTTTGCAATATTTATTAAAATAACAATTTTACGGTCGATTGAAGTTGCAAAAACTTTTTCATCTTTGAAAGTGATTTTTTCCAAGATTTAAGCGCTTCCGCCGGCTAAAAACTAGTTTTTCGCACTCTACGCATCCAAATACGTCGTATACAATCTAAAAAAAGGCATGTTAAATTTTAGCGGATTTTGATAAAAACGATGGATTAACCCCTTTGAAGTTTTTTTAGCCCAAAAAGTCATTTTTGGAAAACCATTGCTTTTTCGAGTGATTCTAATGTATTTTGACGAGAAAATTCGACTGACGCAGTTTATTTTGCAATATTTATTAAAATAACAATTTTACGGTCGATTGAAGTTGCAAAAACTTTTTCATCTTTGAAAGTGATTTTTTCCAAGATTTAAGCGCTTCCGCCGGCTAAAAACTAGTTTTTCGCACTCTACGCATCCAAATACGTCGTATACAATCTAAAAAAAGGCATGTTAAATTTTAGCGGATTTTGATAAAAACGATGGATTAACTAACCCCTTTGAAGTTTTTTTAGCCCAAAAAGTCATTTTTGGAAAACCATTGCTTTTTCGAGTGATTCTAATGTATTTTGACGAGAAAATTCGACTGACGCAGTTTATTTTGCAATATTTATTAAAATAACAATTTTACGGTCGATTGAAGTTGCAAAAACTTTTTCATCTTTGAAAGTGATTTTTTCCAAGATTTAAGCGCTTCCGCCGGCTAAAAACTAGTTTTTCGCACTCTACGCATCCAAATACGTCGTATACAATCTAAAAAAAGGCATGTTAAATTTTAGCGGATTTTGATAAAAACGATGGATTAACCCCTTTGAAGTTTTTTTAGCCCAAAAAGTCATTTTTGGAAAACCATTGCTTTTTCGAGTGATTCTAATGTATTTTGACGAGAAAATTCGACTGACGCAGTTTATTTTGCAATATTTATGAAAATAACAATTTTACGGTCGATTGAAGTTGCAAAAACTTTTTCATCTTTGAAAGTGATTTTTTCCAAGATTTAAGCGCTTCCGCCGGCTAAAAACTAGTTTTTCGCACTCTACGCATCCAAATACGTCGTATACAATCTAAAAAAAGGCATGTTAAATTTTAGCGGATTTTGATAAAAACGATTGAAGTTTTTTTAGCCCAAAAAGTCATTTTTGGAAAACCATTGCTTTTTCGAGTGATTCTAATGTATTTTGACGAGAAAATTCGACTGACGCAGTTTATTTTGCAATATTTATTAAAATAACAATTTTACGGTCGATTGAAGTTGCAAAAACTTTTTCATCTTTGAAAGTGATTTTTTCCAAGATTTAAGCGCTTCCGCCGGCTAAAAACTAGTTTTTCGCACTCTACGCATCCAAATACGTCGTATACAATCTAAAAAAAGGCATGTTAAATTTTAGCGGATTTTGATAAAAACGATGGATTAACCCCTTTGAAGTTTTTTTAGCCCAAAAAGTCATTTTTGGAAAACCATTGCTTTTTCGAGTGATTCTAATGTATTTTGACGAGAAAATTCGACTGACGCAGTTTATTTTGCAATATTTATTAAAATAACAATTTTACGGTCGATTGAAGTTGCAAAAACTTTTTCATCTTTGAAAGTGATTTTTTCCAAGATTTAAGCGCTTCCGCCGGCTAAAAACTAGTTTTTCGCACTCTACGCATCCAAATACGTCGTATACAATCTAAAAAAAGGCATGTTAAATTTTAGCGGATTTTGATAAAAACGATGGATTAACCCCTTTGAAGTTTTTTTAGCCCAAAAAGTCATTTTTGGAAAACCATTGCTTTTTCGAGTGATTCTAATGTATTTTGACGAGAAAATTCGACTGACGCAGTTTATTTTGCAATATTTATGAAAATAACAATTTTACGGTCGATTGAAGTTGCAAAAACTTTTTCATCTTTGAAAGTGATTTTTTCCAAGATTTAAGCGCTTCCGCCGGCTAAAAACTAGTTTTTCGCACTCTACGCATCCAAATACGTCGTATACAATCTAAAAAAAGGCATGTTAAATTTTAGCGGATTTTGATAAAAACGATGGATTAACCCCTTTGAAGTTTTTTTAGCCCAAAAAGTCATTTTTGGAAAACCATTGCTTTTTCGAGTGATTCTAATGTATTTTGACGAGAAAATTCGACTGACGCAGTTTATTTTGCAATATTTATGAAAATAACAATTTTACGGTCGATTGAAGTTGCAAAAACTTTTTCATCTTTGAAAGTGATTTTTTCCAAGATTTAAGCGCTTCCGCCGGCTAAAAACTAGTTTTTCGCACTCTACGCATCCAAATACGTCGTATACAATCTAAAAAAAGGCATGTTAAATTTTAGCGGATTTTGATAAAAACGATGGATTAACCCCTTTGAAGTTTTTTTAGCCCAAAAAGTCATTTTTGGAAAACCATTGCTTTTTCGAGTGATTCTAATGTATTTTGACGAGAAAATTCGACTGACGCAGTTTATTTTGCAATATTTATGAAAATAACAATTTTACGGTCGATTGAAGTTGCAAAAACTTTTTCATCTTTGAAAGTGATTTTTTCCAAGATTTAAGCGCTTCCGCCGGCTAAAAACTAGTTTTTCGCACTCTACGCATCCAAATACGTCGTATACAATCTAAAAAAAGGCATGTTAAATTTTAGCGGATTTTGATAAATACGATGGATTAACCCCTTTGAAGTTTTTTTAGCCCAAAAAGTCATTTTTGGAAAACCATTGCTTTTTTGAGTGATTCTAATGTATTTTGACGAGAAAATTCGACTGACGCAGTTTATTTTGCAATATTTATTAAAATAACAATTTTACGGTCGATTGAAGTTGCAAAAACTTTTTCATCTTTGAAAGTGATTTTATCCAAGATTTAAGCGCTTCCGCCGGCTAAAAACTAGTTTTTCGCACTCTACGCATCCAAATACGTCGTATACAATCTAAAAAAAGGCATGTTAAATTTTAGCGGATTTTGATAAAAACGATGGATTAACCCCTTGGAAGTTTTTTTAGCCCAAAAAGTCATTTTTGGAAAACCATTGCTTTTTCGAGTGATTCTAATGTATTTTGACGAGAAAATTCGACTGACGCAGTTTATTTTGCAATATTTATGAAAATAACAATTTTACGGTCGATTGAAGTTGCAAAAACTTTTTCATCTTTGAAAGTGATTTTTTCCAAGATTTAAGCGCTTCCGCCGGATAAAAACTAGTTTTTCGCACTCTACGCATCCAAATACGTCGTATACAATCTAAAAAAAGGCATGTTAAATTTTAGCGGATTTTGATAAAAACGATGGATTAACCCCTTTGAAGTTTTTTTAGCCCAAGAAGTCATTTTTGGAAAACCATTGCTTTTTCGAGTGATTCTAATGTATTTTGACGAGAAAATTCGACTGACGCAGTTTATTTTGCAATATTTATGAAAATAACAATTTTACGGTCGATTGAAGTTGCAAAAACTTTTTCATCTTTGAAAGTGATTTTTTCCAAGATTTAAGCGCTTCCGCCGGCTAAAAACTAGTTTTTCGCACTCTACGCATCCAAATACGTCGTATACAATCTAAAAAAAGGCATGTTAAATTTTAGCGGATTTTGATAAAAACGATGGATTAACCCCTTTGAAGTTTTTTTAGCCCAAAAAGTCATTTTTGGAAAACCATTGCTTTTTCGAGTGATTCTAATGTATTTTGACGAGAAAATTCGACTGACGCAGTTTATTTTGCAATATTTATGAAAATAACAATTTTACGGTCGATTGAAGTTGCAAAAACTTTTTCATCTTTGAAAGTGATTTTTTCCAAGATTTAAGCGCTTCCGCCGGCTAAAAACTAGTTTTTCGCACTCTACGCATCCAAATACGTCGTATACAATCTAAAAAAAGGCATGTTAAATTTTAGCGGATTTTGATAAAAACGATTGAAGTTTTTTTAGCCCAAAAAGTCATTTTTGGAAAACCATTGCTTTTTCGAGTGATTCTAATGTATTTTGACGAGAAAATTCGACTGACGCAGTTTATTTTGCAATATTTATTAAAATAACAATTTTACGGTCGATTGAAGTTGCAAAAACTTTTTCATCTTTGAAAGTGATTTTTTCCAAGATTTAAGCGCTTCCGCCGGCTAAAAACTAGTTTTTCGCACTCTACGCATCCAAATACGTCGTATACAATCTAAAAAAAGGCATGTTAAATTTTAGCGGATTTTGATAAAAACGATGGATTAACCCCTTTGAAGTTTTTTTAGCCCAAAAAGTCATTTTTGGAAAACCATTGCTTTTTCGAGTGATTCTAATGTATTTTGACGAGAAAATTCGACTGACGCAGTTTATTTTGCAATATTTATTAAAATAACAATTTTACGGTCGATTGAAGTTGCAAAAACTTTTTCATCTTTGAGTGTGATTTTTTCCAAGATTTAAGCGCTTCCGCCGGCTAAAAACTAGTTTTTCGCACTCTACGCATCCAAATACGTCGTATACAATCTAAAAAAAGGCATGTTAAATTTTAGCGGATTTTGATAAAAACGATGGATTAACCCCTTTGAAGTTTTTTTAGCCCAAAAAGTCATTTTTGGAAAACCATTGCTTTTTCGAGTGATTCTAATGTATTTTGACGAGAAAATTCGACTGACGCAGTTTATTTTGCAATATTTATGAAAATAACAATTTTACGGTCGATTGAAGTTGCAAAAACTTTTTCATCTTTGAAAGTGATTTTTTCCAAGATTTAAGCGCTTCCGCCGGCTAAAAACTAGTTTTTCGCACTCTACGCATCCAAATACGTCGTATACAATCTAAAAAAAGGCATGTTAAATTTTAGCGGATTTTGATAAAAACGATGGATTAACCCCTTTGAAGTTTTTTTAGCCCAAAAAGTCATTTTTGGAAAACCATTGCTTTTTCGAGTGATTCTAATGTATTTTGACGAGAAAATTCGACTGACGCAGTTTATTTTGCAATATTTATGAAAATAACAATTTTACGGTCGATTGAAGTTGCAAAAACTTTTTCATCTTTGAAAGTGATTTTTTCCAAGATTTAAGCGCTTCCGCCGGATAAAAACTAGTTTTTCGCACTCTACGCATCCAAATACGTCGTATACAATCTAAAAAAAGGCATGTTAAATTTTAGCGGATTTTGATAAAAACGATGGATTAACCCCTTTGAAGTTTTTTTAGCCCAAAAAGTCATTTTTGGAAAACCATTGCTTTTTCGAGTGATTCTAATGTATTTTGACGAGAAAATTCGACTGACGCAGTTTATTTTGCAATATTTATTAAAATAACAATTTTACGGTCGATTGAAGTTGCAAAAACTTTTTCATCTTTGAGTGTGATTTTTTCCAAGATTTAAGCGCTTCCGCCGGCTAAAAACTAGTTTTTCGCACTCTACGCATCCAAATACGTCGTATACAATCTAAAAAAAGGCATGTTAAATTTTAGCGGATTTTGATAAAAACGATGGATTAACCCCTTTGAAGTTTTTTTAGCCCAAAAAGTCATTTTTGGAAAACCATTGCTTTTTCGAGTGATTCTAATGTATTTTGACGAGAAAATTCGACTGACGCAGTTTATTTTGCAATATTTATGAAAATAACAATTTTACGGTCGATTGAAGTTGCAAAAACTTTTTCATCTTTGAAAGTGATTTTTTCCAAGATTTAAGCGCTTCCGCCGGCTAAAAACTAGTTTTTCGCACTCTACGCATCCAAATACGTCGTATACAATCTAAAAAAAGGCATGTTAAATTTTAGCGGATTTTGATAAAAACGATGGATTAACCCCTTTGAAGTTTTTTTAGCCCAAAAAGTCATTTTTGGAAAACCATTGCTTTTTCGAGTGATTCTAATGTATTTTGACGAGAAAATTCGACTGACGCAGTTTATTTTGCAATATTTATGAAAATAACAATTTTACGGTCGATTGAAGTTGCAAAAACTTTTTCATCTTTGAAAGTGATTTTTTCCAAGATTTAAGCGCTTCCGCCGGCTAAAAACTAGTTTTTCGCACTCTACGCATCCAAATACGTCGTATACAATCTAAAAAAAGGCATGTTAAATTTTAGCGGATTTTGATAAAAACGATTGAAGTTTTTTTAGCCCAAAAAGTCATTTTTGGAAAACCATTGCTTTTTCGAGTGATTCTAATGTATTTTGACGAGAAAATTCGACTGACGCAGTTTATTTTGCAATATTTATTAAAATAACAATTTTACGGTCGATTGAAGTTGCAAAAACTTTTTCATCTTTGAAAGTGATTTTTTCCAAGATTTAAGCGCTTCCGCCGGCTAAAAACTAGTTTTTCGCACTCTACGCATCCAAATACGTCGTATACAATCTAAAAAAAGGCATGTTAAATTTTAGCGGATTTTGATAAAAACGATGGATTAACCCCTTTGAAGTTTTTTTAGCCCAAAAAGTCATTTTTGGAAAACCATTGCTTTTTCGAGTGATTCTAATGTATTTTGACGAGAAAATTCGACTGACGCAGTTTATTTTGCAATATTTATTAAAATAACAATTTTACGGTCGATTGAAGTTGCAAAAACTTTTTCATCTTTGAAAGTGATTTTTTCCAAGATTTAAGCGCTTCCGCCGGCTAAAAACTAGTTTTTCGCACTCTACGCATCCAAATACGTCGTATACAATCTAAAAAAAGGCATGTTAAATTTTAGCGGATTTTGATAAAAACGATAACCCCTTTGAAGTTTTTTTAGCCCAAAAAGTCATTTTTGGAAAACCACTGCTTTTTCGAGTGATTCTAATGTATTTTGACGAGAAAATTCGACTGACGCAGTTTATTTTGCAATATTTATTAAAATAACAATTTTACGGTCGATTGAAGTTGCAAAAACTTTTTCATCTTTGAAAGTGATTTTTTCCAAGATTTAAGCGCTTCCGCCGGCTAAAAACTAGTTTTTCGCACTCTACGCATCCAAATACGTCGTATACAATCTAAAAAAAGGCATGTTAAATTTTAGCGGATTTTGATAAAAACGATGGATTAACCCCTTTGAAGTTTTTTTAGCCCAAAAAGTCATTTTTGGAAAACCATTGCTTTTTCGAGTGATTCTAATGTATTTTGACGAGAAAATTCGACTGACGCAGTTTATTTTGCAATATTTATTAAAATAACAATTTTACGGTCGATTGAAGTTGCAAAAACTTTTTCATCTTTGAAAGTGATTTTTTCCAAGATTTAAGCGCTTCCGCCGGCTAAAAACTAGTTTTTCGCACTCTACGCATCCAAATACGTCGTATACAATCTAAAAAAAGGCATGTTAAATTTTTGCGGATTTTGATAAAAACGATGGATTAACCCCTTTGAAGTTTTTTTAGCCCAAAAAGTCATTTTTGGAAAACCATTGCTTTTTCGAGTGATTCTAATGTATTTTGACGAGAAAATTCGACTGACGCAGTTTATTTTGCAATATTTATGAAAATAACAATTTTACGGTCGATTGAAGTTGCAAAAACTTTTTCATCTTTGAAAGTGATTTTTTCCAAGATTTAAGCGCTTCCGCCGGCTAAAAACTAGTTTTTCGCACTCTACGCATCCAAATACGTCGTATACAATCTAAAAAAAGGCATGTTAAATTTTAGCGGATTTTGATAAAAACGATGGATTAACCCCTTTGAAGTTTTTTTAGCCCAAAAAGTCATTTTTGGAAAACCATTGCTTTTTCGAGTGATTCTAATGTATTTTGACGAGAAAATTCGACTGACGCAGTTTATTTTGCAATATTTATGAAAATAACAATTTTACGGTCGATTGAAGTTGCAAAAACTTTTTCATCTTTGAAAGTGATTTTTTCCAAGATTTAAGCGCTTCCGCCGGCTAAAAACTAGTTTTTCGCACTCTACGCATCCAAATACGTCGTATACAATCTAAAAAAAGGCATGTTAAATTTTAGCGGATTTTGATAAAAACGATTGAAGTTTTTTTAGCCCAAAAAGTCATTTTTGGAAAACCATTGCTTTTTCGAGTGATTCTAATGTATTTTGACGAGAAAATTCGACTGACGCAGTTTATTTTGCAATATTTATTAAAATAACAATTTTACGGTCGATTGAAGTTGCAAAAACTTTTTCATCTTTGAAAGTGATTTTTTCCAAGATTTAAGCGCTTCCGCCGGCTAAAAACTAGTTTTTCGCACTCTACGCATCCAAATACGTCGTATACAATCTAAAAAAAGGCATGTTAAATTTTAGCGGATTTTGATAAAAACGATGGATTAACCCCTTTGAAGTTTTTTTAGCCCAAAAAGTCATTTTTGGAAAACCATTGCTTTTTCGAGTGATTCTAATGTATTTTGACGAGAAAATTCGACTGACGCAGTTTATTTTGCAATATTTATGAAAATAACAATTTTACGGTCGATTGAAGTTGCAAAAACTTTTTCATCTTTGAAAGTGATTTTTTCCAAGATTTAAGCGCTTCCGCCGGCTAAAAACTAGTTTTTCGCACTCTACGCATCCAAATACGTCGTATACAATCTAAAAAATGGCATGTTAAATTTTAGCGGATTTTGATAAAAACGATGGATTAACCCCTTTGAAGTTTTTTTAGCCCAAAAAGTCATTTTTGGAAAACCATTGCTTTTTCGAGTGATTCTAATGTATTTTGACGAGAAAATTCGACTGACGCAGTTTATTTTGCAATATTTATTAAAATAACAATTTTACGGTCGATTGAAGTTGCAAAAACTTTTTCATCTTTGAAAGTGATTTTTTCCAAGATTTAAGCGCTTCCGCCGGCTAAAAACTAGTTTTTCGCACTCTACGCATCCAAATACGTCGTATACAATCTAAAAAAAGGCATGTTAAATTTTAGCGGATTTTGATAAAAACGATGGATTAACCCCTTTGAAGTTTTTTTAGCCCAAAAAGTCATTTTTGGAAAACCATTGCTTTTTCGAGTGATTCTAATGTATTTTGACGAGAAAATTCGACTGACGCAGTTTATTTTGCAATATTTATTAAAATAACAATTTTACGGTCGATTGAAGTTGCAAAAACTTTTTCATCTTTGAAAGTGATTTTTTCCAAGATTTAAGCGCTTCCGCCGGCTAAAAACTAGTTTTTCGCACTCTACGCATCCAAATACGTCGTATACAATCTAAAAAAAGGCATGTTAAATTTTAGCGGATTTTGATAAAAACGATGGATTTAACCCCTTTGAAGTTTTTTTAGCCCAAAAAGTCATTTTTGGAAAACCATTGCTTTTTCGAGTGATTCTAATGTATTTTGACGAGAAAATTCGACTGACGCAGTTTATTTTGCAATATTTATTAAAATAACAATTTTACGGTCGATTGAAGTTGCAAAAACTTTTTCATCTTTGAAAGTGATTTTTTCCAAGATTTAAGCGCTTCCGCCGGCTAAAAACTAGTTTTTCGCACTCTACGCATCCAAATACGTCGTATACAATCTAAAAAAAGGCATGTTAAATTTTAGCGGATTTTGATAAAAACGATGGATTTAACCCCTTTGAAGTTTTTTTAGCCCAAAAAGTCATTTTTGGAAAACCATTGCTTTTTCGAGTGATTCTAATGTATTTTGACGAGAAAATTCGACTGACGCAGTTTATTTTGCAATATTTATTAAAATAACAATTTTACGGTCGATTGAAGTTGCAAAAACTTTTTCATCTTTGAAAGTGATTTTTTCCAAGATTTAAGCGCTTCCGCCGGCTAAAAACTAGTTTTTCGCACTCTACGCATCCAAATACGTCGTATACAATCTAAAAAAAGGCATGTTAAATTTTAGCGGATTTTGATAAAAACGATGGATTAACCCCTTTGAAGTTTTTTTAGCCCAAAAAGTCATTTTTGGAAAACCATTGCTTTTTCGAGTGATTCTAATGTATTTTGACGAGAAAATTCGACTGACGCAGTTTATTTTGCAATATTTATGAAAATAACAATTTTACGGTCGATTGAAGTTGCAAAAACTTTTTCATCTTTGAAAGTGATTTTTTCCAAGATTTAAGCGCTTCCGCCGGCTAAAAACTAGTTTTTCGCACTCTACGCATCCAAATACGTCGTATACAATCTAAAAAATGGCATGTTAAATTTTAGCGGATTTTGATAAAAACGATGGATTAACCCCTTTGAAGTTTTTTTAGCCCAAAAAGTCATTTTTGGAAAACCATTGCTTTTTCGAGTGATTCTAATGTATTTTGACGAGAAAATTCGACTGACGCAGTTTATTTTGCAATATTTATTAAAATAACAATTTTACGGTCGATTGAAGTTGCAAAAACTTTTTCATCTTTGAAAGTGATTTTTTCCAAGATTTAAGCGCTTCCGCCGGCTAAAAACTAGTTTTTCGCACTCTACGCATCCAAATACGTCGTATACAATCTAAAAAAAGGCATGTTAAATTTTAGCGGATTTTGATAAAAACGATGGATTAACCCCTTTGAAGTTTTTTTAGCCCAAAAAGTCATTTTTGGAAAACCATTGCTTTTTCGAGTGATTCTAATGTATTTTGACGAGAAAATTCGACTGACGCAGTTTATTTTGCAATATTTATTAAAATAACAATTTTACGGTCGATTGAAGTTGCAAAAACTTTTTCATCTTTGAAAGTGATTTTTTCCAAGATTTAAGCGCTTCCGCCGGCTAAAAACTAGTTTTTCGCACTCTACGCATCCAAATACGTCGTATACAATCTAAAAAAAGGCATGTTAAATTTTAGCGGATTTTGATAAAAACGATGGATTTAACCCCTTTGAAGTTTTTTTAGCCCAAAAAGTCATTTTTGGAAAACCATTGCTTTTTCGAGTGATTCTAATGTATTTTGACGAGAAAATTCGACTGACGCAGTTTATTTTGCAATATTTATTAAAATAACAATTTTACGGTCGATTGAAGTTGCAAAAACTTTTTCATCTTTGAAAGTGATTTTTTCCAAGATTTAAGCGCTTCCGCCGGCTAAAAACTAGTTTTTCGCACTCTACGCATCCAAATACGTCGTATACAATCTAAAAAAAGGCATGTTAAATTTTAGCGGATTTTGATAAAAACGATGGATTTAACCCCTTTGAAGTTTTTTTAGCCCAAAAAGTCATTTTTGGAAAACCATTGCTTTTTCGAGTGATTCTAATGTATTTTGACGAGAAAATTCGACTGACGCAGTTTATTTTGCAATATTTATTAAAATAACAATTTTACGGTCGATTGAAGTTGCAAAAACTTTTTCATCTTTGAAAGTGATTTTTTCCAAGATTTAAGCGCTTCCGCCGGCTAAAAACTAGTTTTTCGCACTCTACGCATCCAAATACGTCGTATACAATCTAAAAAATGGCATGTTAAATTTTAGCGGATTTTGATAAAAACGATGGATTAACCCCTTTGAAGTTTTTTTAGCCCAAAAAGTCATTTTTGGAAAACCATTGCTTTTTCGAGTGATTCTAATGTATTTTGACGAGAAAATTCGACTGACGCAGTTTATTTTGCAATATTTATTAAAATAACAATTTTACGGTCGATTGAAGTTGCAAAAACTTTTTCATCTTTGAAAGTGATTTTTTCCAAGATTTAAGCGCTTCCGCCGGCTAAAAACTAGTTTTTCGCACTCTACGCATCCAAATACGTCGTATACAATCTAAAAAAAGGCATGTTAAATTTTAGCGGATTTTGATAAAAACGATGGATTAACCCCCTTTGAAGTTTTTTTAGCCCAAAAAGTCATTTTTGGAAAACCATTGCTTTTTCGAGTGATTCTAATGTATTTTGACGAGAAAATTCGACTGACGCAGTTTATTTTGCAATATTTATTAAAATAACAATTTTACGGTCGATTGAAGTTGCAAAAACTTTTTCATCTTTGAAAGTGATTTTTTCCAAGATTTAAGCGCTTCCGCCGGCTAAAAACTAGTTTTTCGCACTCTACGCATCCAAATACGTCGTATACAATCTAAAAAAAGGCATGTTAAATTTTAGCGGATTTTGATAAAAACGATGGATTTAACCCCTTTGAAGTTTTTTTAGCCCAAAAAGTCATTTTTGGAAAACCATTGCTTTTTCGAGTGATTCTAATGTATTTTGACGAGAAAATTCGACTGACGCAGTTTATTTTGCAATATTTATTAAAATAACAATTTTAACGGTCGATTGAAGTTGCAAAAACTTTTTCATCTTTGAAAGTGATTTTTTCCAAGATTTAAGCGCTTCCGCCGGCTAAAAACTAGTTTTTCGCACTCTACGCATCCAAATACGTCGTATACAATCTAAAAAAAGGCATGTTAAATTTTAGCGGATTTTGATAAAAACGATGGATTAACCCCTTTGAAGTTTTTTTAGCCCAAAAAGTCATTTTTGGAAAACCATTGCTTTTTCGAGTCGATTCTAATGTATTTTGACGAGAAAATTCGACTGACGCAGTTTATTTTGCAATATTTATTAAAATAACAATTTTACGGTCGATTGAAGTTGCAAAAACTTTTTCATCTTTGAAAGTGATTTTTTCCAAGATTTAAGCGCTTCCGCCGGCTAAAAACTAGTTTTTCGCACTCTACGCATCCAAATACGTCGTATACAATCTAAAAAAAGGCATGTTAAATTTTAGCGGATTTTGATAAAAACGATGGATTAACCCCTTTGAAGTTTTTTTAGCCCAAAAAGTCATTTTGGAAAACCATTGCTTTTTCGAGTGATTCTAATGTATTTTGACGAGAAAATTCGACTGACGCAGTTTATTTTGCAATATTTATTAAAATAACAATTTTACGGTCGATTGAAGTTGCAAAAACTTTTTCATCTTTGAAAGTGATTTTTTCCAAGATTTAAGCGCTTCCGCGGCTAAAAACTAGTTTTTCGCACTCTACGCATCCAAATACGTCGTATACAATCTAAAAAAAGGCATGTTAAATTTTAGCGGATTTTGATAAAAACGATGGATTAACCCCTTTGAAGTTTTTTTAGCCCAAAAAGTCATTTTTGGAAAACCATTGCTTTTTCGAGTGATTCTAATGTATTTTGACGAGAAAATTCGACTGACGCAGTTTATTTTGCAATATTTATTAAAATAACAATTTTACGGTCGATTGAAGTTGCAAAAACTTTTTCATCTTTGAAAGTGATTTTTTCCAAGATTTAAGCGCTTCCGCCGGCTAAAAACTAGTTTTTCGCACTCTACGCATCCAAATACGTCGTATACAATCTAAAAAAAGGCATGTTAAATTTTAGCGGATTTTGATAAAAACGATGGATTAACCCCTTTGAAGTTTTTTTAGCCCAAAAAGTCATTTTTGGAAAACCATTGCTTTTTCGAGTGATTCTAATGTATTTTGACGAGAAAATTCGACTGACGCAGTTTATTTTGCAATATTTATTAAAATAACAATTTTACGGTCGATTGAAGTTGCAAAAACTTTTTCATCTTTGAAAGTGATTTTTTCCAAGATTTAAGCGCTTCCGCCGGCTAAAAACTAGTTTTTCGCACTCTACGCATCCAAATACGTCGTATACAATCTAAAAAATGGCATGTTAAATTTTAGCGGATTTTGATAAAAACGATGGATTAACCCCTTTGAAGTTTTTTTAGCCCAAAAAGTCATTTTTGGAAAACCATTGCTTTTTCGAGTGATTCTAATGTATTTTGACGAGAAAATTCGACTGACGCAGTTTATTTTGCAATATTTATTAAAATAACAATTTTACGGTCGATTGAAGTTGCAAAAACTTTTTCATCTTTGAAAGTGATTTTTTCCAAGATTTAAGCGCTTCCGCCGGCTAAAAACTAGTTTTTCGCACTCTACGCATCCAAATACGTCGTATACAATCTAAAAAAAAGGCATGTTAAATTTTAGCGGATTTTGATAAAAACGATGGATTAACCCCTTTGAAGTTTTTTTAGCCCAAAAAGTCATTTTTGGAAAACCATTGCTTTTTCGAGTGATTCTAATGTATTTTGACGAGAAAATTCGACTGACGCAGTTTATTTTGCAATATTTATTAAAATAACAATTTTACGGTCGATTGAAGTTGCAAAAACTTTTTCATCTTTGAAAGTGATTTTTTCCAAGATTTAAGCGCTTCCGCCGGCTAAAAACTAGTTTTTCGCACTCTACGCATCCAAATACGTCGTATACAATCTAAAAAAAGGCATGTTAAATTTTAGCGGATTTTGATAAAAACGATGGATTTAACCCCTTTGAAGTTTTTTTAGCCCAAAAAGTCATTTTTGGAAAACCATTGCTTTTTCGAGTGATTCTAATGTATTTTGACGAGAAAATTCGACTGACGCAGTTTATTTTGCAATATTTATTAAAATAACAATTTTACGGTCGATTGAAGTTGCAAAAAACTTTTTCATCTTTGAAAGTGATTTTTTCCAAGATTTAAGCGCTTCCGCCGGCTAAAAACTAGTTTTTCGCACTCTACGCATCCAAATACGTCGTATACAATCTAAAAAAAGGCATGTTAAATTTAGCGGATTTTGATAAAAACGATGGATTAACCCCTTTGAAGTTTTTTAGCCCAAAAAGTCATTTTTGGAAAACCATTGCTTTTTCGAGTGATTCTAATGTATTTTGACGAGAAAATTCGACTGACGCAGTTTATTTTGCAATATTTATTAAAATAACAATTTTACGGTCGATTGAAGTTGCAAAAACTTTTTCATCTTTGAAAGTGATTTTTTCCAAGATTTAAGCGCTTCCGCCGGCTAAAAACTAGTTTTTCGCACTCTACCGCATCCAAATACGTCGTATACAATCTAAAAAAAGGCATGTTAAATTTTAGCGGATTTTGATAAAAACGATGGATTAACCCCTTTGAAGTTTTTTTAGCCCAAAAAGTCATTTTTGGAAAACCATTGCTTTTTCGAGTGATTCTAATGTATTTTGACGAGAAAATTCGACTGACGCAGTTTATTTTGCAATATTTATTAAAATAACAATTTTACGGTCGATTGAAGTTGCAAAAACTTTTTCATCTTTGAAAGTGATTTTTTCCAAGATTTAAGCGCTTCCGCCGGCTAAAAACTAGTTTTTCGCACTCTACGCATCCAAATACGTCGTATACAATCTAAAAAAAGGCATGTTAAATTTTAGCGGATTTTGATAAAAACGATGGATTAACCCCTTTGAAGTTTTTTTAGCCCAAAAAGTCATTTTTTGGAAAACCATTGCTTTTTCGAGTGATTCTAATGTATTTTGACGAGAAAATTCGACTGACGCAGTTTATTTTGCAATATTTATTAAAATAACAATTTTACGGTCGATTGAAGTTGCAAAAACTTTTTCATCTTTGAAAGTGATTTTTTCCAAGATTTAAGCGCTTCCGCCGGCTAAAAACTAGTTTTTCGCACTCTACGCATCCAAATACGTCGTATACAATCTAAAAAAAGGCATGTTAAATTTTAGCGGATTTTGATAAAAACGATGGATTAACCCCTTTGAAGTTTTTTTAGCCCAAAAAGTCATTTTTGGAAAACCATTGCTTTTTCGAGTGATTCTAATGTATTTTGACGAGAAAATTCGACTGACGCAGTTTATTTTGCAATATTTATTAAAATAACAATTTTACGGTCGATTGAAGTTGCAAAAACTTTTTCATCTTTGAAAGTGATTTTTTCCAAGATTTAAGCGCTTCCGCCGGCTAAAAACTAGTTTTTCGCACTCTACGCATCCAAATACGTCGTATACAATCTAAAAAAAGGCATGTTAAATTTTAGCGGATTTTGATAAAAACGATGGATTAACCCCTTTGAAGTTTTTTTAGCCCAAAAAGTCATTTTTGGAAAACCATTGCTTTTTCGAGTGATTCTAATGTATTTTGACGAGAAAATTCGACTGACGCAGTTTATTTTGCAATATTTATGAAAATAACAATTTTACGGTCGATTGAAGTTGCAAAAACTTTTTCATCTTTGAAAGTGATTTTTTCCAAGATTTAAGCGCTTCCGCCGGCTAAAAACTAGTTTTTCGCACTCTACGCATCCAAATACGTCGTATACAATCTAAAAAATGGCATGTTAAATTTTAGCGGATTTTGATAAAAACGATGGATTAACCCCTTTGAAGTTTTTTTAGCCCAAAAAGTCATTTTTGGAAAACCATTGCTTTTTCGAGTGATTCTAATGTATTTTGACGAGAAAATTCGACTGACGCAGTTTATTTTGCAATATTTATTAAAATAACAATTTTACGGTCGATTGAAGTTGCAAAAACTTTTTCATCTTTGAAAGTGATTTTTTCCAAGATTTAAGCGCTTCCGCCGGCTAAAAACTAGTTTTTCGCACTCTACGCATCCAAATACGTCGTATACAATCTAAAAAAAGGCATGTTAAATTTTAGCGGATTTTGATAAAAACGATGGATTAACCCCTTTGAAGTTTTTTTAGCCCAAAAAGTCATTTTTGGAAAACCATTGCTTTTTCGAGTGATTCTAATGTATTTTGACGAGAAAATTCGACTGACGCAGTTTATTTTGCAATATTTATTAAAATAACAATTTTACGGTCGATTGAAGTTGCAAAAACTTTTTCATCTTTGAAAGTGATTTTTTCCAAGATTTAAGCGCTTCCGCCGGCTAAAAACTAGTTTTTCGCACTCTACGCATCCAAATACGTCGTATACAATCTAAAAAAAGGCATGTTAAATTTTAGCGGATTTTGATAAAAACGATGGATTAACCCCTTTGAAGTTTTTTTAGCCCAAAAAGTCATTTTTGGAAAACCATTGCTTTTTCGAGTGATTCTAATGTATTTTGACGAGAAAATTCGACTGACGCAGTTTATTTTGCAATATTTATTAAAATAACAATTTTACGGTCGATTGAAGTTGCAAAAACTTTTTCATCTTTGAAAGTGATTTTTTCCAAGATTTAAGCGCTTCCGCCGGCTAAAAACTAGTTTTTCGCACTCTACGCATCCAAATACGTCGTATACAATCTAAAAAAAGGCATGTTAAATTTTAGCGGATTTTGATAAAAACGATGGATTAACAACCCCTTTGAAGTTTTTTTAGCCCAAAAAGTCATTTTTGGAAAACCATTGCTTTTTCGAGTGATTCTAATGTATTTTGACGAGAAAATTCGACTGACGCAGTTTATTTTGCAATATTTATTAAAATAACAATTTTACGGTCGATTGAAGTTGCAAAAACTTTTTCATCTTTGAAAGTGATTTTTTCCAAGTTTTAAGCGCTTCCGCCGGCTAAAAACTAGTTTTTCGCACTCTACGCATCCAAATACGTCGTATACAATCTAAAAAAAGGCATGTTAAATTTTAGCGGATTTTGATAAAAACGATGGATTAACCCCTTTGAAGTTTTTTTAGCCCAAAAAGTCATTTTTGGAAAACCATTGCTTTTTCGAGTGATTCTAATGTATTTTGACGAGAAAATTCGACTGACGCAGTTTATTTTACAATATTTATTAAAATAACAATTTTACGGTCGATTGAAGTTGCAAAAACTTTTTCATCTTTGAAATTGATTTTTTCCAAGATTTAAGCGCTTCCGCCGGCTAAAAACTAGTTTTTCGCACTCTACGCATCCAAATACGTCGTATACAATCTAAAAAAAGGCATGTTAAATTTTAGCGGATTTTGATAAAAACGATGGATTAACCCCTTTGAAGTTTTTTTAGCCCAAAAAGTCATTTTTGGAAAACCATTGCTTTTTCGAGTGATTCTAATGTATTTTGACGAGAAAATTCGACTGACGCAGTTTATTTTGCAATATTTATGAAAATAACAATTTTACGGTCGATTGAAGTTGCAAAAACTTTTTCATCTTTGAAAGTGATTTTTTCCAAGATTTAAGCGCTTCCGCCGGCTAAAAAGTAGTTTTTCGCACTCTACGCATCCAAATACGTCGTATACAATCTAAAAAAAGGCATGTTAAATTTTAGCGGATTTTGATAAAAACGATGGATTAACCCCTTTGAAGTTTTTTTAGCCCAAAAAGTCATTTTTGGAAAACCATTGCTTTTTCGAGTGATTCTAATGTATTTTGACGAGAAAATTCGACTGACGCAGTTTATTTTGCAATATTTATGAAAATAACAATTTTACGGTCGATTGAAGTTGCAAAAACTTTTTCATCTTTGAAAGTGATTTTTTCCAAGATTTAAGCGCTTCCGCCGGCTAAAAACTAGTTTTTCGCACTCTACGCATCCAAATACGTCGTATACAATCTAAAAAAAGGCATGTTAAATTTTAGCGGATTTTGATAAAAACGATGGATTAACCCCTTTGAAGTTTTTTTAGCCCAAAAAGTCATTTTTGGAAAACCATTGCTTTTTCGAGTGATTCTAATGTATTTTGACGAGAAAATTCGACTGACGCAGTTTATTTTGCAATATTTATTAAAATAACAATTTTACGGTCGATTGAAGTTGCAAAAACTTTTTCATCTTTGAAAGTGATTTTTTCCAAGATTTAAGCGCTTCCGCCGGCTAAAAACTAGTTTTTCGCACTCTACGCATCCAAATACGTCGTATACAATCTAAAAAAAGGCATGTTAAATTTTAACGGATTTTGATAAAAACGATGGATTAACCCCTTTGAAGTTTTTTTAGCCCAAAAAGTCATTTTTGGAAAACCATTGCTTTTTCGAGTGATTCTAATGTATTTTGACGAGAAAATTCGACTGACGCAGTTTATTTTGCAATATTTATGAAAATAACAATTTTACGATCGATTGAAGTTGCAAAAACTTTTTCATCTTTGAAAGTGATTTTTTCCAAGATTTAAGCGCTTCCGCCGGCTAAAAACTAGTTTTTCGCACTCTACGCATCCAAATACGTCGTATACAATCTAAAAGAAGGCATGTTAAATTTTAGCGGATTTTGATAAAAACGATGGATTAACCCCTTTGAAGTTTTTTTTAGCCCAAAAAGTCATTTTTGGAAAACCATTGCTTTTTCGAGTGATTCTAATGTATTTTGACGAGAAAATTCGACTGACGCAGTTTATTTTGCAATATTTATTAAAATAACAATTTTACGGTCGATTGAAGTTGCAAAAACTTTTTCATCTTTGAAAGTGATTTTTTCCAAGATTTAAGCGCTTCCGCCGGCTAAAAACTAGTTTTTCGCACTCTACGCATCCAAATACGTCGTATACAATCTAAAAAAAGGCATGTTAAATTTTAGCGGATTTTGATAAATACGATGGATTAACCCCTTTGAAGTTTTTTTAGCCCAAAAAGTCATTTTTGGAAAACCATTGCTTTTTCGAGTGATTCTAATGTATTTTGACGAGAAAATTCGACTGACGCAGTTTATTTTGCAATATTTATTAAAATAACAATTTTACGGTCGATTGAAGTTGCAAAAACTTTTTCATCTTTGAAAGTGATTTTTTCCAAGATTTAAGCGCTTCCGCCGGCTAAAAAGTAGTTTTTCGCACTCTACGCATCCAAATACGTCGTATACAATCTAAAAAAAGGCATGTTAAATTTTAGCGGATTTTGATAAAAACGATGGATTAACCCCTTTGAAGTTTTTTTAGCCCAAAAAGTCATTTTTGGAAAACCATTGCTTTTTCGAGTGATTCTAATGTATTTTGACGAGAAAATTCGACTGACGCAGTTTATTTTGCAATATTTATGAAAATAACAATTTTACGGTCGATTGAAGTTGCAAAAACTTTTTCATCTTTGAAAGTGATTTTTTCCAAGATTTAAGCGCTTCCGCCGGCTAAAAACTAGTTTTTCGCACTCTACGCATCCAAATACGTCGTATACAATCTAAAAAAAGGCATGTTAAATTTTAGCGGATTTTGATAAAAACGATGGATTAACCCCTTTGAAGTTTTTTTAGCCCAAAAAGTCATTTTTGGAAAACCATTGCTTTTTCGAGTGATTCTAATGTATTTTGACGAGAAAATTCGACTGACGCAGTTTATTTTGCAATATTTATTAAAATAACAATTTTACGGTCGATTGAAGTTGCAAAAACTTTTTCATCTTTGAAAGTGATTTTTTCCAAGATTTAAGCGCTTCCGCCGGCTAAAAACTAGTTTTTCGCACTCTACGCATCCAAATACGTCGTATACAATCTAAAAAAAGGCATGTTAAATTTTAACGGATTTTGATAAAAACGATGGATTAACCCCTT
Source organism: Rhagonycha lutea (assembly GCA_958510855.1). NCBI lineage: Eukaryota > Metazoa > Arthropoda > Insecta > Coleoptera > Cantharidae > Rhagonycha > Rhagonycha lutea. Next base: position 1,068,379 of record OY294039.1, read on the forward strand.
TGAAGTTTTTTTAGCCCAAAAAGTCATTTTTGGAAAACCATTGCTTTTTCGAGTGATTCTAATGTATTTTGACGAGAAAATTCGACTGACGCAGTTTATTTTGCAATATTTATGAAAATAACAATTTTACGGTCGATTGAAGTTGCAAAAACTTTTTCATCTTTGAAAGTGATTTTTTCCAAGATTTAAGCGCTTCCGCCGGCTAAAAACTAGTTTTTCGCACTCTACGCATCCAAATACGTCGTATACAATCTAAAAAAAGGCATGTTAAATTTTAGCGGATTTTGATAAAAACGATGGATTAACCCCTTTGAAGTTTTTTTAGCCCAAAAAGTCATTTTTGGAAAACCATTGCTTTTTCGAGTGATTCTAATGTATTTTGACGAGAAAATTCGACTGACGCAGTTTATTTTGCAATATTTATTAAAATAACAATTTTACGGTCGATTGAAGTTGCAAAAACTTTTTCATCTTTGAAAGTGATTTTTTCCAAGATTTAAGCGCTTCCGCCGGCTAAAAACTA